>JAKFHU010001261.1:7695000-8060000 GCA_023783475.1 Daubentonia madagascariensis
GAATTAGAAAAGTATTTGCACATACTATTGATGACAAGTGGTTATTTAAATGTGTTTCTACTTTGTTATGCCAGTTGAATTATGCCCATTCATTGCTGATTTAAGAAATTAATTTGCCTATTCTGCTGTCTTAGATTTCTATATAACTATACAAATATACCTGATATGTAAAATATTCTTATGTGTAATTCAGGAAACAGCAGAAGAAAAATAAAGTATTGTTGAATAATTTGAGAAATTTTCTCAATGGAAAAGTTATGTGGTTTATGACTAGGTTTCAAGACAAAATCTATTTTATAGCCCCCAATGTTGCTATTAATTATTTTCAAAATGTTTTTACATATAGTTATAAAAATTAAATTTTTTACATATTAAATTTCAAAGAGAACTCTGAAAGTTGAAACATGAAATATATCATATACATTAATATAAGGATATTTATTATGCAATTACTATGAATTTATAGTATACAATCTATTATTTTACATATATAATAAAAATATTGAGATCTGTATCCATCAATGGTCAGCAATGTACTAGAATATAAATTTTGCTTTGAATTTTAAGTGTTTGTTTATTTAACAGCATTAGAGTTTGACATGACAACTAATTTGGGCTTATTGATCTTACATAAAGACTTAATTGTATTTATGTTTCATTTGTTGTTTCTCTAAAATTTTGGCAAGTTTGGGACCATAATTATGATTAATTAATAAGTGAGTAGTTAAATGAAAGTAAAGATGACAACCTTCATTCATTTAGTCTTTTAAATTGCTTATCATTAGCTAACGTTTTCTAGACAAACCCTGGTTTAGAACAGCATTTTGAAATATATGTTCTCTAGTACACTAACCTCAGCATATTCCACCAAAAATTAAAAAAAATTCACAGTTATAAAAATTTGGGACTCATTATAAATAATACACTGCACCTTTTTTCTTGTTGATTCCCTACATGTGTGTGTATATTAAATGTTCAGAGCAGTATTAAAGTTTAAAAAATTAAAACAATTGAACTTTAAGTCATTGTTAATCAAATATTTTAATTCAAATGCTTCTTTTACAGAAGTAATTTTCCACTTCTTCTGAACTAATTTTTCAGTAGAAGACCCTCAGGAAACACTAAGTTTCAAGAACTGATGACAAACAAGAAATAAGGGTTGAGGACAAAAATAGTCCAGTTTTCAGTGAAAACAGTATGGATGAGTCAAGCAGACTTCCATGCTATCATTAACTCTGCACCTTACTAATTAATGACTGATTAAATTATTTAACCTCTCTGAAGCTCGGTGCCCTCATTTGTAGTATAATAACCATGCTTAACCCATTGGCTTATTGTAACAGTTAAACATCAAATCCCTATTAGGAGCTGCTCTTAGAATTAAAAAAAAAAAAAAAAGCAGCTCTAAATTATCTGTGGTTTTGTTTTTTGTTTTTTGGGTTTTTATTTCCAGCAATGCAGTGCAAATACTTACTGAGATATTAGGTTGTGTACCTTCTACTGGAAGACTCTAGAACTATGTGACTTGTGTTTCCACACCACCACACCATGTTCACTTGTTCGTCCCAATATTCTACCTTCCTATACGACAGTAAGTGAAAAGCTCTTTGCTGGTAGCTAATATAGACCTGGAATCACAGGCTTAGCCAACTTGAGATTATCTCAGTTCCAAAATATGTCCCCAGGCACTCAGACTACACCTGGATACCAGTGGGGCATCACATTCTATGACACCAGTACTGTTATCATTCATCCTGCATTGCCTTGTAGAGATCCAGTCAGTGTGCCTTCCAGAATTCTTGGGGTATTGTGTCACTGAAGCGATCTTAAAGGACCTTTTATACTGCATTCTGCTCCAGTTTAAACATCATTCAGCAATAAATGACAATCAGTCCCCGTTTTGGGAAACAACATTTCTAATTGTTGATATTCAGCCTCTATAAAAGAATAAGATATTTTCCCCAAAAGTATGAAAAAATATTGTGTATAAGTTCCCGAGCTGTTGGGACAAGAGAAAAGTTTAAGAGAGTCTGGTAGGAAGTGGAAAATGCTGCAGGAGTTAAAAACTTCATTACTTTTACTTAGTAGTTTTACATTGTAATAATAAAAAATATACATTTTACTTATTCACCTTGCTTATTGTGTGTCTACTCCCTCAAGAATGTAAGCACAGAGAGAGCAATTTTTTTTTTTTTTACTCACTGCTGTACCTCCAAGACTTAAAACAATACCCAGTACGTCACAAGAGCTAAATAAGTACTTGTTAAATAAATGAATTCAGAAGGTTGTAAATGAGGAATGTCAAATGCAAATATTTGTAAAGATTGACAAAAATCAAATTATATTTATTATGTATAAATAATTTCTGCAGTTAAAGAGTGTAATAAAATTATTGTGAACTATCATTTAGGAAATTAAAATAAATATCTTTCAGTTGTATTTATGCCACGGGAATTAAAGGTACTCTTAAAAAATAATTTCACCAAAAAATTATAAAATTTTGCTGTCATTTTCAAAAAGTTCTCTGTGCCATCACAATGACCCTAAGCTTAAATGAAAACAAAAGTTGATTTCAAACTTATGGGGAACTTCTTACAAATGTGGAAAGGCTAGTAACAGAAAAACACCATTGGACATTTGAAAAAAAAAAAGGTGAGCAATAAAAGGTGTTGGTATTTTACACAATAAGATATAAATATAAAGATAAAGATATCATTTTCTTCCCCAAGAGTGAGGGAAAGAAGATGTAAATGAATTTAAATAGGTATGGACATAGTTACCAATAACATTGATAAATGGTTATTAAAATAAACTATTCTATGCTTAAATTAGAATTGATAAAAGACTGAACAAAGGGCCCAACCTCACACATCCAATTGAATTCTGTGAGCAACAATATCTGAAAACGTTCACTTGGTTCAAGGGTCTGATCCCATGTATCAAATCCCAGCTTTCTATATTCCTATGTTAAATATTAAAGCATTATCACAGATATAAAATAATCACCATCTGTGTGCATGCCCATAAACTAAGTAATTTGGCAAGGGATTGCATTCTTTAAATCCTACAGGTAAAATTCTCCCAAAGCAGTGCAGGTAAAATTATTCCATAATGTATAATAATATATATTATGTCAATTTTTTATTTTTCATCATTCACTCATTCAATTAAAAATATTGTGGGGATCCAGGTATTATGCTAGATACCAGGGATAGAGAGATGAATAAAACATGTTTATTTGCCTCAACAGACTCACAATTCAGAAATATGAATATACAACCAAAAAAAAAACTAACATTACAATCAGATAAATGCTATAGCTTTAACAATTGTTTTTTGTTACACATGGACTGAAGCTCAAAGCACAATAATAAAAATATCATTTCAGTTTTAGGTATTTAAATCATTATTGTGAAATTCTCTTTTGCAAAATTTAATTAACCTCAGTAGCCACATAAGATATATATAATAAATATGCTTTTTAACAACATAATGCTAACTCATTTTATTATCATAATTATTATTAAAACACAGAAAATATTTTAACTCCAAATGTACATTTAATTTAGTCTTTTATTAATAATACAATGAGTTACAGTGGAAAATCTTCAAAGTCTTTTATATTGCTCCAAATAAAACACAAAGTGCTCTCCCCAATTCAACAGGAAAAGGCCTATTTCTGAGAAAGCATTTGAGTATATATTTTATTTGCACAACATACTTATTCATGCCTTTATGCTTAGGTAAATCTACAGACTTTTTTGCTATAAAAAGTTATGCAAGAAATCTATACCCCTGAAAAGTTATGCAAGAAATTTATACCCCTGATATTCCCTAGGGAAAAAACTTCAAAAGCATTACTTTCAAATAAGGATAGAATTTCCAAAGAAATTCTTCATATCCCTGATTTTAAGCTAGACATCTGCAGGAAGAGAGAAATTTGAATTTGTTGGGTAATAAGTGAAGATAAATTCTGTACTTGATGAATATTGCTGAGTACTGAAACATAGATGCCTGTCAGAAACAAGCCATCTGCAACAGTAAAAATATTTTAAATTTACATAGCACCTTCTTCTGAAGAATTCACTTAGCACTAAGTTGGAAAATGCTAAGAGAAGCAATATTATACTTTTAAAAGGTATGAAATGAGGAAAATAAAACTGGCTGTATCTACCTAGCAAAACAATATACCATTTTGTCAAAAGTTAAACCAGCCAAGCAACAAATTTTACAGAATAAATTTAGGGAACTGACCAGTTGTTTGAGATAAATGAATCAACAAGCTTTTAGCATCATCCATGTAGACTACCAGATTATTTTTAAATAAAGATTAAGTAATGTCTGAAGACATTCATTGAAAAGTTAAGTATTTTCAAAAGATGTTATTTTGAATGTTGAATTATGAAAAGAATACTATTTAGCAGCAGACTTTTTCAGATGTGAAAATAATTTAAAAGTAAAATGTACTTTAAAGCATAAAGAACAATCAGCATGTCCAAAACAGTAATAGGAATTGTTATTGGTAAATTTCCAATTGATGGTGTTGACACCTCATTCTTTGATCCGTCCATCACATTTTTATTGAGTATTTTCTTTGTGTCAAGGAACACATTGGCCTCTGAGGGATTCCATGATGAAGAACAACCTCCCCCGCAAAGATTTCTTACTTTAACAGAGCTTTGTTTGGTGAGGATTTTTCCTTTTGTAAAATTTATACCTTAAAAACCTGTTGAATTTTCTCCTCCTCACATGAATTTTAAGGAGAAATAATAGTGATAACCAGTTGCACTTCTTATTTCTTAAATTCTCCATAACACTAGCTTTCTGAAGTTATTTTATTTAGTAAATACATACATATATATACACACACATATATATTTTATATACAGGTGTTCCTCACCTTTCAATGGGGTTACATACCAATAAGCCTGTCAGTTGAAAATATAGTAAGCTGACAATGCATTTAATTGTCATAATGCATTATGACATCATAGCTTAACCTAGCCTACCTTAAACATGCTCAGAACACTTACATTAGCCTACATTTGGGCAAAAGCATGTAACACAAAGACTATTTTATGATATAGTGTTCAATATATCCTGTAATTTATTAAATACTATTGTGAAGTATGGCTTCTAATAAATACGTATTGTTTTCATACCGTCATAAAGTCAAAAAATTGTAAGTCGAACTATCTTAAGTTGGGGAAAGTCTATATATATAATCACACTGCAATATAATCACATTGCAATACCCAAAAGAAGTGCAAGTTGGCCCAATAAAACCTCTGAAAAAATGCTATTTTGTGAACTAATATATGGTAATCTTCATCCCAACAGGGCATTGTCTTAGCAAAGATCCTCTTGAAAGCAAGCCTGAGGGAAGGATTAAAATACTGATTCTTTATTTGAGAACTACAAGCCAAGAAAAATGACAGTGAAAGAAAAGTTGGAATGGAGGCAAAGATGCAAAGCACTACAGTACTGTGATGGTTAATTTTAGGTGCCAACTTGACTGAATTAAGAGATACCCAGAAGTTACCAAAAATTTGGCACTCATCCCCGAAGCCTCATCAGAAGAACAAGGACAAGTGGTTTGAGGAGAAGGAAAAGGAGGTTTATTAATTTTCTGGCAAATGAGCAGGATGGAGATTCCCATCTTGAAATGCCATCATCCCAATCACAAGCAGAAATACAGAACTTTTAAAGGGAGGGTTTCCAGCTTCAGGCTATTGCTGTTTAACTATAGTTGATGATTTTGATCCATCCTATCTCAGTAAAGACAATCCCTTGTGACCTCTGCAAGTCTGGACCTCCCAGACCTCTGCCTGGACAATTCCACTGAGCCATCTCCTATGGTGCAAAAAACAAAGGATACTCCCCTGTCCCTCCTGACCACTGGCCTGAGGCAAGGATATAGGTTTTAATTCCCAAAAAGAGTGGGGGAGGTTTTAAAAAGACAGAAAACATTTTTACCCTTTCTCAGGCCATTCCCTCTGTAACATATTGTCCACTGTCAACTTTACCCTTCCATATCTATGGGAGGATGGGTGACGTAGTCATCAAGCTACTTCCTGCTGAACTGGGATGATGTTTTAGATGGAAGTTTTATACTCACCTATGCCATTGCAAAGCTAAGGCAGTAGAGTTACAAAAATAAAGAATACAACACATTACCAGGTGAAAAAGTGCATAAGCAACAACTACAACTGTGAGGATTGACTAGGTGAAATGGAGGATACCAGGTAAGGGAGATTTTACCCTGCTTGGTATCTAAGACACCAGTAGGACTGTGGGTCCTTCCTGTCAGCTGAACATAATGTCTAATATAACAAACCCAGCAGCAAGATAGATCACTAGAAGAGGCAATAGCCTGGAGAAATCCTCATTAAAGAGTTGTTTCTCCATCCTACAGGCAGAACAAATAACCAAAGAAAAATTAGCAAAAATATCAACATTTTCATTTTTCCCTTTTCCTTAAACAGATACTTTAGATAGCCTAAAGGCTGGCCCCTCCACTGGGGGCTTGGGTCCTCTTCCTCCATGGGACACCTCTTTACTCTGGTATGATGGGCCCAAGGTAATACTCCTGACAATTTCAATGAGGTGTGAATTGTTAGAGGCACTTGGTAGGATCCCTTTCACTTTCTGCTTCCACCTGGGGAGGGAACCTAAAAGAGGCAAACTCAAGCATAATGCTTAGCATCCAACCCACTCATTTGACATATTGTTTTACTCTGTTTTCTTTACTCACAGTTATATTGCCATACTTACCTCAGAGTGCTAGGAAGTGTCTCTCATAAACTATTTCTTAGGTGCTTAACTTAAGCATGCTCCTAGGGGTTACCCTTATGTGGGGAAGCAAGTGGCAACACCTTATCCCACCTTTGATGGGTTTCCTCCATCAGTTCCAGGATGTATGCAATGTCCATTCTAGGTGTAGAGCTTTGCTTACTTGCTGGGTTACCTCCGATATAAAGAAGGGTCCATTATCATTCTTGAGAAATGTCCAGGGCTCCATGGAGTGTGCTCCTTGTCTTGTTGACAATGGGGTTGTCAGTTGAGCCTGCTGACATCCCCGCTGTAGGACAAGGCTCCCTGTGCAGCAGGTTGCCCCTCTGTCTTTGGACCATTTCAAGCACACAAATAGTCTGCTGCTAATGGAGTCCTCTCAAATGAGGTCCCACCAAATCCATCAAGACGTCACACTCCCAATGTGTGCATTCATGCAGGTGCTCCACAAGAGGCTGAACCAAGGCCGTGGGCAGGAGAATGAGTCCATGGGAATTCTGTCTCCATATAGCGTGCCATTCCAAATGTCAGAGCCCCAGTTTTTAGTTTTAAAGGGGATCTAAATCTAGCCAGTGTATCAAGGCCCTGAGGCCTTATTTCCTGCTGTCAGGAGTCCCTTTCCTTCCAAATGCCACCATGAGCATGCACAACCATAAAAGCATATTTAGAGCCCATATAAATGTTTGCCTTTTTTTCCCTCTGGATAACTGAAGAGCTCTGGTAAAACAATCAGCTCAGCTTTCTGGCCTGAAGTCCCAGGTGGTAGTGCCAGAGCCGTGACCAGTGATCACTGCATATCCAGACCTTCGTTGACCATAAAGCTGCTCCCATCAGTGAAAAGATCCCAGCCTGGCTCTGGCATTGGCTAATCTGACAGATTTGTCCTGCTAGAATAGACAGCTTCCAGAACCTCTAATCAGTCATGCTATGAAGGCTCATTATCCTCAGCTGATAACAGGGTGGCAGGATTGAGGGTAGACACAGTCTTTAATTTAACCGTTGGATTATCCAAAAGGCTTAAAGTGAATTTTTCAGCCCCTTGCAACCATTCACAAGTAGTTGCTACTGCCTGGAGGAAATGAGGCCATCCTCTCAGTCCAGCAGCACTGTGAGGCCACTCCAGTCCCAGGATGCTGCCACTCAAATGCAACTGAGTACCATTCATTGAGTTCCTCAGCCACCCCTTGCCTACGGCTGCCCCACCTTTGCCTGGCTCCTCTCCCCACCCCCTGTCTAACTCCCCGGGCTCTGGGTGTGACTGGTGCTGGGGGGGGCGTCAGGGTGGCAGCAGAGGGAAGGGGCCCCCTGGACCGCTTCTGTCCACACAGCTTGGCACCAATCTAATCCCCACGGTCAATTTCACCCAGGGCTTCTATGGGGAATATTTGGATTGGAGCCACTAGTGAGGCAGGGGCCCCTGTGCCCCCTCCTTCATATCTGAGACCTGGACTTGAAAAAAAAAATCCATTTGCTCTCCTGGGGGTTTCCTGTTACCTGGAGTCCTTTGCAATTTTGGGCAATGCTCTTTGCAATGTCCTTCCTTTTTACAAAAAAAACCCACAGTGATTGTACATCAGTCTAGGGTGACTTTTTCCACCCTTTCCTTTTAATTGTCTCAAAGGACCCTGCTGGATGTTCTTGCACATTCAATCTCCTCATCTGATATTGCTGTAAATTGCCCTGCTATGGCTAGGGGTGCCCTCTGGCCCAATCGAGGTTGCTGCCAGGAGAAAGCATTCCCAGTCCCAAGTCATAATCTAGTGGGCATGGGACTAAGAATTAGTTCCAGTTGTGCCCTCCCCCATCCCCTCTCATGGTGCTGAGATGGCGGCAGTGTTGGCAGGTGGCAGTTGCCCTAGGCCAGGCTCCATGTGGGGCCATTTCCTGGACCTGCTGCAGGCCTCCAGCAGGGGCCCTATCAGCATGAGCTCAAGCACAGCCAAGCCTGTGGTGTCTCCCTGGCTGGTGGGGAGCTGGCAGCAGGGGAGCAGGTTCATGCGATCCAACCCAGTTAATCCCTCCCCAGTTTAATCACGTAGGGTCTGACTATCCCACTGAACACCAGCAGAGGTTTCTCTTATACATATGGGATCTCACCCCATTTACCTGACCTTTGACAAAATAATTCCAGTTGTAATTTAAGGTTTCATTCAACAGCCACTTCTCCTCACACTCCAGCACATACATTCGATTACAATAACACCACTCCTTTTTAGACATAGACCTATAGCTATTCATTGGCCATTCAGCCAAGATTCTCCCCAAGCGGCCTTCAGATGGAGCTTCCTTATGTTGCAACAAATCTCACAAACATCAACATAAACACAAACATCAAACATAGACAACAGGGAATCTCCAAAACAAAAAGCCAAGGCCTACCAAATGGAAACCATCCAAACAAGAACCAAATTCTCAAATGAGAACCAACATCTCCCAATACCCCCTGGGTCCCTGGGAACCACAAATGAACTCCAAATCCAAACCAGTTTCCCTAGTTCCACTCAACCTTGTGACTTCCACCTCAAACAATGTGTCCAAACAAATTCAAATAAAATGTGGTGGCACAGAGCAGGAAGGTCTGGAAACCTCCCAAATGGGTGAAACCAAGGGTCTCAGCCTGCATGCTGGGAAACTTACCAAACAAATGGCTGAGGCTGTCTGAACACTTCCCAAATCTATTTCCTTCTTCTCAACTCAGTTCATGTTGCAGGGAGCTGTGTCTATTCGGGGAGAAAGAGACAGGAGTTCCCCAGAGCTAAAGCAGGCTCTGGCAGCTGCTGGGGCCATCCCCTTAAACTCTCACCTCAAAAAGTTGCTCCTACTGGCAAAGTCCCACAGCTTGACCCAGGGCTGCTTCCTGCTGCTTCCACCACAGCAATCTCAGGGTGCTGTTCCACTGGGGCACCGATGGGCTCACCCAGGGATGCCAAATTCTGTTACTGGAAGTTCAGCACCTGTCCCCAAGGCCACATCAGAAGAACAAGGACAAGTGGTATGAAAAGAAGGAAAGGAAGATTTATTAATTTGCTAGCAAATGAGGAGATTGGACACTCCCATCTTAAAATGCCACTGTCCTAGTCATACACAGAAATACAGAACTTTTAAAGGGAGGGTTTCCAGCTTCAGGCTATTGCTATTAACTATAGTTGATAATTTTGATCCATCCTATCTTGGTGAAGACAATCTCTTGTGACCTCTTCCCGCTTGAACCTCCCAGACCTCCACCCAGACAATTCCATGGAGCCATCTCCTATGGTACAAAGAACAAAGGTCACTCCCCTCCACCTCCTGACCACTGGCCTGAGGCAGAGATGTAGGTTTTAATTCCCAAAAAGAGTGGGGGATGAAAGAAAAGAAAGAAAACATTTCTACCCTTTCTTAGGCTGTTCCCTCTGTTACACAGAGAGCTGGTAAAGCATTATTTTTGTGTATGTCTGTGAGGGTGTTTCTAGGAGAGGTAGGCATTTGAAGCAGTTGGCTAAATAAGGAAGATCTGCCCTCACCTAGTGTGGCTGGGCACCATCCAATCCACTGAAGGATCAGATAGAACAAAAAGGCAGACAAAAGTGAATTTTCTTTCTTTCTTTTGGAGCTGGGGCAATCTTTTTATCCTGCCCTTTGAAATCAGAACTCCAGGTTATCTAGCCTTTGGACTCTGGGACTTGCCCCAGTGGCCCTCCAGTTTCTCAGGCCTTCAGCCCCATACTGAGAATTATACCATTGGCTTTCCTGGTTCTGAAACCCTTAGACTTAGACTTTGACATTCTACCAGCTTCTCTGGTTCCCCAGCTTGCAGACAGCCTACTGTGGTACTTCTCAGCCTCCATGACTGTGTGAGCCAATTCCCCTAATAAATTTTCTGTCATCTATCTATCTATCTATTATATCTGTCATCTATTTATCTATATATCCTATCAGTTCTGTCTCTCTGGAGAACCCTGACTAATACATCTATTTTGTGACATGTCACTTTCCTATCACTTCATGAAGTGCCACTAAAAGGCAGGGCAGGCTATTCAGAATCATAATAGCTTGATACTTTGAAATTTCCAAGATATCTTGGAGCTTGTAGGAGATGAAGACCAATATGTAATACAAGATTAGGGAGATTCTCAACAAGATTGGGCTTCTCTAAGACCTGTTTTACAGGACCCAGGTAAGTGTTGCTCCAGAGACACAAAGTTACTGAGCCACCCATTTGTAACCTAGACTCCCCATACAACTACATTTATAACCAAGCATAAAAATTATGTATAAATTTTGGCAAAAATCAAAATATACTTTTGTTGGTTTGTCATCAACTTGATTATTGACTTTTTAAATATTCCACAATAAGAAATGCTTCTGTGCTGTATTCAAGTATTTCTAGTTATTGTTTTTATTAGTATTTCTATCACCTCTGCTTTTCTAGAATTTTTATTTTCCTCAAAACAAGATTTTTTCCTAATTTAGTGAATATTCTCTGATTTCTGAAAATACTATGCAGCCTTACCCATTTCAACTAGGGAGACTAATCTTATTTTTATCACACCTCCTAAAATACTTCAGCCTTCCACAGGCAAATCTTAGATATATGTTCTCACTTTGCATTCATTAAAAGGTTAAGCTTTTCCCATTTTTGTCTGACAATTTTTTAAATTGAGAATAATGAATGAAATGCTGACAACCCAGTAGAGCAAGAAAATAGCCTTATCACCTTATGTTTATTAGAGTTTTTAAAAGCAATTTTAATAACTAATGTAACCCATTTATATTTATGCTGATTAAGTAATCCTACTAAGCAGCAGTAAGTTCCAACTTCTGTTTAAAAATATGCATAATAACAGGCCACACTCCAAGAAAAAACATTTCCAAGGAAAGAGATAGTAGGGAAAGAATTTTGTAATTGTTCTTAAGACAGTCTTCGATATTTAGAGTTACAAAATACAGTTGAGTTTGCTAGCAACATATCTGAAATAGACTTGGGTCTAAAAGAAACTTCAAATTTTAGAAATAACAGTGGAACTATAGAATAGATTTAAAAATTGGGAAATCTAAATTCTAGTCCTGACTCTATCACAAACTAATAGTAAGACCCTTAGTACAGCACATACTTTGTCTGATTTTCAAATTCCTTATCAACTGTGAGGATAAAGGCAAAACTTCCCCTTCACCCTCAAAGTTTCCCTGAAATATCAACTCATAATAATGCAGATTAATCAGAGAAAATCTTATTTATTTTAACGTATATACACAAGCAGCTTCAGAAAATGAGGATTCAACTTCCCATTGGGATTCAGAAGCTTATGTACCTTTCTGATGAAATGGGTTATGGGAGGGGGAAAATAGCAATTCTATTGAGGGGCAATAAAGGATTGCTAGGGAGGATGAATGGATAAGGAAGACAGATTAACTGGTCAATAGTTCTCTTTGGAATTTAAATGAGTCTGAAAAACATTATCTTCTTAAAAAGTCTGTTCAGATGTGATCACACTCCTGGTCTTACAGGGGATGAAAAGAACAATTGTTCTCCTAGGTGGGTCTGGATCTCACGCAGCTAAAGAAAAGCCAATGAATGACTTTGGGAGAGTCCATGGTAGTAGTGGGAGGGGAAGGTCAGCGAGACCTTGAGGCTTCTTCAGTCAGTCCAGTAAGTCAAAATTCCATATTTGGGGGTAAAATATTTCTAATTTCCTTCACTATGTACCAAATCAGGGTTGAAGTACACATCACAATGTCCCAGTCTCATGAAACTATGGTGTACTTTGTAAATGGATCCCAGTACTCTCTGCCACTATGCCCACACTGGGCTCACATTCATTCTCACCCTAGCACTTCAAAAGGAGTCATTAGCAACTAATAGATTTTGGCACTGAAAAAGAAATCAATATGGCATTTTTTGATTAGATAATCTCTAGCATCTTTAGCATTTCTTAATTCTAGGTGTCAGTTCTTTGTCTACACATTGTGTAATTAATTGTTCTTTAACAAAATATAACCAAATTCTGTTTTTCAGTTAGCCCAATTACAAAGCTCTGCTGACATTCAGAAACAGCGAACTATTCTATCTAGCAGCAAAGGCCTAAGGGAGAAATCCAACAGCTATTTAAATTAATGACAGTTGAAAATTAATTCAACGTGAGTGACTTAAGTATCACAGAGGCAGAATAAATTACAGAATTAGAAGGTCAAGATATCTGGATTTAAACCCTAACATCTCTTTTTTATCTTTGTGGAAGTATTCATTCAACAGATATGTTTGAAATGCAAGCTCTCTGCTAGGTGTTGGTAGTGTTAAACAAAACTAACATAATCTCACAGGGTCCAGGAAACCAGATTCCTGGTTATGTTAGTTTTGTTTAATACTGCACCAACACCTAGCAGAGTGTGTGGGCTTCAAACATATTTGTTGAATGAATACAGGGGAAACCAAAATACTTCACCCCAAAATATACCTCTTTGACATATTTTAAGACGGGTATTCAGAAAGGCTGAGAATACAAGAATAGCTAAAAAGCTATCTTTTGTGGCAGAGATTTGCCACACTGTGTTTCTTCCTCATGCACATTAATAAATTTCTATGCCTTCTCTCCTATTAAGCTGCCTTTTGTCAGTTGATATTTCAGTGAGCCTTCAGAGGGTGAAGGGGAAGTTTTCACTTGGTTCCTACAAATATATATATCTCTATACATATGTCCGTGTCTGTGTGTGTGTGTATGAATATACATATATATTTTAAATATGAATATATATATATGAATACATATATATATAGAATTTTTGAAAAGGACCATGAAGAAAAAGCACAGAGTACTGTTAAGTATGCCCCTGACAAACAGGCAAAATGGACTCCCTGAGGCTTACTGAGGTGCTCAAAGTTAAAACGGAACCAGGGGGCCATAGCTGGGTGAGGGAATGGTCACGTACCCTGTGTTCTCAGAAAGATGTTGTGACATTGTCATAGAACGTCCCTTTCTACAATCAAAACAAACCAGTTCCTGCTGTGGGTACCAAGATAAACTGCAGACAGAATCCCCACCCCCCCATACACACACATCAGCCATTTGGAATAAACATCCAACAGTGACTTCTGGTTTGGGGCTTGGAAACCACCCAAGAAGGACTTAACTATTTCAGCCAATCAGAACTGAACAAGCTTGAATATTTCACTTGCATAAACAGACCCGATGGGAAACTGGGTTGAGAACTTTCTCTGTTTAAGCTAGACCCTCCCTTTGTTCTTCAGAGAGCACACTTTCAGTTATACTGAAGAATGTGCCCCACCCAATCTGCAGATTGTTTTTATGGAAAATAATACTCCCACTTTTCCCTCTGCAGATCCCATGGTCTTTTGTTAACAGTACTATGAAAGTTCTTAACAGGACAAATTAAATTATTTCATTAGTAGGAACAATCACAAAAGATACACTAAGACAATGATATTTAAGCTAAAACCTCAAATATAAGTAGAAGCTAGACTAGACTAGAGTTGGTACTATGAAAAAGAAATACATGTACAATCTTTAAATATATATTTTACAGGAGGGTGAAATATGAGTTGGTAAAGAATTACATTTGATAGGTAAATGAGAAAAAGTTTGGCATCATATTTCTGGCTTTGCTGCTGACTGGATAGAGGCAGCGTTGACTGAAATGAGTAATTAAAAGGAAAAAAAAAAAGATTTGGAGGAAAGTTTAAGAGTCCTGCTTTTGAAATTAAAAGTTTGTAAATGCCAATAAAACTTTCAAGAGATGATGCCATACAGAAACTTGATATATGGGTCTGGAAATTAGAAATGGGGACCAGAATGGATATTGGAATTTGGGAGCCATAAGTATATGTATGGTATTAAAAGCTAAGGGAATGGGTAAAATCACCTAGGGAAAGAATTCTGAGTTAAAAGTCATAAGAGCTTTGTGTGACTTGGGGATTTTTAGTGATAGTGTAGAAATATTTTTCTCAAAGTATGGTCTGTGGAATAACAGCATTCATATTACTTGGAAATTTGCTAGAAATGCAGTGTCTCAGGACCCACTCCAGAACTATTGATTCATAACTTGACTTTAGAAGACTGCTTGGTGATCCATATGTTAAACTTTGAGAAGCTCTTGAGTAAAAAGTCAAGGGGTTGGAAAAGGAAACCGAGAAAGAAAAAGGAAAGAAAAACCAGAAAAATATGATGTCATGAAAGCCACAAGAGGAGAATGCATAAAAATTTAAGGAGTAGTCAACAGTGTGCAATGCTGTTGGGAGAACATATAGGATGACAGAAACAGTGTACATTAAATTAAACATATAGGATGAAGTTTGTTAAGTGATATTAGCCAGAGAAGTTTAATGGAGAAATGCAACTGGAAGTCAAGGTTTTAGGTGGCTGAAGAATGAACAGAAAGTGATAAAACAGTGGCAAACACATGTGGACAACTGTTTCAAGAGGTCTGGTCTTAAAAGAGAGTGAGGATAGGTCAACAAGAGAGGGGAATGAGAGAGTGATGAAGGAGTCAAAGCATATGATATTAACACAAACACTGATAAATGATATTGCAATGCTCATGAGAATAATCAATTATAAAGGAAAAAATTTAAAGCTAACAAGAGGTGGAAAAATTAAAGGAGCTCAGTAAAGACAAAGGGGAAAATCAAGAGGTTCCTAGCAAATATGAAAAGTTTGTCTTTGCTAGGTGTGGAAGTTTACTCCATCGTTAAAGGATTAAAGGAGAAGTTGAGTACAGATGACCTATAGGCTTGGAGATTTGGTGGAGGGACCAGAAGGAAGTCACTATCCAATGGCTGCTAATATGAGAGAAGGTCATGTGATAAAAATGAAGGTAGAAAGCGTGTCAAATATTTGAGAAAAGGAAATATTTTTATTCTTGTCAGATAAAAAGATTATTTTTTTCAATTTGTAATAACCTTTTAAGATAGGCCATTTTCGTACCTTAATTTAAGATAATAGATTTCAGATCTAGCAAAGGAAAGAGCTTGAAGACAAATCCAGCAAACTTACTTTATTCAGATCCATTCTTTGTCAATTACAGTGGCATCTTTTCTTTGTGGAGAGAGTTTACTAGAAAAACATGAGAATGCCTGGTGGTGATAAATTTTAATGTTAACCATTAGTCAGATTGTGCTAATCGCCAGTAAAATGCTGTCCTTACATAAGTGAAAAATGCATTAATTTCACTCTGATTCATTTTTCCACTTCACATTGAAAATACTATCATGGACCATTAAGAAGGTATAATCATAATTAATAATAGCAAAAATAATTAACCTTTGTATAACAGTTCACAAAACATTTTAGTATGCCTTATTTTACTATGCATTATAGTACTTAATTATTGAGTAAATTATGTTACACCAATGATGTTTTCTAAAGATATTTTCAATGTTGCATCTAAAGTAAATGTTATTAGGATAGTTTATCTCTTATAGCATTTTTGTGTGGTCAAATTAGATAATATATGAAAACATGTGATTCAAAAGAAAACCGAAACATTCAAAAGGATGAAAAAAGAAAGATGAAGTTCAGAGCATGAATGACATTGCAATTAACTATAAGCAGAGTTTTGACTTATTTTTGTTACCAATGGATTTTGAGGAAAGTTGTGTTTTCTCAGTGATAACTTATTTAGGTTTGAGCATAAACAAGCAGTGAAATGTATGTGCCCATTGGTTATAAGCACACTTTTGAAATGATTGAGATAGTTTGACTCTGACACAATTCTATGAAATAAGAAACTTCCATAGGAAACTATTCAGCGCACTTGAAAAACAACATGTTCTGAGAAGCCTTAAAAATTTCCACAGGATCACTATACACAGCCCTTTGTAAATGTTGCCAGGACAGTAGAAGATTTGAGGGATACCACCAAAGGGTTTGGTAACAGCCAAAGTACAACTGAGAAAAGAACTGCATGCCAAGATGTAAGAGGAGATCACAACAGCCAGGAGCGGAGACACAAAGGATGAAAGGGTCAAGCACCTAAAAAACAAGCAGTGATTGCCAATGCTGTAAGAAAACTCCTGAGGGCCTGGGGCAATAAAAACAAGTGAGCAAACAAACAATTCATTTTTGTCAAAAGGCCAAACCATATACTCAGTGAAACAGGCTCTGGCCAAATCAACAGGCAAGAGTACCTCTGGAAAGGTTTGATGATTCTGGCCTATGAAATATGTCTACAAAATAACAGAAAAAGTAGGAAGCTGCTAAAAATATAAACAAATAAAATTCAGCAGGATGAAAATACCCAATTCATTCAGAGTTTAACCTCTTCGTCTCATTTTATACTATATCTCAGGATAAAGCCAATTTTTTATTTATTCATTGATTTATTGATGTACTTGGTAAACATGTGATGGATCCTGACAGGACTAGCCCTGTACAGGCACCATTCTCAATGGGATGCCATTTGCCAAGGACATCAGGAATCTGCAAGTAATTGCCAATGAGTCCAACTAGTTCAGGAACTTATTTTTAACTTAAAAGGGTCCTTTTTAACTTCAAAGGTTTAGGTTTTTTATAAAGAAAACAATAACACAAAATATTTATTGAAAGAAACTGAACACATACTAAGGAATAAAGTATATACACTTTTAGTAAACAATGTCAAAAGACAAAATTACAACAAATTTAGTTATCAATCTAATGGGCTTTATTCATAATTCATGAATCGAGGAGCCTCCATTCTATAAAACAGAATGAGAGCTCCCACTGGGCAACGGCAAAACACTGGGTTTTGTAAAGTGGGGCAAGGAAACAGAACAGTAGGGGGACAAAAAGGAGATTGTTAACATCGGGTTACTTCAGTTCACTTTTTTTTAGTAATTGTTAAAGCAGAGGGGATGCTCTTATGATGTTGACTCAGGTAGACTGGAATCTCCTGTTTTCAAGAAAATCTGGTCTGTTTGGGGGATTACCCTGTTTCCTTAAAGTTTCAGTTTGATTATGTGATATTTAACATAAGTGACTCCATTTTGGTTTGGTCTGGTTTGCTGGAGACTAGTGCAGGAGCTTAGTTTAAAATAATGGCCTCTTATATTATATTGTTCAAAATAATTCATTAAATGTCACCAAGTGAAGCATCTGTTTAGATATTTTCTGTCTAGATCTTATTTATATACTTGATTCTCTGTTGTTTCATATTGATGATCTTTTTTTGTATTTCATTTGATCCTCTACTATCTGATAATCTCTGCCAAAATGATCCCTTCCATCTATACTGAATACTATAAGTGAAAAAAATCCATCAATAATTTTACAATTGATCATTATTAAAAATTTAAAGTTCAAAAGGAAGTTTATAGATCAACTGAAATTTTGATAGAACAAGAATTCCTTTCAATTTGAAATTCATTTGCCAAAGTATCTCCATTACTGAAAAGCATGTAACTTGATCGAACATCCTGTTTCACTATTCGTGTCAATTTAAGTGAGGACTAAAGGTAATTTTATCTTCAGACAAAAACATGTCAATGAAATCTTTTCTATGAAATCTAAATATTCTGACAGAAAATTTCAAAATCATAGTGTCTACACATTAGCTCAAGAAAACTCACTAAATGGTCTGCTAATTAATTGCTAATATTTAGAATACAAATAAGCATGCCAAACACCTGCATTTATTTTCATTTTTGCACCATTCCATAGATTAATAAAGATTAACAAATTATAACTGTTTTATCTTTTCATTTCCAATTTTAAGTAATTTTATATTATATTGAGTAGGAGAGATATAGAATAAAACAAAAAATATTGAAATTAAGTATATTAATTATTAATGAAATCTTGATAAAGGATTTCATTAGATGTGTACTTATCTAAGAAGACAAATAGGTATGTAAAAGCCTTATATAATTATTATTATTTTACTCATGGGTCAGAAATATTTTAATATCAAGCATTAATTTTTAAAATATTATAAATAATTTTTACTATTTATACATTATTTTTGTACATTTAATTGCTTATTAATAAGACATAATTAGCTTCCAGTTAAGCTGGAACAGGCCCCATTTAACTAGCATCTCTCTTTCAAAGTGGGCATTCAAGATGCTCACTGATAAGAGTGGAGCATGCTTGGACACTAGCAGTTAAGGAGGGCTAACTGAGAAATCTGTTCTGGTAAGAGAAGTATTTAATATTCAGCCCCAAAGGTCATTTGCGGCAAATTGCATAAAGCCATCAGGTCACCAGTCAGCCAACCCTCAAAAGAACAGGAATCACATGTGTTCCTTTCATTTTGGTGGCCCCAGTGTCAGCACAGTGGGCATGGTGCTGAGAAGCATTATCCCTGTGGCATATGGGAACTTCCCTAAATTATAAAGGAGCAGCAGTCTTAAGAAGGGGGAAAGAACTTCCAGCCAAGATGGCATAGCAGGTGAGAGATTTATCATCCTGCCTGAAACAATCACCAAATGAATAAAATATATGAAACAGTTTTTAAGATAGCCGATATCAAGCAATGGAAAACAGTGATCCTTGACAGATGACAAGTAAAAAAAGTGAGCTCTACAATTTTCCCAGTTTACATCTTTGAGAGAATTCTCAAGGACGTGGCTCAGGAGCCCACCAAATTCTCTGAATTGAGGCAATAAATCTAAGAGTCCATAGCAGCTAGCAGCTAGAGTACAAAAAACAGAGTACCAGAAAAAAGAAAGCTGCTCAGGGAGAGAACTTCAGAGACATACTAAGGCTCCCCCTCAAATATTCAGCTGAGTACCAGTCAGTACATACTTGTGAGCAAACTACCCAAGACTGAGAAAGAACTACCCAAAAGGATTAGTGTTAAGAGTGTCTTTGGCTCATTCAGGACCATAAACAGTGTCTTTTTACACTAGCCAGCTTTAAAAAAAATCACACATTTTATGGAGCATTAGGTAGTGTACCAAAAGGGTCTTGTATCAGTTTTGGGAAGTGATTAACCATGGGCTGAGTATTTTTCTAATTCCATGTAAAAAATCTTGAAAGCAAGATTTGAAAAAATCAAACTTTCTCCTAGTAACTTAACTGCATCCCAGAGCAAATCTCAAGAACACTTCCAGGAATACAAAAATATCAGGACCTATTAAGGCATATTTCCAGTATCTGTCATCCAAACAAAAGTTAAAGGTATACTATAAAGCAGGAAAATATGGCCCATAATGAGAAGAAAAGTCAATCAGCAGAAATCAATCCAGAACTAACACAGATGTTAGAATTGTGAACAGCAATTTTGTGAATAGTAGACAAAGACATTAAAACTGTTATTATAACAGTATTACCTATGTTGAAAAATTTGAATAGAGACATGGAATATACAAAAACAAGACACAGTCAAACATCTAGAAATGGAAACTACAAAATACAAGATGAAAAAGTCACCGGATGAGAATAGTGGAAGATTAGCTATTTCAGAATGAAGATTAGTAGGCTTATTGAGCCTGAAGACATAGCAATCAAATCTATTAAAATGAAACACTCTGAGAAAAGACAATTTAAAAAACAATAAACAGAAAAAAAAAAAAACCACAATAAACAGAGCGCCAGGATCTGAGGACCAACTTCCAATGTACTAATGTTGGTATAATTGGAGACTCTAAAGATTGGGGGAAAGAAACAATGAAGACAAAAAAAGTATAAGTAAATAATGGCAAAAATTTCCAAATTTGATGAAAAGTGTAAGCCCACAGATTCAAAAAGTTCAATGAACTACAAGACTATACCAACATATAACCAAAGCACTCAATACAGTGATAAAGAGAAAATCTCAAATCCAATCAAGAGAAAAATGAAGTGTTATGGAGAAAGGAACAAAAGTAAAGGCAACAACAGATTTTTCATCAGAAATAATGCAAGAAAGAAGACAGTGGAGTGACATCTTTAAAATACCTGAAACAAGAAGTGGAAGAAACACTTTATTTCAGCTCTCAGAGTCTGGAGAGGGGCAGGAGAGCTGGTCCAAGTTCTCTGAGGCATTCTGGGCTTTCACAGATTGTAATCTAGCTACACTCCTAAAGTTGAGAACCAGGCAGAGTGAGTGAGAGAGAGAGAGAAAGAGAGAAAGAAAGAGAAAGCAAGACAGAGAGAGAAAGAGAGAGAGAAAAATCAGACAAAAAGACAGATCATCTGTTTTAGAGGAAGACAAAAGTAGTCTCCAGCAAGCCAAAAAGCTGAAAATCAGGAGGTAAGGTATGGAGGGAGGGTGGGAAGGAAAGGGAGGGGAGAGAAACGGAGAAAGAAAAAGAAATAGAGAAAGAAAGAGAGAGAGAGAGAGATCTTCCTTTCATGCTTTGGAGAGCTGGTGATTCAACTTTAAGCTTATTAAGATCTAAGTGATCTTACCAGAGCTCAGATCTCAAGACCTAGAGAGGAAATGCCCCAATCACAGCCAGCGATGAACTGAATCAACCTAAAGCTGCAAAACAGTACAGATTCAGATTAACTACAAATAAGTCCCCTACTTTAGCAGTGTGGCACACTTTACTTTTTACTGTTTTTAATACAATTTTCAAGTATATAATCAAAAATTAAAGATATACAAAGAAGCTATAAAATGTAACCCATGATCAAATGAAGAAATTGTCAATAGAGGCTGATGCAGAAATGGCTCTAAAATTGAATTATTCTACAGGGCCTTTGAAACAGCTGTTTAGTTAAAGATGCTAAAGTGTTCAGTAGAACATAAAGAAAAGAATTTTACAAGTGAGACAGGATTGATTAAGGAAAGGAAGAAAGGCAAAAAGATTATGCTATTATGGTTTCAGAAGAATGGAATCAGGAAGTACACTTCCATGTGCTGCCACAGTAATTACTCTCACTATAGCACTTACCACATCAATTTATTACCTGTTTTTCCCAGGAGTTTGTAAATTCCTTGCCAATAAGAATGTCACCTTGTTCACCACTGTATCCTCAAGAGGAACATAGTACCTGGCACATAATACGTACTCAATAAAATTTGATGAATAAATAACAAATAAGAAATAAAAAGGTTAATGGTAACTTCACTGGAATCAAAATATAGAAAGGAAGGAAGAAATACATTGAAAAACATTAAACAATATATGTGGATTGTCAAAAGAGTATCTTGATCAATTCTTAATTTACTACTAGGGAGTGACTAAAAAACTGTAAAGACAACAGCTTAATTTATTTCTATAATACATATACTTTGTGAATCAAAATACTAAATTCTTTGCAAAATTCAATTTCTTGAACCACTTTAACTCAACATTGAACATTAGTGTAAATTAATTTTTAATTAAAAATTCTATACTCCATCATTTAACCATTCATCAATCATTGACTGCAAGATTCAGATTAAATATCCTTGTGTGTAAACTTAACTGCAGTCAGCTTGGTAGTGTCACAATCTGAGGAACACAAAGCACACAAATCTTGGTAGTATGTTTACACTGTCTTCAAGGAAGCATTCTAGGCTGCATAGAGAGGGAATAGTTAGAGAATTACTAGACTTACCAGCAATGAAGCTGTGTGGAAAACAAAAGAAAATAGAGGAAATAGCACTTCAGTTTGTCAATGATAAGTCTTCTACCAGCTTTACCTCATGCACAAAGCTCCATGTCAGAATCTTTCAAAGTCTATTTCCATTAAAAGTATTAATACAAAGGAATTTACGTTTCCAAACAAAGATGAATTTCAAGGGTATCCTATAGGTGGCAGGGGAAAGAATAAATTCAGGTTAAAAAAGATAAGTTTTCCTCATGTGGGATCTTCATTCCAGTATATAAATTTCTCTTTGAACCCTGCTTATGTGGAAAGAACTGCAACTGGTTATTTTTTTCTTTCTTAGTAATGCCTAACCTGATAGAAACTCAATAAAAAAAGAAGGAAAGAGAAAAGTGAAAGTAATAAAGAATAAGAAAGGTAGAACATCTAGACAAAATCTCAGAGGAATATATGAGTAGGAAACAAAATAGACACTAAGACAGGGTAATGCTGTGTTAGCAGTCAAGTTCAGCCCTTAGTGTGGTCTCCTCTTCATCTTTTGTATCATATCTGATCGAAGAAAAAGATACACTCTTTGTTTTTTAATTCAATTTCATAGCTAAATGATATCAGTCATTTAATGGGGTTTTATTACAGTCCTATTTATTTCAGGAGGATTTTCCTACTCCCTCCTCACCCTCTTTAAAAACAGAATATTATTTATTACTTCAGATGTGATGTTTGGTCTTAGGACTCAGAGTGATTGATTGCATCGAGTTCTCAGAATTCTGTAATGGAATATTTTGGAGATGGGACCCAATTCTAAACATGAAATTTATTTATGTTTCATATACAACTTACACACATAGCCTCAAGGTAATTTTATACAACTTTTTGACAATTTTGTGCATGAAACAAAGTTTTGACTGTGTTTTGGCTGCGACCCGTCACGTGAAGTCCAGTGTGGAATTTTCCACTTGTGTCATCATCTTGGTGCTCACAAAGTTTTGGATTTTAGAGCATTTCAGATTTTGGATTTCGGATTAGAGATGCACAACCTGTATTTGTTTAGGAATTAGAATCAAAATTGGTAGAAAAAGATTGTAGTAATTTTATCTAAAAGAGTAGCAAATGTTTCCCAACATTTTTTAAAAAGCAAAGATATCTTAATGTCTCTCCGAATATTTTATCTCGTTTATGGAGAAAAAGAAACCATTGCAGATTCATAAAATAGAAATTAAAATTACACAAAATCAAGAAAATATTAGTTTAGAGATTTTAATAAAACTGCCTAGTGTGATCTTTTTATTCATATTATCAAAATAGATTTTACAAATATGAATTTTATGCTGCTGTATTAAGAAAAATTGATTTATTTCTAGACAAACTCATTATTACCAGTGTCTTCTTATAGTTATGAGTTTTATAAATTTTTTTTAAAATAACCTGTTCTCATTTATAGGCAATAAATAAAATTATCTAAAAATTATTTTATATTATTTTTTGTGAGCCTGATACAACTTTTTTAGTTTAAACACTTGAACAAGCAATGTTAAAATGCCATGATCCTTTTTGCCCAATTTCTATGAATTCTAATTAAAGAATCATTAAAGCATCATGCCAGTAAATTTGTGCTACAGCAGGCACATTTGTAACTGTCCATAAAAGAAGCCTCATGCTGATGGGAAATCAACTTAAGTGTGAGAGAAATAGACAGAGACAGAGAGAGACCGAGAGAGAGACAAAGACAGAGAAAGACAAAGAGAGGCAAAAAGACAGAAAGAGAAAGTAGAGCGGAGAGGAGAAAAGAAAAGGGAGAAACGAACAGATAATCAAATGAAGCATGTACTAAATTCTATTCACAATGAAGTCAACCTCCTGTCAGATCACAAGGTGCCCAGTTTCTGATACATTTTATTCATCCTTATGTGAGTCTTTATTGCTCTGTCAATTTGTCCTTTTCTAGGCATCAAACAGATCTTTTTATACTTATATTTCCACAAGTATTTTGTGAAAGTAGCATGACTAAATAGGAATATTTACATGTTTTGAGGTAAACACCTGCTCTTTAATATGGATTGTAGTATTACATAATAAATGAATTAGAGATGTTAAAAATCTCTATTCATTTTAGAAAGTGTATTTTCTATATATCTGCTTCATTGGAGGATTTTTTTTCTCTTTGTGTTTTTCAGTTTCCATCATTCATCTTTGAATGTCTTTAAATATGTTTTTCAAATCCCCTTCTATTGTGCAGCTATTCTCTGTGGAAGTCTCCTGTCTGCAAAGGTCATTTACTATCAAGTTTACTGTATATGCCTAATTTTATATTGTGCAATAAATCTTCAACAGCTCCTACATGTGACAAGTCTGAAGGTTCAATCAGAGGTTGGATGTATCAATGTTTAATGTATTTCTCAATAAAAAATTAGCACATGTCTTCAACTAAAATAAATGTTCTTGTTTTATGTGCTCTGTTTTACAAGACTATTAAAATGGTTTTTTTTATTGTAGTTTTAGTATTCAGATAGGGATAGTATCAAATTGAACTGTTAGGTTAACAAAGTAAAATAAACTGTGAAAGATGACTACATTAAATCTGAATATATAAAAAATACAGGTAATCAAGTAAGTGGAGACAAACAACAGAAAAAAAATATAGTTTATCTATATAAAACAATAAAAATTTGTTTATGTGTTAAAAAATTAAGTTAAACTTGCATATTTTTTTACTTTAGAGGCAAAAATGATTCAACATATTTAAATTGGAATAGCAAGGATTATATGAACACTGACAACAAAATCATTGAATTATTTTCAAATTATCAATACCTGAAAACTTACTGCAGGATATAGGTCCTACCTAATAATGCAATTTTTTTTTCCAATTCAATTGTAGGTTAGTCTAAAAGCTAACATAATTAAAGTAAATCATTTAAAGTATCCTAATATGTACACTAAAAGTAGTATATGCACATAAAATATATACATATATGTATATATATTACAATTAAAATTTTAAAAATATTCTAGATGTATTCATTGTTTTCAAAGCAACACTTTGTAGTATAAAATCTCATTAATTCCTTTCATAAATTACTTCAATGCAGAGATTTTAGAAGCCAAAACCATGTTAGAGATCTGAAATAGAAATCAACATAGCAACCTATGCACATTAAAATTTATGTAATTTTAAGATTCTCCATGGTCATTTGGACAGAAAATATAAGCCAGCCTGCTGATAAAATCAGAGGGCTCTTATATTCAGTCATTTAAACCAATGCAATTTCTAATGGTTTTACTTGTGCTGTGGTGAATTTACTATAAATCCCACCAGTGTGACAGATTCAATCAGTCCATTTGTTGGAATGACAGGTCATATTTGCAGCAGAATGATCCAGCACCAAATATTTCAAAATCACTAAAGATATTAAAAATGACAAAGAATGCAAAGAGCAAGAAAATAGCAGTCAGTACAACACGATCTCAGAAATAAAAAGCCACTTAGATAACTGCAAAATTACCTATAACTTGCTGCTGAAAATAAATTACTATCAAATTTTACATTAAGAATATTTTGTACTTTAATTAGCTTCTGCTAACTTTGACGATATTCCCTTTGGTGCAACTTTTCTGTTATCATAATTTCTATAGAGAAGCAGTGAAGCATGCTGAAAAAAACAACACTAGGTACTTAGATTCTCTTCACTAGACCTAGCTCTGTGACCTTGAAGAAATCTTTTAATTTCTCTGAGCCCCGTATTTCCTTAGTTGGAACATGCACAAATGAAATCTGCAGTCCCTTCATCTCACAGTTGGGTGATTAAAAAACAAATTAAAAAAAAAAATCATCCTCATATGAACAGATACTGAAAACTATAAAGCAGCAGATACTTGTATGGTACTATAATCATTTTTATAATTTTTGCGTATTTGTTTAAATAAGAATTTTTCTGATTGATCTTAAAAATTACTTTATCTTATTGCTACTTTGCAAATTTTATGGGGTTTTCTTCCTCAGAGAAATTAGTTTTCTTCTTTCCATAATGATTACTTTTCCATACATTTTCAGCAGGCCCATTTTCATATTAATATATCTAATAAGTAAGATTAAATAAAAGAAAAACCAAAAAGCTGCATTATAAGCTAATTTATTGAAGTTTATTTCTAACTTCTTTTTGGAATAGTACTATGACTATTAATTAAACTAAGACCAATAAGAAGGTTACAGAAATAAAATACATTTTTAGCTGAGATATAGAAAGTAGTCATTAGCCTCAATCTGGAGCCTGAAATTTTCTCTCTGAAGTATTTGGAAGTCCCACTGAGTTAAAATGTAAACCAAGACACCATTTTATTCTGGAGGTCAAAAGTCTTAAGAATCCATTTACCCTGGCCAAGGGAATTTAATACATGCTTTCTATAGTAAGTTAATTCCTAAACTATTGACCCTAATTTTCTATATATACATAATTGACCCTCCATATCCATGGTGAAATTAGTGAATTTCACCAACCATAGATTGAAAATATTTGAAAAGATGAAAATAAAAAATAACAACACAATAAAAATAACACAAATAAAAAATACAACTGTTCACATATCATTTACATTCTTTTAGGTATTATAAGTAGTCTAGAGATGATTTAAAGTATATAGAAGGATAACGTATATAGGTTATATGCAAATACTATGCCATTTTATATCAAGGACTTAAGCATCTTTGGATTTTGGTATCCACTGGGGGTCCTGAAACCAATCCCCCAGGGATGCCAAGCAATGATTATATGTGTATGTATGTTAACTACTCATCCTGAAGGGTCTCCAAGTGTTTGTTCTATACTTGATTCATATTCGAATAGTATGCTGCCAATTAAAATGGAAGATGATAGATGATAGGTAGACAGATCTAAAATATAGATAAATAGATGATTATAGAAGCAAGGGCTCTATCATTTACTGCCTGTGTCCTTGGGCAAATTATTCAATCTCTTAATTCTTGGAGCTTCAATTTTCTTCTTTGTGCAAATAGGATGATAATAATACCTAATTAAAAAAATTGTAATGATTAAATGTGGCAATGTCTGTAAAACATCAGAAACAGTGCCTGTCACATAGTAAGCATTTAGTAAGTGTTGTGTATATATATATTATTATTACAATCATTTCTGTCATAACTATTCCATAACTAATCTCCTTGTCTGTATTTTGTAGCTCTTCCTCCTATTCAAACTCATAGGTCCACATCATGTTAAATGGTAACACATGGCTATTATATGAATGCATAATCCATTTTATCAAATAGTACCCTACTTGGGGATTTAATTTATTTACATATAAATAAAAAAATTTTAAATAACAAATTTTTGTTATTTTAAAAAATTCACTGCAATGGATGTTCCTAAACATAGGTTTTAACATACTTACGGAATTAGAGACCGTTTGTTAGAAATTTATTTTAAAAATGGCTTATCTTTAATCTAGGTAATGTTAGTTTAATATGTTGTCATTTGAAGATATCAGCATAAATCATTAATACACGGATCATTGATACAATTCCATACCTAATTATTTTCTAATTAGAAAGTATAGTACTAAATCTAATTACTATCTAAACTGACAATTTTAGAGTCTATTACCTTTTTACATAGTTTTTAATTTTTACCAATGCATTATGGAAGTTGCACTTAGATATCTGACTGACTTATATTAGTAGTAAACATAATCTTATGACTCTAAAATGTTTTGACTTCGGGATTTAGTAATGTTATGTACCTTTTAATCCAAATATGAGGATGAAATTTTATAAAAAATATTTAAAACATATTTAACACCACCTTCTTTTCTTTGTTTTGCTTAACAATAAAAAAATCCTTGAATAAGCTAGAAACACATTCACAGGTTCTGGAAAATTATATGCAATTAGATAATTGGTCATCATGCACTTTATATTTTAGCCAAATAGGGTTTTTCTATTTGCTAAAAGTTAAACAATTGCCTTACAGAAGGGTCTTGCTCTGTCACCCAGGCTGACGTGCAGTGGCACAATCATAGCTCATTGCAGCCTCGAACTCCCACCTAAGCCTCCTAATGGATTACAGACCCATGCCACCACACCCACTATTTTTTTTTTTTAATTTTTAATAGAAATGGTGTCTTCCTATGTTGCCCAGGCTGTTGTCAAATTCCTGGTCTCAAGTGATACTCCCACCTTGGCCTTCCAAAACTCTGGGATTATAGGCATGAAATATCATGCCCGGTCAACATAATTTTTTATATAGAATATCATAAACAGTCTACACACACACACACACACACAAACTGCTACAGCTAATACAGAAGTTTAACAAAGTTGCAGTATACAAGATCAACATATAAAAATTATATTTCTACACATTAGCAGTAAACAAGCTAAAAATGAAATTAGAAAATAATTACATTTATAATAGCATCAAAATAATAAAATATTTAGGAATAAATTTAATAAAAGCAATGCAAGACATCTATGCTCAAATTGAAGAAATAAGAGATATAGCACAGGGTAGCATTTTTAAATAAATATTCTGACAAAAGGTCAGTTGCTTTCTTTTGATTACCACATTTTTTTACTGCTTCATTTATTTTACATTTTACTGGTCACTGCAATATGAAGGTCTGGGAACCACTGTTCAGAGTGTGATTAAATGAATTTAGAAAGGTAGACAGCAGTTAAACAGTGAAAATTCTTGCATACCATATTAAGATTAGACTTGATTTTAAATCTGATGGGAGGAAAACTTGAGAGAACGTTAACAGGGTTGTGATATAATCATAATTAATACTAGCCATTAATAAGCATCACTACATCTTAATAATTGAAAATAAAAACATGAGCTTTCATCTCAATAATTTTAAATTTTAAATTATACAGCTTGGAGGTGGGACATACCACATAAAAGTCAGAGGATTTAATTAAAAAGTATGTGGTTGTAGGTACATACATATGTGTGTTCCTTAGGAAACAAACAAAAACAAAACAAAACAAAACAAAACATTTTTAGACGAAAATATTTGCCCATGTCTCCATGTAGACAAAGTTTAAGTAACTACAGAAGAAGAATGGAATATCACTTCTGCAAAATGAAATAAATTGTTACATATTTATGTGACACAGTTTATTCCTTTTCCAAAGAAAAGCTTATCTTAAAAAAAACACAAATTTTTTTAAAAGTTGAATATTCAAAAATAAGCTAAATTATTTAGTATAGTTTTCTCCTTGAATTGGATAATTCTACATATCTGTACATTAAATTCTATGAGTGATACAAACGATATATCTTTTAATTGATCATACAGTGGCTGGTTTGTATCATTCACCAATTTTACATTCAATATTATACTGTGTTCTTTGTTTTTGGAGAAAAATATAAAATGATTATTTTATATTTTAGTAGCAAAATATTATTTTATTTTTGTCTGAGTTCTAAAGAAGAAAACACTGAATTTAAATAGGCAATTACACATATTTCAATAGTAAAAGCCTTGCCAATGCTGAGCCTAATTTATAGTCAACACAATCTGAAAGAATATTTATAGAATTTATCTATGTAATTTTGGAGCAATTTGTAGGTGTTAGAGATACCCCACAGGACACTGTTCATTCATGTGAATTTGTTTCAATGCATGTAATTGAGTTAACTTGGATACATTTTTATCTGATGTCCTACCGTCCCTACTGTAACCCACTAGATGAAATCACTTTTGAGGTAGATGTCAAGCTTCATAACACATAGTACTGCAGCTCCTGATAATGAAATGGTTAGAGAAATGAAAAATTTCTTCTTAAAGACTTGATTCTTCTACACAAATTAAGGAAGAGGTAGTTGGAGATATTTCTCTTAATTTGGCTTAAAGAGTAGTGAAGTTTGAAATATTAATCTTAAAAATATGCTATGACCAATTTTGATATATTTCATTTTTCAATTTAAAAATTTTGTTCTGACAGTATGCCTTTGAAGTATGAACATTTATTTCCTAAGCACTTCTGATTGTTGAGAAGTAAGAGATAGTATATCATAAAAGAGATAGTGTCAGAATTAAATTAGAGAAATAGAACCATTAGGGATCATGTAGATTAAGCAATTTGCTCTAGGGTTTAGGATTTATGCAATTTCAGTGGCTGGTAAAGGAGTTCTGGTCTGCTGTGCCTTCTCCATCTGCTCCTGAGCATGAAGACATGAAGATAGCTGGTGATGTTTGAAAAATGGGCAAGAAGTGCAGAAAAGCAATGCAAATTGAAACCTCTGTCTTTATCTCATGGGAACCCCTGTCGGCTCCTTCTCATCTCCAAGCCTCCATCCTCACTGTCACGGATGACTTGTGGAATATAAGCTGTGACACCAGTCAAAGAACCAAACTTGAATCTGGCTCAGAACTGAGATGCTGGACAGAAGAGTTTTAGCAGGAGCTGGAGCCCTGGGCTAGGCCACGGTGCCTGACAAAAATGTGAGTGAATAGATCTGCAGAAACTTTTGTTACCTGCAAAGCAACCAGTCCTCATCAACCTTACTGCAGTAAACATAGCTACTGCTTTATTTTTACCTTCCAAATCTCACATAGATTTTGTGGCCGAATCTTTTGTGGCCAAATCTGAGCAAAAACATAAGAGGGAAAATATTCTAGAATATGTAGTTCAGCTTAGTCAAGCCACCATAATCCTCTCCTTTTCAGCTAAGCACCCAAACGCACCTCTTTTTACCATAGTTAACTTCCAAATAAAGATAATAGCAAAGTCACGCTTCAACTTAATATTATGCACCTCTCGTGCATACAAGCAAAAAGCATGCTAACCTTCTCCCCATAAAGGGCCTAGTAGCCTTTTACCCATTTTAAATAAATCTTCATTCTTCTGGCTGAGTCACAGCTCCCCTTTGATATTCTATAACTAGAATATTGAACTATTAAACTAACTAGCATTAACAAATCTGATCTTGATAGCAGAAGAATGAGCAGTGGACAGAGAAAAACAATTGGCTAATAAACTTATTAATATATATAAAAATTAGAAGAAATACACATGACTATTGCAATTTTCATTTCTGCATCTGGTTACATAATTATAGCTAATAACTAACTAACTTCTTCCACCATCCATTGTATATGTCCTGTGCCATCAGCTGGTCGAAGTTTCTTGCCTGCTGGTGTGACTCAAACTTTTAATAGTGTCTGAATTGAGTTGCTGAATTGGTTCAGTCCTGCCTGGATTGGGTGGTTGTAGTTTTTCATTGACTTGAACCACAGGACGTGGGAGTACAAAGAGGCATCCCAGGGAATCTTCTGCATTCCAGATATAATCCTCTTTTCATTTACATTGTATAGTAGCAAACCAATTCCCTCTTGAAATTTACAATCAATTGCCTCAACCAGTAAAAACTCACGGCTTTGCCCAATAATTTACTGGCATCAGTAACCCCAAATAGCCAGGTGGCAATCTTAACTTCCAGTTTTAGGTAACCCATTGGGTGTCTCATGGTGGAAACATTCTATCTTTGGAAGCTAAGACCACTAGGCCAGCAGAGCCCACAGGTGGTGATAGAAAGCAAAATTTTGCAGTGGATCAATAAGGGTAATATTGAAAAAACTACTCCCATTAACACCCCTTCTTTGATTTCTGAACTCATGAATGCAGGCTGTGTGGGAAAAACAAAACAAAACACCATGTACTATAAATTGGAAGAAATTACCCTACCTCTGCAATGTATGGTGTTGGGAAATTTGATTTCTTTATAAAAATTTTGGGAGAGGTAGCTAGTAGGTATTATTCCTGCTTTGATTAAAGATTGGTACAAGTTTGAAAAGTACACTCTTACTCCAGATTAGTTTGCCTAATTTTGCTATTGTGTTTCATTTCCAATTTGGTAATTTTTATTCTGACAATATTCCATTGACGCATGAATATTTCTTTCCTAAGCAATGCTGCTGCTGAGATGAGATATGGTGTACTGGAATGGAAACAGCATGGGTTCTGCAGGCAGACAGCCTGGGTTTACACCTTGGCCTTCTCATGTACTAGTAATGGTATTCAGAGAGTTAGCCAATGTCTATGACTCTAAGATTTCTCATCGTTAAATAGGTATAATAATTTCACAGTGTTTTGTGAGAATTAGATAAAAAACATGTATAAATCATTCTACTAATGTTAGGCACATAATATATTACAGATTATTATTCTAATTGTTCTTTTAAATAGTAAAATGCATATTTTTCTATAAATTAAGCAAGTTAAATATTATAAAGTAATGGAAAAAATCATAAATCAAATTATTTTATTCAAAATGCATACTAGAAATTGCATAACTTGAATAACAAATACTAAAACTATGTATTTACTTTTGTTGTTCTATATCTCTGTTGACCATTCAAGGAATCCAATTTCATTTCTTGAAATACACATTTTAAAAGATGAATCTTTTGTTAAATATATAACACATATATAATATTATTTTATTACATGGGTTTGTTTGGTTTTTCCATAATATTTATAATTCCAAATCTGACAGAAATTCGTTTATCTCATTTTGTGTTTGGTAGTTTATTTTCCATCACAGTTTAGTCTGAATCTGCATTATTTATTCAAGTCCCTAAACTACCTTGTACCTAAAATAAATGAATTTACATAGAAGCTTTATTGTAGTAGTTTCCCTTACCTGTGGTTTCGCTTTCTGTAGTTTCAGTTTCCCATGGTCAACTGCAGTTTGAAAATATCAAAAGGAGAATTCCAGAAATTAACAATTCGTAAGTTTTAAATTGTGCAATGTTCTGAGTAGCATGATGAAATCTCATGCCATCCCGCTCCGTCCCACCCTGGACTTGAATCCTCCCTTTGTCCAGCATCTTCACCCCATCTATACTACCTGCCCACCCGTGAGTCACTTAGTAGCTAGCCATCTCATTTATCAGATCGACTGTCTTGGTATAGCAGTGCTTATGTTCAAGTAACTGTCATTTTACTTAACAATGGCCCTAAAGCACAAGAGTGGTAATGTTGGAATATTGTTATAATTTTCCTATATTATTATTAGTTATTGTTGTTAACCTCTTATTGTGCCTCAATTATAAATTAAACTTTATCATAGGTATGTATGTATAGGAAAAGACATAGTATGCATAGCTTTAGCATTATCTGTGGTTTCCAGCATCCACTGGGTGTCTTGGGACATATCCAGCACAGATAAAGGGGGACTACTGTAGCAAGTTAAAAAAATGTTACTTAACCTATCTTTGATTAAACCGGTTATCAAACTGTGGCCAAAGCATGATTTTTTTTAAGGTTTGATGATGTTAACATATGAGCATGTGGTCAGGATTAACAATGAGTATTTTGAATCTTTCATTCACTTTTTATTTTAATTTCAAAGCATCTTAAATCACTTATAAAATCATAGCTGAAGATATCTACTTTCATTTAGTATGCATGTTCCCTAATCTTATTTATATTCCAAAATCTAGCTAAAATATGTCATTACGAGTTCCTAAAATAAATTTCCCTCTTTATACTAAGTGTTCAAATTACTTCCCTATTTATTCTACATGTTCATATTATGAGAAGACACCTGTTTGCTCTATTCTAGGTTAATATTTATAAGGATGAGGCCTGGAATCATAAACCCTTTCAATAGTTCTTTAGAAACAATATAAAAAAACAATAATTGTATAAAAACAGTCTGAGCTTTTAGTTGTAAATTGATGGAAGATAAAAGAAGTTATGATGGCAATTATGTAAATGAATGTAGAAAATTAGCTTGCCACTGTGCTTATTTCAGGAATAATTTTAAAAGCAAGAGGCAAACAAAGGAATTAGAAATAAGCTAGTTCAAAAACAAAACACTGTCATTGGCATAAATGGCCTCCATTATTTGAGCATCACATAGATAATACTAATCTTTATTTTTTAAATTGTTACTGATTTATGGATCTTTCTTCAGTATCACATACTTATTGAGTTAAAATTTAAGCTTCTCAAGAATTACTCAGTTGAGATAAAAACACTTGAAGAAGTGAAACCCTTAATATCTAATGGGACAATAACCCATCCACTTTAAAATAACTAAATAAATGGTTTAAAAAGTACAAAGAGTTCTGCAAATGAAACAAAAACCTGATATAAATAGTCTACTTTTCCTATTAAATTTTACTATAATTTTTCCAATGTTTTCCATTTTGAATAAATCAATTTTAATTTATTTGAATATCATGCATTCAAATCTCAAGAATTCTGAACATAAACTACACATGACATGCACAAGAAATATAAATGCTTGTATATTTAACTGTGATGTGCAAAAAAGAATATGGGTACAAACGTGAAATATATTAAATCATAGTCTATGAGAAGTAAGTGTAACTGTCCCCCCATTCCCTCTATCAACAGCCTAACCCCGTCAAAAATAAATGTTTAAATCCACTTTGACTATGACAAAGCATTATGGATTTTGAATTCTATGAGGAATAAAAAAGCAATTCTTGTCCTCAAGAGCCTTACCATCTACAGCAAGTAAATAAAGAGAAAATTAACACCAAGAGGAGCTAAAACAAATACTCCAGGTACTAAAATACGGGAGTGATTATGAATAGGAGAACTAAGGATGAAAGTATACAAAGAAGGTGGTTTGTGAAATATAGTGCTAATAACTACTTAATAAATATTAGTTATATACTAGGCACTCCCTAAATACTTCATAAGTACATTCTCATTTAATCTCACAATAGCATTATAGTATACATGGTATTGTTTTCTCAAGTAAACAGATGGAGAAAATGGGGCTTAGGACAATTTGCTTAAAAAAACACCACTGATAAAGTAGCACAACCTAAACTTTTTCTGCTCTGAAACTTGATCTGAATAAAAGTAGGAGAAGCAGGACTCTGAAACAAGGGAGAAATTTTAAAAAGACAATTGTAAGAAAGTATAAATGCACATATGCAAAGCCTACTGCAAAAACACTGTGGAACATGAACACATTTCTAATCATATTCTGATAATGAATGAATAAAGATGATTTTTTTTACTCCTAAAATTTGGATATAAAAAACGATAAAGTTTTGTCACTGATTTCTACAAACTGAAATTCTCTGGTAACAATGTTGATTTATATTTATAATTATTTATAATTACTGATAAGATTCTAGACCACTAAACAGTCTGCTGAGCACTGCGGTAAATATTTTAAATCCCCAGGCCCAGGCTACAGGTTTGTGGACACAGAACCACAGCTCCAATAAGAACATCAGAAAGGTTTCCAAAATTACCAAATTTTTACAGTCCTGATTTTTCAGTTTTACCTGTAGTGGCAGAGCTACTCTTTAATAACATTTATTTAACTTTATACTTCATACATATTTTTAGAATAGTCTATTTGAATAGATTTCATAGAAGAAAAATAGATTACCTGCCTTTTTTTAAACTTAGATTTTCCCAACAGAGAGAGAGAATCTTTTAAAACTAGCCAGTACCTATGCATATAAATTGGAAAATTCCTTAGATGCATTTAAAATTCCTGAGAGGGATCAAGATGGCTGACTAGACACAGGTGGTATGTGCCTCCTCCACAGAGAAGAACCAGAATAGTAAGTGGATACTCACATTTCAAACAGATCATCTAGGAGAGAACACTAGGATTCACCAGAGAAGTGACAGGAAGCCCCAAAAGCAAGTAAGGAGAGGGTTCGAGGCAGTTTGCCTGGCTGGGACCCTGAAAAATGTCCTGAACATGGAAAAACAATAAAAGAGAAACCTCCAGGGCTCGACAGTCTTAAATAGGTTTTCAGGATCTTGGTTACAGGAGACCCACGCAAGCCTTGGGCCTAATTTAAGGAGGTGCCTAGAGATTGCACAGACATATTGCTCCAGAAAGGGAAAAACCCACATGAAGTATGACAGGCTTCCAAGCCTAGAGCAGCTTCAGCTTGGTGTCAATCTGAGAGCCTAGATACCAGGGACCTAGAGACATGGCTGCTGCTGCTGCATTGCTCCTGGGAGGGAAAGGGAAGATGAGATGCTTTCACATACCCCAGGAAGGTCCCCAATCCACATACTTACAGCCAACTGATCTTTGACAAAGCCAACAAGAACATATACTGGGGAAAGGACACCTTTTTCAATAAATGGTGATGATAAAGTTGAATTGCCATATGCAGAAAAATGAAACTGTACCCCACAAACAAAAATCAATTCAAGATGGATTTAAGATTTGAATGAGACTCAGAAGGGTGGAGGGTGGAGGGGAGTGGAGGGTGGAGGGGAGTGGAGGATGAGAAATTATTTAGTGGGTACAATGCACATTACTCCAGTGATAGATATACTAAAAGCCGTGACTTCATCATTATGTAATATATCCATGTAACAAAATTATACTTGTACCCCATACATTTATATAAATAAAAAAATTCTTTGCAAACTAATAGGTGCAATTAATAAACTGTTTTAGAATGCTTGTTCATAACATTTTAACATAATATGATATTTATAATAATAAGCAAGCTCCTAATTTTAGTTTTGAAATATATGGTATTATATCAGAATCTTTGTAAATATATGACCAGAATTACTGGGGGAAAAAGAATTCAGGAATTAACAGAAGAAAAAGAAATGTACTAAGTCATGTACTTATCTTAGGTAGAAAAAAATAGAACATGTGATTTGATAAAATATAAAACACCATGAATTAGGTAAAATAATATTTACATAGAACTTATAAATTTGACAATCATAAGGTAAAAAAAAATTTACACAAAGGTACAAGGCTTGTCTGTGGTATACTAGTAAGACAGCTTTCTGGAAAACAAATTCTGGTTCAAAGCGTTTGCCAATTTCCATGGCATAAATGCTCCTACCATGGTCAATTTCAAGCTACCAACATGTCACAGGCAAATGTCATTTGAACAGGTAGGATATGAGACAACTTTGAAATGTGCTTGTATTATTTGACCTGTCTCTGGAACACGCGCCTGCTTCATGAGGGGAATAAGTCACAAAAGGCCACTCATACCAAAAGATGTGTTGAAAACCTGAAGTACCTGTTGCAAAATCACCTCACCCAATCCAAAAGCCTGTGAACAAGAAGAGAAAATGTTTGTTCCTATAAGACACTGACATTTGGAAGATGTTAATTATGTAGCATTATTGCTACAATTGTTGATTAACACTTTAGCTTCAAATATAATTTTAGCTGGACCTAATATATAAAATACACAGAGCAGAATTGTTAGAGTTGATTGGGAATGAGAGGCTCAAAAATACCAGTGTGGTTAGCTTCTCTTTTCCCCACCTCCTGGTTTGAGAGAAATGTAATTGATAATTAGGGATATAAAGGAATTTTAAGTGGAGGAGTAACATGATCAAATTTCTGCGTGTACATATGTGTACATGTTTAAGGTCAAGCCAGCAGAAGGAGGGTGAATAGAAGAAGATGATACCAATTGGCAGAGAGAGGGCTGTAGCACAAGAGAGAGATGCTGAGCACTGAATTAAGTGATGGAGGAAAGAAACAAAAGGAAATTTGAGATATTTAGCAGGCAGGGTACCTGACATGACTTGAAGATCAACTGGAAAAATGGCTGAGGAATGGTTTCCCCTCGACCCCCCACCGTGCTATTAACACCTTTAAACAATAAAGATCTAACATTTCCACCTTATCATGTGTCTGTTTTGAATAATCTGTAGCAGAAAAATGAAGTGACTTACTGAACATCTACTATGTATGACATGGTGGTAGATGAGCATCTTATGTGTGGAAAATTTCTTTTCTTCACCCATTGCAAGGCTCATGGCTGAAGCCCCTATAATAAAGACTGGTTAACAAGAGAAAAGCATACACATTTATTTCATATAAGCTTTATGTGACATGGGAACATCTGTAAGGAAATGAAGACCCAAAGAAACAAGTAAACCTAAGTATTTTTAATGCTAGTTTTGATGAAGTAGTCAGTCATGGAGAAGTATAATTGGACAAAGAGGGTATGATCTAATGACAATAAACTAGGGGGGATTTAGCAAGTTCTGCTTATTGAGATTCTTCTTTGTGTCCTTGTGTCTTCAGAGATAAAGATATTCCTTTCCTCTAGGTGTAGGGAAGGTACCTCTTGAATGAAGGTATTAGGACCTGATTCAGGGGAAGGTGAGAGTGGTCTTCTTGCTTCTGCTGTTTTCTCAAATGCCAAGGTGCCATATTTTTGGGTAATATGTCCTAAACCCCATCAGCACACACACACACAAAAACACATGACATATGAGGAAAGTTGGATAAAATGATAAAAACCTGATAAACAGGCAATATTAATATATCCTATATCATCTAATTTTCCTCTTGTTTAAATCTCAATTGGACAAGAATAAGGATGATGATGATGATAATGATGATGATTACTTGAAAATCATAATCTCCCTAAGTAAAGAGAAGGACCTATAAAACCATTAGCCTGAGAGACTGAAATGAGAAACTATCATAGGATTTTTAAAGATCAGGAAATAAAGATTTTAATGGTTGCTATAGTAGAAAAAACATGGGTTCTGGGATTAAATAAAATGGTAGCTAAAAAGCAGGCAATATGCAGTTGTATAGACCCTTTGGTTTATGTGAACTCTCAACAACTACCCCATCAAGCAATCAGGCTCTATACCCGTCAGTCTCTCAGGAATGGTGTGTTAGTCAAGTGAGAATCCTGAGAAGTGACCGCCATACGGAAACAATGAAGGGTCAAAGAGGAATTGGAGACAAGTGCTCCTGCTCAGGAAAATCTCAGTGGAGGCCAAAAGGTGTAATCGTCTGGTTCCCTAATTTATCTTCTCATAACAGCACGCTTAGATCTCAATGCCAAATCAGAGCACTAAGCATCACTTCAAGAAAGTAAGTGCTTAGCCGTGGATCACAGGGCAGGTCTGCTTTGATGCTCAGGGTTTGCAGACTGGTGAATTGGAAGCTTGAAGTTTCCACATTGAAGGAAACAACTTTGATATAAGCCTTGGGGCTGAAATATCAAGAAAGGACTTCTAAGAATCAATTGATGATAAAAGCTCTATCCTGTTTTAACTTACTTTTGTGTGTGTGAAAAGAATGGTACCAATTATTCTGTTTGCTAAGCTGGATGGTTGTTCCTGTGGGAAGATGCCCATACTCCATAGTAAAGGCATGCTAACCCAAAGAGACATGTCTAATGATACCTTCAGTGTAAGGGAAAAATGTCAAGAACCTTAGAACCTTCAGAAAATGTTTCCACTTAAATAATATTAGATGGAATAGAAAGTATAAATATTCAGCTTCTTTAATAAATAAATTATAAGATTATTCTCTCATAATGAATAGAATGAACTAATGTGGTTGCTAGCAATGAGAATATGCAAAATGTAGCTCACTGGGCTTAAAACTCAGAAGAAATATATTCGAGAGCATTAGAATAAATTTTCTAAGACTGACAGAAATGAAGGCACAAGTTTGTCCAAATTTCAATGGTTATACCATAAAATTTGCTCAAGTATACATTGTGTTTTCCTAAAAGCCTATGGCCTTTAAAATTATGTATTACATTTATATAATAGAATATAATGGTGTTATATTAATCAACATATTTAAAGATTTCCTATCAAGCAGGAGAGTTTTTCACATCTGATCTCATTTTTCTGGTTTATAAAATAAAAAGATTTGATTAAATGACTTTTAAGGCCCTCTCCCACATTAGAACTATAGGATATTGAATATAAAATGGCTAAAATTTTGTCATTAAATTATGGTAAAAATGTCAAAATTTTTTCCATTTGATAGATCATATTGTAATTTTTCATGTTTATAGAAGAATTTTCATAAATATCTGTAGAGTAAGTTATAACTTTATAAAAACATGTCTCTGGACAAATACTCATTTTAAAATGGAGAAAACTTAGAAATTTTACAAATGGCTACAGTAAATTTCTTCTGAGTAGATGGAATATGAAAATTTACCAGGAAAAAAAAAGAGAGAGAGAGATTTTAAATTCTAAGTTTACTTCACTTTTAAAATTATAGTTGAAGTTTTACTGAAGATTATTATAGTAATATGATGTATTCCTACTTGAGAATAACAACAGCTATAACATCACTGTAGTCACACATTCTAAATAATTATTCTAGACAGGAGGGTAATAAAAATGTGAACTTGTAAAGTAAGCAAGTGTGAAAAACTAAGAAAATAATACATTCAATAGACTGTAGTCTATTGACTATAATCTTAACAAGTTTTAACAAATTTAGACTCTTGCCAGACATTTCAAATACATATTTAAAAAGTTAAAGATCTTAAATTCATGAAGTTTTTTGTCTAATATCATTTTTTCTTCTATTCTGGTTATTACAATCAGGATAAACATGCACTTACCAATACACTAAAACTGCTTTTGTCAAGATTGTCAAGTCCTTTACGTAGCTGAGTTTAATGATCAATTTTTAGTTCTCATCTCACAGCATTTAACACAGGTGATCACTCCTCTCTCCTTGAATCACTTTCTTCACTTGGCTCCCTACTCTCCTAGATTTTTTCTGACCTCATTGTCTGTTCAATTCCTTTCCTATTTCTTCATATCCTTGACCTCTTAATGGGGTCCCAACGAGACTTTCTCCTTGATTCTCCTCTCTTTTCTCTCAAGATTCACTTCTTGGTCATCTCATCCCTTCCTTTGCCATTAACACTATCCATGTGCTGGTAATTTCCAACTTCACATATCCAATCCAAAACCCTTCCCTGAACTCTTCAGTCCTATGTACACACAGACACACACATAGGCCCATGTATAACATTTCCACTTTGGTCCAATAGATATCCAGTACATTGTAAAACTAAAAGTGAGCCTCTGATACTGTCTTCCCAAAACATAGAAATTTTATCTCCTACTATTTCCCCACAAAAATTTACATTAGTTTTTCAAGGGACAGTAGTCATTAGATATTTCCCAAGCACATTGCAAGTCCATTGTGTATCCCTTAATTCACAAATTCTGCAATAACATATAACTTCTCTCACAAAATTCAGGAGAATATGGCTGAGAGTTTAAGTAGGCCAGTCAAATTCTCAATAAGAATTGTTGCAAATATAAAAATGTGTGTAAAACAACAATGCCTCTTTGAATACGGCTGTTAAATTATTTTCCCCATGATAGGATATTTGCACAGGGTATATGACTCAAATTTGTTGATACACATATTACTACAATTATTTATGAGCTTTCAGGGTTATTCACAAATAATGAGAATGCTAAATCCTCATATGCCCACAAGCTCCTACAGTATTAATTAAATTCTGCATAAAATTTTAACATGGATTATCAACTATAACATTACTCATGTATGTCTTGTAGGAGCAATTAAATCTCTAATCCATTCCTGACAACTCCAATCCACAGAAATATTTATCTCTTCTGAAGTGCCAAACAAGTAATTTTTGTACCACAAATATATGAGAGTTGGCAAAAAGCTCAAAGGAGTCCTGCATCCAAGTCTCACTATTAACTTCATTCTCAGATGACAACCTGAGATTGAGAAAGATAAAACTATTTATCAAAGCAAGGTGCCATACTTTATTGATATTTTGTTTACTTTCATATTTTGAATGACCCTATTATGATGTTATTAAGTATGAAATGTCTTATGTCCTCAAGTACTAAGTTTGACAGTGGATATCTCTGATATTTCATTTTGACACTTCTTGTTTTATTTTTATTGTGAAGGTACACCCTCAGTCTTTCAAACACACGTTTTGGCTTGTGATTATCTTTCAAAAAATGTTTTCGAGCAATTTTTGTGAAAGCACAGGTAAGTCAAGAATTCGTGTTATTTTCAAGAACGAGTTCCATCGTGGAACCAATGCAGTGCAGACAAATGGCAATATCAACGAAGTGTTTGGGAAGGATGCGGCTAATGAACCCACAGTACCTCGATGTTTTGAGAAGGTCTGTTCTGGTGATTTTAATCTTGAAAATGAACCACATGGACGACCTGAGACCAAGGTGGATAATGATGTACTGAAAGCTGTAGTGGAAGTGAATCCATCTCAACCTATGCTTTGACATTACTGTTCCAACAACATTGGACCATTTGAAATAAATCGGCAAGGTAAAGAAGCTGGATAGATGGGTTCCACATCAATTAAATGCGCATCAGAAGAGAAATCATCTGGAAGCTTGCCTTTCTTTGCTGTCACAACATAAAGGTGAACCATTTCATACTGTATTGTTATGTGTCATAAAAAAGGTATTCTTTTTTTTTTCATTTCAAAATTTTATGGGGGTACAGACGTTTAGGTTACATATATTGCCTTTGCACTGCCAGAGTCAGAGTTACAAGCATGCCCATCCCAGACAACACAAAAGGTATTTTTTTGACAGTTGCTAGTGTTCTGCACAATGGTTCGTTAAAGATGAAGTGCTGAAACACAGTCCAAAACCGAATATTCATCCAAAAAAGCTAATGGTGTCTATTTGGTGGTGCAGCGCTGGTATTATCTACTACAGCTTCATGAAACCTGGTCAATCAATTACAATGGATGTCTACTTCAACCAGTTGGATGAAATGACGAGGATGCTTGCAATTAAGCAGCTGAAATTGGCCAATAGAGACAGGCCAATCTTCTTGCAAGACAACACTCAACCACATTCTGCACAAACAACGCTGCTCAAACTACAGAGGCTGGACTTGGAAACTCTCTGTCATCCACCATATTCACCAGACCTTGCACCCACTGCCTAACACTTCTTCCAGGCTTTGGACCACTTCTTGCAAGGAAAAATACTCAATTCTCAACAAGCTGTGGAAAACGTCTTTCACGATTTCATGGCCACTCGCTCTCCAGCCTTCTCCGCAGCTGGCATAAACAAGCTACCATTAAGATGGCAAAACCGTGTCCATAGTTTAGGTGCATACTTTGATTAGTTGTACTGCTTCTAGTTTGAGGTATAATAAACCACACATTTGATTCAAAATTGGACGTTTCATATTTAATGACCTTTACAATAACTAACAATAGTAAATAACTTAAAATAATTATAATACCCAAAATCAGACTACCAGTCTCTGATGAAGTATTCTAATGTGAAGATACTGAGAACATAAGAATGGCCCAATAAATATCTTTTGATTAGTGGGTTATAAAAGCTACATAGTAGAAGGCAACATAATAAAGTACAACAGGCATCAAAAAATCAGTATATAAAATTTCAAAATTGGAAAGATAAATTTTGTCTGAAGGTAATTCTTGTATACATTAGTCTTACCACAAGAAATTGAGAGTAGTGATTTACACTATGATGTTTCTATTTTTAAAAGACTCTCAAGTTTCTAGTGAAAATTTTCAAAAATCTAAATATTTACCTAAAAGCATTCTTCCCTAAGATTGCTTCATTAAAACATACTCTAACAATAATTTTGGTAAAACTTAATTTACAAAATTTAGTTAAAGTAAGATACTTCTTGAAATGAATATGAGATTATTTATATAAATCCTCTATGCATAAAAATACATAAGACATAGATGTAAATGAACATTTTTTTTTCTCAACAATCACAGGCAAGATAAGAACTAATTGAAAACCAATAAATTAAGTACAGTGCAGCAAGCGGTCTCTAGCTAACTCAGCCTATACATCAATAGGTCATTCGCAGTTAATTAAGTGAAGGCATAATCAGCTTAATTTATGTAGTTCACGGAAGTTAATGATATCATAGTATAGTACCTGATGTCTGGCCTGTCCACAAAACTTGTTTTATAGGTTCAGTTCATTCTGTTGTTCCTCAGAACAGGCATTTTATTTCTGTAGCTCACTTTCTGTGCTTATCTTTCTGCAGAAGATGGGAAATTTGACACTAAAAAAAAAAAGATAAAAGGTCACTTAAACAACAAGTTATTTTTAAAATGACCTGATGTTTCAACAAATTATCTCATATTGCAAACATAAACTGCAGCAATAAGCAGAAGTTTTTTTAAAAAATAAAAGCAAAAATTGAAATGTTTGGTATAAATGCATATGATATGCATATAGAGTTATTAAAAAGATAAGCCAGTGAAGAAATAAAAAAATTGTGCCATCATAAAATATGTAAGTATGATCTTAAGAGATATAAGAATTCATTGATATATTTATAAGTTGTGTTGTGTTTCAACATTAGATTTTATACCTGCTAGTGGATGATCTTCTTTCTCAGGGAGAGAGTTTTTTTCCACTGTCTCTGTAGCTCATCTCTTTTCTGAAGCTGCAAGTTTACACACAAAGACAAACCACAATGTCAACCAATTGGACCTAACTTAAGGAACCTAGGAGATCGATTTGTAAAGCAAAGAATGAACAGGACCCTATTTCTGAAGTACGTTGCTCAAACTGCTCTTTCATTAAAAGATGCTCTTTCTTATTGATTTTGGCTTAAGTAATGAGAAAGCTTATCCAAAAATCTTTAGCATTTGGGCTCAAGTTAAGGAAATCAATACAGTCATTTCCCATTTGAACTGCATATGTGAGTTTTATGTACGAGAGACAAGACAAAGCCAAATTCAGATAAATCAATAGCTTTGTCAATAGAACATGAAGCTGACAAATGGCGTTTTTCAGCAATTAAAGTGAGCTGTAAACATACAAAGACTAATCAATTACAATGTTTTGTCGTTAACAGTTTTTAATTGGTACAAAATTATATGTGAATGTGACTTCCCAGAAATGTAAAGTAGAGAAACTACTTTGCATCCTGTGGGACCATTTCACTAATATTTTTATGAACATGCATGTAATTTTATACCTTCCAAAGTAAATTAAGACCTTAATTAGGCAGAATGTATTTGAATATTAAATAATCTATATAAACTAGTGGAATATTTTATGAATTTATCTTCTCTCATGGAATATGTTATTTTAAACACTTTTTTAAATTTTCAAAGGTTTTATAACATATTTTTGCATTTATTAATTTATTAATTGAACAAAATTAAAACAACTTATAATTAAGTTAGAATGATAGTGCTGTTCCTAAACTTGAGAAATTAAAGCACAAGTTAAAGCATTACATTTTTTCATTATTATATTCTTCAAAATCTTTTTTAAAAGTTTTTGGTTATACATAAAGAATTCTAGCATTTGTTCAAATGTCTTTTTAAAACATTTAATATCAATGAAAATCTCTAATAAAAATACTGAGCCATTGTGGTTTGCCATTACCCTGAAGTATTCAGGAAAATTGCCGTACAGATGGCCAAATATAATTCATAATATACTAAGATAGGCATATCATTAAAATGTAGATAAAACCTTTGTTTTTGATAAAAAATGATATAACAAAAGTAAAAGGTTAATTGAAAAGCAAAATAAACTACCGCATTTAGTAAGGCACATTACCTAGATTAACAGAAATCAATGAAATCATTAAAACAATTAATAACTTAGAGCTCCATTCAGACTAAGATAAACTCTATGGATATTAGAATGCGGATACAAGGCTACAGAGACATATCTATTCTGACTGGGTAATTTCCTTTCCTCTGTAGCAGTTCAGTAATATACGCAACTGGCATTATAGAGCCACCCATTCCTTCTTGTGAGACAAGAGATCTTCCATGCGTTTTGCTCTCTATGCTAAGTGAATCATAAGAAACACAGTCTTTACAGAAGGGAACATATTTTCCCTTAGTGTTCAGGATATAAAATGGGTCATTAATGCATCAGTAGTATTAAAGCCTCATAATTGTTAAGCCTGTTCCCCGAATAGAAACTGTTCCGAGTTCTACTCATCTTCCAGTAATAAACAGGGATGTATACACAGCGAAAGTAGGCACAGAAGTCTTCTAAATGACTATCAGGGTATATCTCAAGCCACCATGTATTTTTCTCTGAAGATCATTTTTGAGGAAGAAATGGAAAATGGAAAACTCTGATAACTTCATGAGTTTATATGAAAAGAACAAAAGTAATAATTGTAGATGCTCTCTTTTTGCCTGATACACTTAAAAATGTGAAACTCTAGCAATAGAACAGAAATGTAAGCTAATGTTATAAAACAGAAAATGATGCTTGAATTTTATCCCTATTCCAGAGCTTTATTTAGCCTTGATATAAAGGAAGTTTGTGTCTCAGTTCTATTAAACAAAATACACAGATTACATATTCAACCTATTTCAAGCATCATTGCCACCTTCAAATGCTGAGACTCATGATCATATACTGTTTGATTATTTTCATTCACGATAAAACCAAAAATATACTGGTTCCCCAGTAGCAATATAATGATAGGATAAATCATTATTTTGGATAAAAATCTTTGTATTTAGTAGGGGAAAATCTGACTTTATTAAAGAAAGCAAATGTCATTCATTGTTTTAATCTCTAAAAATGCAAAATTATTAGTAAATATTTAAGAAATTAAATGTAAGCAACTAAAAATTGAAATCATAAGTTTTGAGAAGAGATTCTGAGATTCTGTTGAATGATACTACAGATGGATGATTTATACAGACATCTGAGAAAACACATGAACGATTTATAAAGTATCAATAAACTGAAGAGAAAGTCATATACTAAAACAAAAATAATGTTCATCCTTAATTCCAAACTCTAAGGAATGGGATGTCTCCATTTAAAGAAGTAGTATAGTTCATGCAGAAAATGCATATAACTTAGACAAAATCCTACAAAGTCAACAGATGCAAATTTAATGGCTTGTTATACTAAAACTGAATCACACCTGGGCGCTGGAGGTAGACAGACCTTGGATTGACATTTCAGTTCTCCCTTTTGTTAGCTGTGGTGACCTTGGGCAAATTTTTTTTTCTTAGAGTTTCCTTTTCTAAAAAAGAGCAGAAAATAATAGAACATTCTCATGGGGTTGTTGTAAGGATTAGATCAGATGATACATGTTGTACCTGGCACAGTGCTCAGCACATAGTAGGCCTGTGCTAAATATTTCTTGGCCAAATAAATGAATTAGTTTATTAATTGATAAACATTAGCCTCATGAAGCTGGGTGCAGTGACTCATACCTGTAATCCCAGCACTTTGGGAGTACAAGGTGGGAGAATCGCTTGAGGCCAGAAGTTCGAGACCAGCCTGGGCAACACAGGGAGACCCCATCTCTACCAAAAAAAAAAAAAAAGAAAACTCCACCAGCACGGTGGCACACACCTCTAGTTCGAGACACTCTGGAGGCTGAGGCAGGAGGATCACTTTAGCCCAGGAGTTTGAGACTGCAGTGAGCTGTGATGGTGTCACTGCACTCCATCCTTGGACAACAGCAAACTCTGTCTCTAAGAAAAAATTTAAAAAATAAAAAAACAAATAAGCATTAACTTCATGAAAATGCAAAATGAATAAAATACTGAAATTTCAAAATATATTGCCAGTCAAGCCATTTGTATATAAATGTAATTAAGAAAACTTTCTTATTTTATCTGCAAAACTGTATCTGGAATAACACTGCTAAAGATTCAGATAGCTATGGAGTCATTCAATCACTCATTCACTCAACAAACTCATGTTGAACCCCACGTACCAGGCACAAGATTTATAACCTTACATCAAGTAGGATTTTTTAAATGGCACTCATTAGCAGAACCATTTTACACAAAACTGAGAACTATAAAGCAAGTCTTATAGTCAATGCCAAAATAATACATACAAAATAATATTTTGCCAAGCACCATTACCCTTAGAAGCAAAATCAGGAGACAGTTATCTCTTCTAACTTCCTGCTTCTGCCTTGGCTCAGAGTTCATCAGAAGCTAAACACAAGAATAAAGGTGCAATTTTCACTCCCAACAATGCGTATATGACTGCAAGCCAGCCTCTAAAATCAGATTGTGTCCTAATGTACAAAATACACAAAATAATACCCCCCTTTCTTTCTTGGAGATTTGTGTGAGAATTCAAGAGATATAATATATAAAGATACACTATAACCTCTAAAGAACTATGCTGGTTATTGTTCTTATTATTTTTAACAGAAAATGTAAGCAGCATTCCATATTTTTATTCCCCCAGCTATACTGAGTATTTAACAAATTGTTGAAGGACTATCCATGTGTTCTCTCTTCTCCATGTTTTGAACTGCTGTAGCTCCCTCCACCTGCTTCTGAACCTACTCTTGTTTCAACACTCAGCTCAGACAGTTCTTCTTTGAGGAAGCCTTTCTTGATCTCCACCCTGCTCACCCGGAGCACCCGAGCACATTTCCATGTGCTCCTAAAATTCCCTGTTATTTCTCTATAAGAGCAATTTCACTATTTGGTAATTGCCTTTTTACTTGTTCCCTATTACTACAATGGAAGTTCCTGGGGATAGGAGCCATATCTTATTTGTTTTTGTATATTTGGCATATATACAGGTACTTCAATAAATTTGTTGGTTACATTAATAAATGAATTAATATTATGTTTGGGAGAAAATTTTTTTTAGGATTTACTATATACTACACACTTAGCATAGCACTTTATATAAATTATCTCATTGTATTCTTAAAAAGAACCCTCTAAAATAAGTATGATTACCATGCCAATATTATAGATGAGAAAACATGACAGATTAGCTAACAGCCAAAATCACACAGGTAGTAAAAGGTGGATCTGAGATTCCAAGTTCTCTCAGTCGTTATACTAACTGCCTCCATCCAGCAAGCCCTTAATATTTACAGGTTCAGAAACTGTGTTGTATCAGTTTTCCAACAGAGATCAGGTCCTAATTTATTGATGCAATGTAACTAATCCTATAAGAGACCAAAGCACATGACAGAATTCTATTTTATTAATTTCTAATAATGTATAGAAATGCTAAGCAGGCCAGCCAGAATATTATTTTCTGTGTTTCATGATCTCATCTTTAAAAGGCTACATAACATATCAAATTTGTTCATTCATTTAACAAATATTATGGAGAACCTATTATGTAGTAGGTATTGGAGATAAAACAGGAAACTAGATGGGAAAAAATATAGTTTTATGGACTTTATATTTTAGTTGACTCTTAATTGGCACTTACTATGTGCCAGGCACTTTTCTAAGTATTTTATATGTATTAATTGACATAATATTTATAACGATTTTAAGAAGTTATTATTATCCTAATTTTTCAGGTATGTATACTGAAGCAAAAGGAGATTAAGTAATTTGCTAAAGATTACAACTTTTAGGAGCTAGACTCAAAGTTTGAATTAAGATTTCTGTACAATGAACTTAAAATCTGGGCAAGGGAACTGTATGTTAGTGAATGACATCACACAGCCCAAGGGCAGGATGCTCTGGACTGTGCTATAGAAGGATAACTGCCAGGCATCTTGGACACTGGATCCTTTCACTCAGGGCATCTTGCTTGTTGGGTTGCCCTGCAGATACACTGATACAGACCAACTTGCCAGTCATCTTTTATAGTCATTCATCAACAGCACCATTACCTCATGCCTTGTGAGATGTAATACAATTAACTCAGCTACATTTTCTTCTTATGTATTGCTGGTTGAAATTAAGAGATAGTCCACTTGTACACATTTCCCAGGGTGGAAGATCTGTTCTATGCTTCATTTTTGAAAATTTATATCATTCGCAATTTTATACTGTAGCAGTACAGGGCTTCTAGTCTTTAACTACCACTATTGCATAAACTGGGACCAGAAATAAGTTTTTATATTATTAAATCATTCATAGTACTGAATTTTGTTTTTAGAGGTCAACAGCGCATTGTTAGCACATGGTATGAGCAAAGACATAGAAAAGTTTTCTTTACAGGCTTTGTGTTAATTAACATCTTAAATACAATTTATATTATATAATTACTACATACATAATTATTTATATTTTATTACATATAATACATTTAAATACTATTTCACCAGTTATGTACATGCTGCATTCTATAATAAAATAGCACCATCTTGTTTTTCAGCCCTTCTCAAAAGTATACCTCCTTCATGGTAGCAGTGACATTGTATCTGAATTGAAAAGTTTAAATCTAAAATTCCAGTAGCATTTAAAATCAGCTACAAGAAAAGTTCATTAAAGATGTCTCCTTCAAAAAAATTTTTAAATATGTACTTATGTTTCTTTTCTGTTCAGGTTGCTCCCTGTGTCTCTTTTCTCTTCTTTTTTTTCTTAACATATGTTAGTCCCATTCAATTTCCTTCTCAGTACTCCAATAACACTTCCTCTCAATTCCAACTTAATCTCCTATCTTCTTTCCCATTAACCTTTAATATACACACTTGCTATCTCCTCTTTACTTCCTATCTGGCCCATTCATCTCTCATTTCTTTCCTAATATAATAGATGTGAGAAAGGAAACTCAATACTCTGTAAAACAAATACAAACATTAAGGTCTCAGAGATTAGAAAACAGTATAACTCAGTTGCACCACTTGGATACAAACATATTTATATATCATCTTTTCTTCATCTTGTTTTCCTAAACCAATACTTCAAGAAAAAATGTCATGTACTAATTTTTAACCCCTCTCTGCTCCATCGACTGCAATTTCTCTAAACTGCATTTGAAATCACCTGTTCAAAGGATTTAAGTGTATCTGGAATTTATCTTTGTGTCTCTGCTACCTAGCAGAGTGACTTCCATAAAGTAGGCCTTCAATGAGTGTTTAACGAATAGAACTAAAATAAGTAGGCTTAATATTTGATAGGAAAGTAAATAGTCAAATTAAGGGAGAAATTGCTATTCACCGATAGCTGGGGTGAGGACAGCAGAGTTGGATAAGGGCAAACAGCTAGTACTCACAATATTACCCTCCTATTCAACCTTTAACTCAACTCCCTGGTTATAATTTTCCATATCTCTTAGTCCATCTATTCAAAGGTTCTAGCAGTTGTTCCAGGGTTAGGTTTAGGGTTATACATTAAGGCTCAAATACTCAAGCAGGTGAGGCTATAACAAGTTGGTTGTATTTGATCCCAAAGTAGATGGTGACCCAAATCTAACATGCCTAAAAGAAACACCTAAATGTAAAACCTCTTTTAATGATTTTGCTTTGCTTTCATTCCTATCTCCTTGCAACAGATTTTAAGACATATTGTCTGAATTAAATTCTCACATATTCTCAATGCAACTTAGACTTATAGGAAGTTAGAAGTGCAAGTAACCCTATAGATCATGCAAAACAGAGGTTTTCAAAATGAACTTTTTTCAGGGGCTTCTTTCAAGGGTTTAGAGTTTCCCGCCCCCTTCCTCACACTTTAATCAGAGAAGATGCTTTATTAATACTTTGCACATTTGACTTTAGTGTACATTTTTATTTAGAGAAAGGAATCTGGTGTCATCTAAATTTTGAAGTCAACCAAGCTAATCCAACCCTACCATCTAAAAACAAATAAAATCAGAACTAAGAATATCAATAGTTGACATATTAAAAAATAATGTAGTAGGAAAAAGAGGATTTGAACCACTAAAATTACTATGAAGACTTTCATCTGCCAGGAATAATTTTTCTTTGATCTATTATATTTGAGAGTATAGAATGGTTGATAGAAAAACATGTTGGATGACATAGTAAACAATTGCTCTACTGTAAATTTTTGCATTACTCAGTAAATCTCATTCCAAGATTTAATCAAATCAATTATGGAATTAACATAGTGAAAAAGAAGAAAGATACGTAAGACAACAATATGTTTTACTTAATTAATAAATGAACTAATTTCATACTTGAGAATGGGAACCTGTATGTGATGCAGTGGAGCCGTGTGGTGGGGCAGACAATACAGTTATGCATCACTTAACAAAGGGATATGTTCTAAGAAATGCATCATTAGGTGATTTCATCCTTTTGCAAACATCATAGGGTATACTTACACAAACCTAGATGGTAGAGCCTATTGTTCCTAGGCTACAAACCTGTACAGCATACTACTGGACTGTATACTGTAGGCAACTGTAACACAATAGTAAGTATTTGGAGCATTCACATGGGGAATACTCAAAGCCAAGAGAAAGTCTTGGAATTTATTTACCAACAAAAATAGAGCTCTGAATCAAAGACAATCTGTAGCATAGATAGGTCTTTGAACAATACAGAATTTGTGGACTTGCTAAGGAACATACACCTTCAAGACCTACCTAATTGTCCTTACCCCTAAGTCATTTCACCTGACTACTTAAAGGGAGCCTTTTTAATTGGTCACTATAATATGAATAATCTTCATTCCTTTTGAAACCACCATCTGATAAAAAGATTTCATCTTCTAGGTCTAGCAATTTGTTTACTTGACAACACAGTCTCTATATTTAGTAAAATTTGATGAAAAATTGAGACTTTAATCAAATATAAAAACATTCTCTATGTGTTTATGTGTGCCGTTCATGTTTTTGCTTGTTTTTGTTTTTTGCTATTCTTTTCCTTTTCCCTGAGAAATTTCCATTCTTTTCAGGATCAAGATCTTCACTTATTCATTATATTTGTAAAAAGTTCAAAATTCAGGGAAAGAGGCACTCACCTTACAGTAAAATTTACACTATATAATATTTCCCAAAACATGTGTGGGATGAAGCAGTCTGGGCTGGAGCACACAGTTCAGCCACATTGTTTAGGGTGATCCCCAGTCCCTTAATAAGGAATTTATCCAGTATCATATTTCATATACAAATATTGTGGCAATATTCTCATTATGTAATGCAGATTCAACTATTCTCTCTATATATAAATATACATTAACATATATAAAGCTTAAATATTAAAAACATACTTCAGATATTGTTAAAGAACTAACCCTGATTTTGATGCTCAGAAGGGGAATAGAGGAAAGATATGAAATAGCATGTTTGTAAAGGAAATCTTGGATACTCCAGTAATAGGACAGCATTAAAGGAATGATGAGGAAGTAGAAAAAAAGTTAATCATTTGGTTTTAAATCCTAATGGGCTAGAATACCAGAATCTCTTTTAATTTTAAATTTTACCAATTCTCTGTTCATAAGATCTCTATTCATCGCAAGAAAATATTTTCACTTTGTCAAATTATTTATTTTGTGTACTCCTTGCCCAATGAAAGCTAAAATCTACATTAAAAAAGTTCTGCCCTAAACCATCTCAACTCTTTCTCCTAACACCAACATAAACCTACAAAAAATATCAGTAAAATCTGCCTTCTAAGAAAAGTCCCAAGTAAAACTGAAGAATAATGACCATTAATATCAAAACCATGCTGATTAAACATGAAACTCCTATAATTTCCTTTTCTTACTTCTCCTAACTCATTGAAAGGGAAGAAGGTATTCCAGAAATCTTAAGGAAGACATAAAATTGATTAGATGTGGAGTCCAAAGAAGGTATTGTTTAGATGATTCTCCAGTGTCTGCCTTGAATAATTGGGAAATGTAATCTCTGTCATGAATAAAGACCAATGACATTCTGATTAGATTTCCATTCTGGAAAAGTCAAAGATATAGGGACATAGAACAGATCAGTGGTTGCCAGGGGTTAGGGGTAGGAGGAGAGATTTGATACAAAGGCAACATAAGGTAATTTTTAGGAATGATGAAACCATTCTGTGTATTGATTGTGGTGGTATTTACATGTTTCTATGCAATGGTCACAACTCACACAACCATACATCCAAAAGAGTGAATTTTGCTATATATAAAATAAAGCTAATGCAAAATTAAATTATTATTTTTAAAACAAGCTATTATTTTGAAAAAATAAAACTGCCTAGACCCAATTCCTCCCTCTAGGCACCCCGTTCCTTGCCTCCAGTTTTACGACAAAACTCTTTGAAAGAGCCTATGCATAGTGGTCTTCTATTTCTTCCTTCCCATTATCTCTGGAATCCACCAATTACCTTCCACCACTACCACTGCACAAAAGCTATTACCAATTTCAGCAGTGACCTTCGCTTTGCTAAATCCTATAGTCATTCCTCAGACTTCATCCTATTTCATCAATTCAGGAGCATTCAACACAGTTAATCATTCTCTCTTCAAAATTCTTTTTTTAAAATGTAGCTTCCAAAACATCACACTTGTGGATTTTCCCCTACTTTTATGGCCACTCTTCCTCAAGGTCTTCTGCTGGATTCTTTTCATCTCTGACTTCCAAATTTGGAAATGCTACGGGGCTCAGTCCTTGAACCCATTCCATATTCAGTCATCACATTGATAGTGCCATCTGGTTTATGGCTTCAAATACCATATATTTATACTGACAACTCCTAAATTTATACCTTGGACCTGGACCCCCCCATAAAGTGCAGACCCATATTTTCAAGAATGTTGACATCTCCACTTAGTTGTTTAATTGGCATCTCAAGCTTTACATATCCAAAACTGAGCCATGATATTGTTCTAAAACTGCTCCTCCTATAGTCTTCCCACCTTGGTTAATGACAACTGCATTCTTCCAGTTATTCAAGTTAAAAACCTTCTTGTCATTCTTGACTAATCTTTCTCTCAACCTCATATCTAGTCTGATAACAAATCCTATGGTCTGGAATTCCAAAATATATTTCGAATTTTATCATTTCTCCACTCCATTACTGTTACCAACTTGGTTCAAGGCGCCAGCATCTCTCATCTGTATTATGTCAGTTACACTCCTACAGGTCTTCCTGCTTCAGTGCTACCATCCTTCAGCCTATTCGCAACACAGTGCCAGAGTGGTCCTATTAAAACCTAATTCATATCACGTCACTCCCCTGCTCAAAACCCTCCAAGGGCCCTCCATCTCGGAATAAAAGCCAAAGTCCTTAAAATAATTTTCAAGCCCCTAAATGATCTGGGCCCTCATTAGCTCTCTGAATGTGTCAACTCCTACTCTGTTCCTCATCTCCAGGGCTCTAAGTCACACTGACTTCCTCGCTGTGTCTTGAAGAGTCTAGACATGCTCCCACCTTCACACATTCTGTTTCTTCTAGGCTGGAGCTTTCCCCTCAGTCTGATGGTCAGTTCCCTCACTTCCCTTAGTTCTTTACTCAAAAGTCACTTTTTCAGTGACATCTTTTTTGGCTACTCATTCTAAAATTTAAGCCAATAATTCTGCCTCATTGCATTTCCTGCTTTACTTTTTTCTCCTTAGCATATATATTTGACACAGATTTTTTTTTTTTTGTCTCTTTTATTTACTGCTATATTACCAGGACCTAAGACAGACAGTTCTTGGCACATAGCAGACACTGAACAAACATTTGCTGAATGAGTGAATAAATGTGTGAATAAACTTTGTATCCAAGTCTACAAAATAAAATGAATAAAAATGACATTTCGTTCTAATAGTGATTTCATACAAATTTTTTTAATGATTCACTATTATTGACATCTCTTAAGCAGTTACTATGTGTGATAGATAAGAAAGTAAGAATATAGAAAGATAGTTAGAAACTAGGAGTGTGTTTATGTACCTGTGGGCTGCCATGAAGAGAAAACTCTAAATCTCAATAGCTTAACACATCAGAGGTTTATTTTTCACTCATGCCATTCCAAAGCAGGTCAGTGGGGGTCCTCCCATATCCAGTGACTCAGGAATCCAGGCCCCCTTCATTCTGAGATGCAATCATCTCAACATGAAGCTTTCATGGTTCTCAGACCCAGGGAAGAGATAACATGGAGTTTCCTAAACAGTTCTTAAATTCCTCAACCCATAAGTGACAGACACAACATTTCATTGGCTCGAACTAGTCATAGAGTCTTGCCTTGCAGCTAGGATAGGGAGAGTTCATTAGTTAAAATATGCTCATGAATAAAATAATACGTAAACTTCAAATAGTATATGTTCAGGAAAGAATTTATATGTAAAAAGTCATTGCAAACTATACCAGGGAGCATAAAGAAGTAAACACTGAATTTAAAAGAGCATAATTACTGCAGCAAATCAGTAAGGAGTAGGATTTTCAACTGGACCTTCAAGATGAAAGTAAAACTTTACCAAGTGTAAAGAAAGTTTAAAAATTATTTCAAACAGAATTACTTCAAATAGTCTACTTTATTTTGCTTGTACACTAGCAAAGTTTCATTTTAATGTTCCTGACAAATAGCTAGAGATACTGAGCATGACCAAGAGTGTCACAATCTTATTTGTGTGTTCCCTCTAGACTAACACATCAAGTGTTAATAGGTTATAAGCATTGGTTTTAAACATACGGCTGTAGCTTAATAATCCTTAAAATGCAGATAGGTCCAGGTTTCTCTAGTTTTTAGTTGTTCTTCTTAAGAGATTCTTTACAAATACGTAAAAAATCTGCAAATGTTGGCAATATTATTTTAAAAATAGTTGGAGATTTTTATGAGGAAAGCAATTTAACCATTATAATAACAATACAACTAATATTATGGGAAATTTAGCTTGTACATAATAATTTCACTCCCTATAAAATGTTTATTGCCAAATTAGCATCAAAAGTCATTAAAGTTATTCAAATTGGATCCAACTGGTAAATCTGAAGCTAAATTTTCATTGTATTATGTGAAGGTAAATTATCAATATTCTGTGCTATAATGAATGAGGATCCATCACAGAGCACATCCAGACATTTCATCATAAGTCAGTCTCGCTTCTAACATAATTCTATGGCAAATCAAAATAGTGACTACATAAAGTGTTGATGAAATGTGTAATCATTCATCTCAGTTTATTTTTAACTTTGTTTCTCATAATGTTTGAAGATTTCTCAAGTATTAAAAAAATCATTGCATATTATGAACTAAATTTAGTTTTAATATAATTCTTTTAGTATAGGGGAGGTACTTATTATCCTACTCCACACATTTCCCCACAAGAGAAAAAACTTTTGCTTTGCTTCCCAGAAGAGAAAATTATTACAGAAATATTTCCAGTTCTTTCTTTCCCATTAATTTTTCTTGTTTTATTAGGGTTAGAGCTGAAGTTAGAGTTAAGGGCTGGATATTTTTCAGGCTTCCATTTCTAAACATTGATTTTAGATTAGCTTTAGATTTTAATCATTTACAAAAACTTTAGGCTAGTAGTTATATACATATCATCAATATAAAAGTATATCATTATTATTAATTACTAATATGTGAATAAAGCAAGTTCTTTCTTATTTTAATGAAGATGGAAGAACATGCTTTAGCACTTCAAATTTTGTTTTTATTAATCTTAAACATTACTATAAACCATATTATATATGTTTGTCTTATTTTTTTTATTTTGTTTTTATTTAAATAGTTTTAGAGTGTATAAGTGGTTTTTGTCACATGGCTGAATTGCATAGTGGAAAAGTCTAGGCTTTTAATATACTCATCACCTGAATAGTGTACATTGTGCCCAATGGGTAATTTTTCATCTTACACCCTCTTCCACCCTTCCCCTTCTGAGTTTCCAGTGTCCGTTAAATCACTCTGTATGACCATGCATACCTATTGCTTAGCTCCCACTTATAAGTGAGAACACGTGGTATTTATTTTTTTTGTTCCTGAGTTACTTCACTCCAATTTCATTCAAGTTGCTGCCAAAGACATTATTTCATTCTTTTTGATGGCTGAGTAGTATTCCATGATATATGTGTGTGTGTGTGTGTATACACACACACATATATATACACACCACATTTTCTTTATCCACTCACCAATTGGTGGGCCCTTAGATTGGTTCCATATCTTTGCAGTTGTGAATTGTGCTACAGTAAACATATGGGTGATAGCATCATTTTTTACAAAAGGGCTTCTTTTCCTTCGGGTAGATCCCCAGTAGTGGAATTGCTGGATCGAATGGTAGATATGCTTTTAGTTTTTTGAGAAACCTCCATATTGTTTTCCATAGAGGTCGTGCTAATTTACATTCTCACCAACAGTGCATAAGTAAGCCCTTCTCACTGCATCCACACCAACATCTATTATTTTTTGATTTTTTAATAATGGCTACTCTGATAGGGGTAAGGTAGTATCTCATTGTGGTTTTAATTTGCATTTCCCTAATGATTAGTGATATTGAGCCTTTTTTCATATGTTTGCTGGCCATTTGTTTGTCTTTTGAAAAGTGTCTGTTCATGTCTTTTGCCCACTTTTTAATGGGGTTATTTTTTTTTCTTGTTGATTTATTTGAGTGCCTTATAGATTCTGTACATTAGGTCTTTGTCAGATGTATAGCTTGTGAATATTTTCTCCCATTCTGTATGTTGTCTAGTTACTCTATTGATTATTTCTTTTGCTGTAAAGAAACTTTTAGTTTAATTAAGTCCCATTTATTTATTTTTGTTTTCATTGCATTTGCTTTTGGGGTCTTAGTCATAAATTCTTTTCCTACGCCAATGATGAGGATAGTTTTTCTTAGCTTTTCCAATTTTCCTTGTGGAGGTCTTACACCTCCTTGGTTAAGGGTATTTTTTTTTTTTTGTAGCTATTGTCAATGAGATTGAGTTTTTTATTTGATTTTTGGCTTGGTTGTTATCAGTGTATAGAAATGCTACTGGTTTTTGTACATCAATTTTGTAACGTGAGACTTTACTGAATTCATTTATCAATTCTAGGAGTCTTTTGGGGGAGTTTTAGGGTTTTCTAAATATGAGATCGTATCATCAGCAACCAGGAAGAGTTTGACCTCCTCCTTCCCAATTTGAATGCTCTTTATTCCTTTCTCTTGCCTGATTGCTTTGACTAGAGCTTCCATTACTATGTTGAATAGAAGTGGTGAAAGTGGGCATCCTTATTTGGTTCCAGTTCTTAGAGGGAATACTTTCAACTTTTCTCCATTCAGTATGATGTTGGCTGATGGTTTATCATACATGGCTTTTTAAATTTTGAGGTATGTTCCTTCTATGCCTAGTTTGTTAAGTGTTTTTATCATGAAGAGGTGCTGGATTTTAATGAATGCTTTTTCTGCATATATTGAGATGATAATATGTTTTTGGTTTTTAATTCTGTTTATGTGATGAATCACATTTATTGATTTATGTATTGTTTCCCTGTATCCCTGGAGTGAAACCCACTTGGTTGTAGTGAATTATTTTTTTTGATGTGCTATTAAATTTGGTTTGCTAGTAATTTGTTGAGGATTTTTGCATCTTATGTTCATGAGGGATGTTGGTCTGTAGCCTTTTGTTCTTGTTGTTGTGTCCTTTCCTGGCCTTGTTTTCAGGGTGATACCAGCTTCATAAAATGAGTAAGGGAAGACTCACTACTCAATGTTATGGAGCTTCAGTAGGATAAGGACCAGTTCTTCTTTGTAGGTCTGGTGGAATTCAGCTGTGAATCCACCTGGTCCTTGGCTTTTTTTTAAGGGGGAAGGTTTTTATTACTGATCCAATCTCACTACTCATTATTAGTCTGTTCAGGATTTCTATTTCTTCCTGATTCAGGCTTGGGAGGTTGTGTATTTCCCAAATTTATCTGTTTCCTCTAGATTTTCTAGTTTGTGTGCATAAAGGTGTTCATAGTAACCAGGGATAATCTTTTGTATTTCTGTAGTATCAGAAATACAAATGTAATGTCTCCTTCCACATTTTTGATTGAGCTTATTTGAATCTTCTCTCTTCTTTTCTTGGTTAATCTGGCTAATGGTCTGTCTATTTTATTTTAGTTTTTTCAGAAAACCAATTTTTTGTTTCATTGATCCTTTGTATTTTTTGTTTGTTTGTTTCAATTTAGTTCTGCTCTGATCTTTGTTATTTCTTTTCTTCTGCTACCTTTGGGTTTGAATTGTTCTTGTTTTTCTAGTTCCTTGAGGAGTGACATTAGATTGTTAATTTGTGATCTTTCTGTATTTTTGACGTAGGCATTTAGACCTATACACTTCCCTCTTAGCCCTGCTTTTTCTGTATCCCAGAGATTTTGGTAGCTTCTGTTGCCATTGCCATTCAATTCAAAAAATTTTTTATTTTCCTCTTGATCTCATAATTGACCCAAAGATCATTCAGGTGCAGGTTATTTAATTTCCATGCATTTTTATAGTTTTCAGAATTCTCTTGGAATTGATTTCTAGTTTTTTTCCTCTGTGGTATGAGAAGATAGATGGTATGATTTTGATTTTTTTAAATTTGCTGAGACTTGTTTTGTGGCCTAACATGTGGTCTGTCTTGGAAAAGTTTGCATGTGCCAATGAGGAGAATGTATATCTAATACTTTTGGGGTAGAAGGCTTTGTAAATGTCTGTGAGGTCCATTTGTTCTAGAGCCCTGTGCAGTTCCAGTGTTTCTTTGTTGACTTTTTGCCTCAATGATCTTTCTAGTTCTGTCAGTGGAGTGCTGAAGTTCTCCACCATTATTATGTTGCTGTGTATTTAATTTCTTAGGTCTAGCAGCATTTGTTTTATAAATCTGGGAGCTCCAGTGTTCGGTGCACACATATTTAGGATTGTTATATCTTCTTGTTAAATTGATGTCTTCATAATTATATAATGTCCATCTTTGACTTTTTTTACTGTTGTTGGTTTAAAATCTGTTTTAATGGATATAAGAATAGCTACTCCTGCTTGCTTTTGGTTTCTATTTGTGTGTAATATTTTTTTTCCACCCTGTTATTTTGAGTCTATGTGACTGTTTATGAGTTAAATGTTTCTTGGAGACAGCAGATATTTGGGTTGTGTTTTTATCCATTCCACCAATCTATATCTGTTATGTGGGGCATTTAGATTGTTTACATTCAATGTTATTAATATTGATAAGTGAGACACTGTTCTGGTTAATGTGATTTGATTACCGCCAATTGCTTTGTATTCTTCCTTGTGTTACTCTTTAATAAGAGTTGTGACTTTTCACTTTTTAGTGTTTTTACACTGGTGATTATCAACCTTTCTTTTTGGTATTTAGAGCACTTTGAGGATTTCTTGTAGGGCAGGTCTAGTGGTGACAAATTCCCTTAGTGTTGCTTGTCTGGGTGAGATTTTATTACTCTTTCATTTAAGAAATTTAGTTTTGTAGGATACAAAATTCCTGGATGGCAGTTATTCTGTTTAAAAAGACTAAAAATGGGTTCCCAATCTCTTCTGGCTTGTAGGGTTTCTACTGAAAAGTCTGCCATTAGTCTGATGGGTTCTCCTTTGTAAGTTTCTTTATACTTTCATTTCACAGTTTGCAGGATTTTCTTCTTCACTTTGACTTTGGTCAGACTGATGAGTAGGTGCCTTGGTGATGTCCTATTTGTCATAACTCTTATAGGCATTCTGTGAACTTCTTGTATCTGTATGTCTAAATCTCTATAAAGTCCAGGGAAATTTTCATCCATTAATACCTCAAATAGTTTTCTACACTTTTTGATTTTTCTTCTCCCTCACGGATACCTACGATTCTCATATTTTGGCATTTTACATAATGCCATATTTCTTAAAGACTTTGTTCTTTCTTCTTTATTCTTTTTACTTCACTTTGACTGACTGGATTAATTTGAAAGCCTCATCTTCAAGCTCTGAAATTCTTTCTTCTGCTTGGTCTAGTCTGTTGTTAAAAATTTCCATTGCATTTTAAAATTCCCTAAATCACTCTTTTATTTGCAGTTCTATTATGTTTTGTCTTAAAATATCTATCTCTTCAGTGGATTTTTCATTTATGTCCTAAATTATTTTTTTGGTTTCTTTGTGTTGGTTTTCAACTTTCTCATCAATCCCATTGAGTTTATTTGAGATCCATATTTTGAATTCCTTATCTGACAGTTCAAAGATTTCCCTTTGGTTGAAGTCTGTTGCTGGAGAGCTAGTGTGATCCTTTAGAGGTGTCAAAGAGGCTTGTTTTTTCATGTTAATAGCTTTCTTATGCTGATTCCTCCTTATCTGGAACCTCTTCCCTCGGTTCAAAACAGAGAGCTTTGCAGTTTACCTGTTATCCTCTGCTGGAAAATCTGCTGTTCAGTGTACAGAGGGAGAGGTACACTTTTTGGCTCTTGCAGATAGGTACCCACTGAGGTGTTGCTGGCAATTTTGGTCAGTTGGACCTCAGCCCTCTGGAAGAGTGTTCAGGTGCCAGGAATAGTGGATTGGGTTAGGTAATTACCAGTTCCCAGGCCCATGGACAGTGTGCTTGAGTCCTAGGGGGACCAGATTAAGACTGGGCTGGCAAACTTGCCCTCAAACCTCCCTGAGTACAGGTGCGGACTGTGATAGTGAGGGGTGGGGTGATCTTCTCTGGAAAAATGCTCAGTCAGGCAAAAGGTAGATGCACTGTGAGCCTGTGATAGGAGAGGTGGGCCCCTCTTTATGAGACTAGCAGAGGCAGGTAGCTGTGGGGTGCACAAGCCACTCACACCTTTCTTTCCTGGCAGTGAGAGTGGTGGTCTCTTTTTCAGAGGCACAAAAGCATACAGACTCTCAACTTCTTCCCTGACCCAGCTGCAGCAGAGGCTGTGAATGCAGCTCAACCCACTGTGTGCAGGGCTACCAGACTTGCTATGGGTTGTGAATGAAATGGTCCGGCAAGGGAAGTGTAATTGTGCCAGGGTCTTGCCTCCAGGGAGGGTAGGCTCCTTCCAGAAGGGACAGATAGCTCAGGGAGAGAACTGGTAGCCCTGTCCTCCCCCAGAGGAAGTGGTAGTTTTTGCTTGGGTGCAGGTAATGGCAGCAGTGGGTCAGGCAGGTGAGCAAGTTCCAATAGCAGTGAAAGGATGACCCTCTGGGTCCCAAGCAATGCCAGAGGGTTTTGGCAGTGGTTGTGGTACAGGGATGCCAACCACATTCCCAAACATGCAGCTCCCAGGTTCTCCTGCCCTCTTCAACAGCATTGAAGGGGTGTGAGGGGTCCCACTCTTCACCCACAAGGCCTAGATACAGAGGGCATGGTGCCAGTGTGGTCACCATCACCCTTCATAGCTCCAGTCAGGCAGCCCTCTGGCTTGTCTCCCCTGGCTTCCCCTGGCAGCAGCAACAGCAGCAGCAGCAGCTGGGCCTATAGTAGGGTGCATATGGGAGAAGGGGTCCTATTGTTTACCCATGGTCCAGAACACAGAGCCTGTTTCACCAGTGGGAGGGGATTTTACTCTCTGCTGGCGAGGCAGAGCACAGAGTATGTGTATCTGCTGGGGTCAGAGTCACCGTTCATAGTCCCAGGCAGAGGGTTCTCAGACTCTGGAAAATGCACACTTTGTTTTTCTTTGTCTCTAGGCCCACCTTTTTGGTGTGCTGCTGTGTCCTTTCCCCAGGACAGTGGCATTCCCTGTGGACTAGAGGATTGGGGACCTCAAAGCACCCCTGAGTCAAGCCAATCCTGCACTGCTGCATCGTTTTGGGTAGACACTAAGGGATGTCAGCAGGAACTCCTGGGTTGTGGAGACACAGGGACAATGGCTCCTGGGGGAGGATGGAGTCCCAAGCCAGCATGTTTTCACAGTGGCAGTGCCAGTGTTGCTCAGGTCTGGAGTAGGGGGCAGGTGACCCAGAGCAAGTTCCTAGCCCAGTGCAATGCCCTCTGGGGATTGCCTAAATCACTGTCCATGCTAGTGACAAGGTACTTTTGGGTAGAAGAGTTCTCCCATGGTTGGGATCATAGCAGTCTACAGCAAGGATGTGGGCCACTGAGACCTTCACTCACCCTTTTCCTGTGATACCAAGTCCCTCTGGGCACCTGATGATCTTCACCATGTTGGCCTCTTGCTTCCTTCTCTTTCTGTACCCAAGGTGTTTCCCATGAGCTCTTCGTTAGACTCAAGTGCTCTCACCTCGATATTCCATTGGAGGTATGATTTTCTACTTGTGATTTTGGTTCTTCTTTCCAGAGAGCACAGGTGTCCAACGTCTCTAGTCAGCCATCTTGAAGGTGACCACTATATATCTTTTAAACTGATTTTTTTTGCAAAGGATGTTCCCATTTACTGGAAAATTCTTTTCTTGCCTAAGAGAACCCTCAAATTATCCCTATGAAAAGGTTGGGTTAGTTATACCATGTAAAATATAGGTTAGTCTTTTACTGTATCTAGTCAAGAAGTCACAATAACTCTTTCTGCATATAATGTTTAAACAGTTGGATTTCAGAGAAATCTAACTTAACTTTCTGCTAACTAACCCATGCTACATTTTCCCAATTGATTGACATGCATTTGTATTATTTTGAAGGAAAAAATATGTATTCAGTATACTAGATACTCTTTCAGCAAACTTAAAAGGAAAAATAAATAATATTCTTAGCTTTAGTTATTCAAAATCAAACCTGCCACTACTGCCTTCAGAACAGGACATTATATAATCATTCCCAAAATTAAATTTTAAAATCTCAGTGCATTAGAATCATGCATTCATATAATTTATCTTCTGCTCTCTTTCCTCTCCAACTCAGTAAATTAGTAACAAATTTCTCTTGCTTCTCCTTTAATAATATCTCTTTGATCCACCTCTTCCTTTTATTTTCTAGTGTAAGCACCAATCTCTTCTTACTTGGAGCACTCTATAACTTGCAAAATGGACCTGTGATACTCTAAATGTGACAATCTTTCTAAAACATCAGTTGTATCCCGTTACTTGTTCAACAGCCTTTGATGGCTCCTCATTGTCTTCATTCTTGAAAGCAGGAAGACCTCTCAGTTCTCAAGGTTGGCCTAATTTTGACTCTCTCATAACCCTCTGAAGAGCTAACAAGACTCACAATGAGTCCCTAAACAAAGGAAGATTTTTAACTGTTTATTACTTATTCTAAGCTTCAGACTCTAGATTTAAGGAATTAAGAAAAAAAAAACTTTTATTTTCTGAGTTATGTAACTTAATGCACCTAGGTAGAAAATAGAGGAATTAACTTTTTTCCCTAGAAATAAAACTGCCTATATTCCACTTTTATTATTCACCTGTGGTTCCCCTGGTAATGATACTTGATATGGTTTTAGAGAAAGAAAGAGATCCCCAGCATCTCTAAATTCTCTCCTGACTCCTGTGTTCTATGATATAATAATTCTGTGAATGCTTCACCCTTATATTTTAATTAGTTAGAACTCAAGATTCTGTATTGTAAATGATATGTAAGACATGAAAAAATATATATATAGAAGCATCCTAAGTTGACCATCCTGAAGAAGTTTGCAATCTTTTCTAAGGCATACGCATCAGTGAAACAATTCGAGAGAGAAGACAATTAAGTCCTAGACGTGTGAAAGACTAATCTCAGAGCTGAATGAGTGGCCTTGGGTAGAACTGTATGAAAGGCCTCCAGGAAGAAATGGAACCTAACGTGGTCCTTGAAGGATGCCTAGGCTACTGAAAGTTGGAGGAAAATGGAACTGGGGCTGTAGCAGTTGAAAAGCAGGAAAGGCACAATGTTGTAATGATCATTAGAAGACCAGACTAATCAGAAAGGAGTCACACTCCAGTTTAGTGGGTAATAAATTTGAGTAGTATGATGGTTAGTTTTAGGTATTAACTTCACTGGTCCATGGGATGCTCAGGTATTTGGTTAAATGTTATTTCTGGGTGTGTCTGTGAAGGAATTTCTGGATGAGATTAGTATTTGAATCAGTAGATGAGTAAAGAAGACCTGCTCTCACCAATGTGGGTGGACATCATCCAATCCTAAATAGAACAAAAACGTGGAGGAAGGGAGAATTCACATACTCCCTCTCTCTCTCTACCTGACTGTTGATCTGGGATATCAGTTTTCTCCCAAGCTCTGACAGAGACTTGTACCACCAGCATTCCTGGTTTTCAGGATTTTGAACTCAGACTGGAACTTACACACTGGCTCTCATAAATCTTCAGCTTGCTATCTGCAGATCATAGGATGTCTCAGCCTCCATAATCATGTGAGTTGATTTCTTATAATAAATAAATATAAATAAATATGTGTGTGTCCTCCCCATTAGTTCTGTTTCTCTGGAGAACCCTGAGTAATATAAGTGTAGAGGTGGAGCTAAGATTGGTAAGAATGATACTGCTGATAGCAATGATATGAGGACAGTGTGTAATAAAATGAGCATGAGAAAGATCACTCTGAGATGCCTTTCAGACAAAAATTAAGAGGCGTTAGAAGCACACTGGTGGTGGCAAGAATTTTGTTAAAGGTGAGAGATAAATGAAATCCTTAAAAGTAGTAGAGCTGTCCATCTGAAAAGGTTTATTTAATTAGTAGATCAACTGTGTGATGTTTCAATGTGTTTTTCAGATTTATAGTCCTTTTAACATACACATGTAATTAATTTATCTGTTTTGTTCAACCTATTTCTTGCAATGTTTATTTTAGACTGTAAACTTAAAATAGAACAGGGTTTATAGTATTTAACCTGGTGTACATGTAAAATGAATAAACAGAGAATTTTTATGTGAATATGTAAAAATGCTGACACATGAAATTTTTGAATAATTTAGGAATATTTTTCATATTCAAAGTATATATCTGTTTATTCACTCAATAATATTTACCAGATCCAATTTCCCTGTTATCATTATTTTGTTCCTATAGTCAAAATAACAATAGGGAAGTAGCAAAGTAGTGAGGCTCTAAGAATACAACCTAACTGTGAGTCAGGACCTGGGTGCTGGGTGCTTGGACAGAGGATGATTTAAGTGGCATATGCCAAATGAAAACGAGAGATCTCATGTGTCTTAAAATTTTCATGGATCAAGCAAGGCAAGTTTATCTGTGAAGTCCTCAGAAAGATGATTAAAATATTTATAAATTGTTTCAATTAGTCTTATATTAATATATCATCATAATTCACTGACATTATATTAATAAAAGCTTTGTGAAAGAATAAAGTAAATAAATAGCAATCAGAATTATAGATCTACTAGAATGTCTGGATGTTACTTCTTCTAAACTTTCTCTGCATTTACTTCCAATTTCATTTCAAAGGTATACAACATGTGTAAGAATCAATGAAGAGTATGCAACTCTCAGAGTTACAGATTTTATATTTGATGTCCAGATAAGTACACACTTATTTACACTTTGTATATCCTATGGAGGTATCTTACATAGACACTGTAAATAAATTAGTAATATGTCTCTCAATAGGACATAAACATGACTTTATATATAGTTGCTATACTGATCATTTTAAACTGGATTTTTTGAATTTAGGCAGTATTAATCTATATAACACAAAGTACATAGCAGATAGAAGGCATAATTGCAAAATTAAAAAACTCTAATTACAACACATTTCATGTAAAAAGGATAAGTGTTTGCATATACTTATGTAACAAATCATGTATTAAAATACACTTCCTCCACTTAACCAGCAAGCATCCTATCATAAACCTTGAGCAATAAACAAAATTCTTTGTAATCAGGTGCTTCATATCTATCTCTACTAGTTTCATTCATCAAACATGTGTGCAGTGACAATGATGTGCCAGAACTGTTAAAAAATGAAATACGACATTTTTTTATTGTGCCTAACATCCAACTTCCCCTCCTACTGGTTATGACAGCCCAGATGTCTTTAGAAATCACCTCTCTTCTATTCTTGGTAATCTATTTTTAATAACTATTTTCTCAAACTCTCTTTTTAAATTTCAGTCATTAATTTGTGTTATTACTTTCTTTATTCAGATAATTTTGCCTCTATATTTTCCTTATACCATCATTATTAAACATTGTTATTGTCATCTCTCTGCATTTGAAAATGAGGAGCAATTAAAAACAATGATTTTTAGTAATCGAAGATATTCAAAAGATTCTCAAAATCTAAATTTTGATATTGAATGAGAACACACTGACCTGGTGACATAAAGCACAGCACAAACCAGGTATATTCATTACAGAAAACAAACAAAAGAAAATGTAACTTAGATGTTGCCTGTTTAGACAATGAAGCCACGTTTAATTCACTAATTCTAATTCTACTCAGGAAAGTTTAAATGTTTTCAATAATAGTTGAAATGAAAGAAAATGGAAGACTTGGTGAAGTGGAAAAAAAATTGCCAACCACCACTCAAGCTACAAATAGTCGTCTTCATGTCTTTTACTCTCTTTTAGAAACATTTGAAAAGTCCGAATTACTAAAAATCATTCTATCTACCTTGGAAATGATCAAGTAAAGGTCAATTTGCCCAGACCATGTAACAATCTAAAGGAAGTTTGGAAGCTGTCTTTGAACACAGTAAAAGGGAATCAGAGAGAAATCTGGAGTAAGATAGCTATAATACAAGCCATGTGTAATGGAGGGAGAGCTGTTTCAGAAAAATTTGAGAAGTTACTACAGTTTCCTTGCATTTAGTTTTTTGTGATCTCTGACCTCTGCTTTACTCAACATACCTTTCTTGAGAGCCTAATAAGTTAAGCAATCTGCCAAATTCTGGAAGAAGCAAAGACAAAAGATATCCTTAAAAGAGCCTAAAACTGAAAAGTGGGGCTTCCATCCTACTTATTTATTAATTCACTGATTAAATACCTGGTTGCTCAAGATTCAGAAATGAAGGAAGATCTATTTTAAGGCCCATACTCAGAAAAAATTCAATTAGTAGGAGCTCTCCAAGGGTAAAAAGATATATAAAGGAAAATTTTAGAGATAAGAAAGTATGATGGTGGGTGACAGTGAACAGAGCCAAAAATTCTGTCTGGTGGTGGGGAGGATGATCAATTAAGGGGCCAAATTTACTAAGGCAGTTATGAAATAACATGAATGTTTAAGCATCACCAGTCTGAAGCTTCATGAAAATAAAACAATTTTCAACTGTCTTAAAACTGGAATCAGTGTTAAAATATAGATAAGGCTTATTAGCATCTATTTTGAGGAAAAACGAAAAAATAATTCCACTGTAATTCTCATATCTATAATTGCCACAAAATTCTCATTTTCCTACTAAAGGTTTTTGAAATATACTTCTAAAATTTCCAGATATTTATATGTTCATTTATACCTTCTACAAAACCCAATGGAAGATAGAAAAGAACTCAATGCAAATAGATGACAGAAAATAAATAGAAACAAAGTCCTGACACACTATAAAGGTTTACTAAAGATAATTTATTAGAGAGACGATTTGCAGATGTGAGGGAAAAGTTAAGAGGACAATAATGTTTGGTGGGCAGCCAGGGACCAGGAACAGTGGGAGGTTACTACTGGCCCTAACCTGAGGGCAAAAGGAAGGAATGTTTTCTCAGGAGCTTGGAAAGAACTGGAGACATGAAAAGCAGCCTCCGGACAGCACTAATGGCCATTGTGAAATGCAGTTACTGCAGGAATCCCAGCCAGGCAGGGAGACTGTGGACAAACCAGTCTTTCTCATTATCTGCTCATTCCTCATGCTAGCACTTCCCATTGGCCAAACCCAACCAGATGCCAGAATGCAAGGGAGTTTGCTTGATGCAATGAATAGACACCAGTCCTGTGTCCTAGACAAAAGAGGGAAAGATGGAAAATTGATCTGGGAATGCAGAGAATGACAGAGATTAACCAGCTTCAGTTTTCCTTGATATGCTGTTGTGAATTTGTAATCTGTCAATTTGGCTAGGCTGAACTATATTTTCCAGAATTTTCTTTGCTGTATGTTTCCAGCTAGGGTGGACCATAAGAGAGATTCTTTGGGGAGATATAGAGAGCAGATATCCCATTATATGCCCACTACATGCCCATTGTACAGGGTAAAATAGAAACAGGATTACAGATATTAAATTCCCACTTACAAAATAGAATAGGGTATCTCAAAGCAATTTTCAAATCCTGCTGGACAGGAATCACAGAAATACCATTCCTCATCAGTGGCGAAAGCCTCTTGATTAATCCATCAGCACCTTGACTGTAGTTAGCATTGCAGAGGGGATCTGGTCTCTCTTGGAGGCTGCACTGCTTTTACATCACTCTTTCTATTTATGCAATTTGGGGATCCTTTAGAGGTCATCTGATCACAGCTTCTGTAAATCAAGTTTGTGGTTTCTCTGGTAATCTAATTGCCTCAAAAACATAATAGAAATTCAGTCACTTTGCTTCTGATCAATTCTATATTGAAGTAAACACAGACCATATTCTCTCTAGATATAGTTTATAAATTCTGATGATTCCGATTTTTTTAATTGTTGGCCTCTGATCTCTGCCCAACCTCCTTTCTTGTCAAACAATAGGCTTGGATGAGAAGACAGCCCCATTCAAATGATCCTTGAGCTGTGTTGGCACCAATCACGGGCTGAGAAATCTATTTACTTCTGCCGGTAAAATAGAATCAGTTGTCTTTTGTTTCCTTTTTATATTTGAGATACCAAACTATCCAATTCTCAGTCAACTTACATTACAAGCTGCAAGCAGAGAGAATTTGGCAAATAGGCTAACTTATATTCACTTTCTCTATATAAAAATATCGAGAAAACACATTATTAATATTTTCAAGATCTCATGTAACTCATCGTCTGTCTGTTTTCCAATATATCACAGGCAACAGTTCTGTTGAATATTATTCCCTGCCGTCATATTATGCCAGCTGTCCAGCCCCTAACGTTTGTTTTCTCACTGCTCCACTATTTCCGATAAACCAAAGCCATATATTTGTAGCTCTATCTCACGCAGTACCTTCTTCTGATTTTAAAAATATAGAGAGAAATATCAAAAGAAACAGCTAGAGTTTGAAGTAACTTTTTAGAAGTGAGACTCAGAAATAGAAATAATCTGTTTGATATATTTTTACTTCAAATAAAACATTAAATAAAATAATACACTCCTGTATATAAATTTAGCCCAAGTCAATGGGAGCCAACATAGCCCTGAAGATCAGATTGAAATGTATCCCAAATATACATTTTGCCCAAACATATAGGGCTAAGTGTAGTGGTGGTAGAAGATGATAGTATTGGCTAGTATTGGCTAGGATAGTGGTTCTCAACTGGGAGTAATTTTGCCATCCCCTCCCTCTGCAGTAGTCATTTGGCAATGCTTGCAGATATTTTTGTTGGTAATGACTGGGACTGAGGAGGTGCTACTGGTATCTACTGAATAAAAGTCATGGACTCTGCTAAATATCCTATTAGGCACAGAAGAGTGGCCTCCCTGCCATGCCCATGACAAAGTATTATACAGTATTATACAAAATGTCAATAGTGCTGAGGTTGACAAACTCTGGTCTAGAACACTGGATAAAAGTGAATAAACCAATAAGTAGAAGCTACAAAACCATAAACATGACATCTCTAACCTTCACTTTGACCAAACAGATGGCAGACATCTTAGGATAGCAGAACATACAAATAGAAGATACGATTCTGGCAATAAAACTCTTAGCAGGGGGGTAAAGAGAAGTAGAGACCTTTCTATATTGTTTGGAGGGATTCATATGGCTGGCTATCTAAAATCCTTGTAAGCCTTGTGGACTTGACAAATGATACCAGTCCCAGAATCTGCCAAAGTTTCCCTCAACATTAATATATTAATTGGTTTAACTAGATGAGGGGCACTGAATTAGCATAAAACTCCATAGGTTCAGAGTAAGCAAAAATAAAACACTCCAAGCATATGCTCCACTGATGGTAGGTCCATCACTTATTAGAGACTGATTAGCAAAGTAATAAAGAGAAAGAAAAACAATTATTTTGATGGATAGATGAACTCCAGAGTATATATCCTAATTTAGTTATTTAATTTTCATTACACTTATGAAAAACTAGAATTTAATACTATGCATATTTCTTTGGGGAGTTTCATTTTTAATTAGATATGACTTGGGCTCACTCTTTTCCCACTGCTGAAATAATATACAAACTCAGTGTGTGTGTGCACTGGCAAACAAGTAGGCTCCTGCAATTGTATAAATAATTTCTATTTCTTCACACATACACCCAGATGGGTATTCAGTGAAGCACAATTAAATAAGACAAAACAAAGCGCCATAAGAAATTACTGCAAGTGAATTTATCTGTTAAATTAAACACTTTCCTCCTAACTCCTAGAGTTTGGTTTTAATTTTCTTTACATAATTTTAAATCTTCTTTTACATGAAAAATAAACTTTATTTCAAGTTAGAATTCAAGAAACAGTGTACAGATGACAATCCTAGATATAAACTATTGTTCTTAAGGTTCATTTTTCAGAGACAAAGGAAAGTCTTTTTAAAAGAGCAATTTATTTATTTTAATAGAATCCTGTCATAAAGTTAAACTATCCAACTAAAGTTAATCTTATTAAAACAATATTAAGCATTTGTAGACCTGACTACACTGTCCTAGATTTTAAAAGGAAGGGTTTTTTTTAAAGAAAAATAAAATGAAAATTAAAGAGAAATAGAATGTCATCAGAATGTCATTATGTTAAAAACATAATTTAATAAGGCAAGTTGCGGGGTTTTATATAATTAGATATCATTTATATACTTTTTATAAAGAAAAAATAAGGCAATATTATGTATACCCTTGTTTATACACACACAACACACACACAGATATGTTTAAAAGATTGGAAAGATGTACACCAAATAATGGTCAAAGACGCAAACAAGCAGAGAGGTGGATAGGGCTGGGATGTGACTGGGGAAAATGGAGGATCATCTTTATTTGTAATGTTTTATTTTATTTATGAAAACAATATTTAAACAGATTATGATGAAATGTTAACAGTAGCTAATTCTGTGTGAAGTGTGCAAAGATGTTTGCCATATTGTTTTTTGAATTTACTGTGCCTTTTAAATTTCACAAAATAAAAATCATAATAAAAAATAAAGCAGGAGAGGGTGTCTGAGGTACAAATGTAAATAGTAAAAGACCCAACAATAAAAGATCATAGCATAGGTGAGTGTTCACAAATAGGTGCGGGTAAACTACAGAATGTTAAAGAAAGAGGGGCAAGAATTGAAGCCAGAGATAAAAGAAAAATAATTTACAAGAGATAGTTCTCTTGAACTATAGCAACAAATTTGGATATTTTCTTGAATATAGTCAGCACCAAAGAATTTTAGGTAGAATAGAATTATCAGAATTGTGCATCATAGAGTTTGGGCAGGGAACAGTATAGAAGAAGGCTGGAGGATAAATATGAGCTGAAGCTAGTAATCTTCTGAAATGGCTATTGCTTTAGTCCAAGCAAGGAATAATGAAGGGCTTCACTAAGAGACTGGCAGTGGAAAAGGAAGAAAGAAATTGATGTTTCTTAACTAAGAGCATGTCAGTGGAATAGGAGGGAAGAAATTTAGATTTAATTGACAGGAATTGGTGAATATTTATATGGTGAGAAAGACAAAAACATCCAGGATGCCTTTTGTTTCAGGTTAGGGCAACCCAGTGACCGCTGGCATAAGAAATACAAACTAAGGAATATAAAATACTGAATGGGTTTGGTGGGGAAGAGCAGAGCACACTGATTTTTTTTTTAATTTGGGACACTAATTTTTTTTCTCATTGGCTCTTATATTAGTCCATTCTTTCCATTTTCATAGTTCCCTTCCATGAGGCTGTTAATTACATCTGCATATCTCTAACATTCTTCTAACAGATTTCTTTATCTCTAACTTCCACAACCCCCAAGTCAATTGGCATGCTATATTCATATTACTTTTCCTAAAACACCCCCTTTTATTCACTCAAGGCTGAATCAACAATACATGGGAAGTATCATAGGAAAAAAAGCACTAGAGGATATTACATTTGCAGAACTAAAACAAGCCCAGTGGAGCTTGTGTATACATCTTGGGGAGAAGACTGCAAGATGAAACCATTAATGGAAAAGATGTTGAGTTTTGCTCAGAATTTCAGATGTATCCCAAAGATGATGGTAAACTATTGGAAACTAATGAGTAAGCAAGTAACATGACCCAGTATTTAGTTGGAAAGATTGTCCTAATGTAAGCAGAGAAACATTTTCCAATATAACCTTTTCCATGCAGCCTTCATAGAAAAAAAATAATTATAAAAAGATCACATATATAGGAGACAGAAAAAAAGGGAACCCAACATCTGCATATTGGATATCTCTGAATAAAAAGACATATAATTTAAAATATATTTAATGATATACCAGAATACATTTTCCTAAAGTGAAGAAAAATTTGAATCTGCACTTAGAAGGAGTAGATCTAGTCTAGGAAAAAATGATACAGGATAATCTTGCCAAAACATATATTCTTGAAGTCATTGAACTTCAAAAATAATGACTGACATAGGCCTCCAAACACTAAGAGGAAGTCAACCATATGAGGAAAACATGAATTGATTGTCAGATGTCTCCACAGCATCATTCAGAAAGTGCCACAAGGTAGAAGAGGAATGTACACAACATCTAAGAACATCCACAACATTCCGAGGGAAAGTGTGAACAATGAATTTTGTGCCTTACTAAGTTGTCCTTTAAGTCTGAAGGTAATGGACAGACATTGTCAAATCCCTATAGCTCAGTGAATGGAGTACACATGATTTTTTTTTAAAGAAAAAGCTAGTGGATCATAAAAATATCTTCAACAAAGAGATAAATAAAAAATTTTGAAACTCTAAAATTGATGTATCATAGCAAAAATGTTGATGTGGTGAGCATGGAATTCACTTAAATAGAGATCTAAGTCTAAATAACTGTGGAGGTTATGGTTACACAACAAAACATAAATCTTATAGACCTTGATTTTATAAAAATTACTTATAGCTTTTCAAGGACTTACTCTTTTTTTGCCTCTTTTGACTTCCTGCTATAAAAAAGGGGAAACTAACACAAGTATACTTTCTTTCTCTCATCCTTGCTTTATTCTACCTTCTAATTATTTTACATTTATTGAGCACACAAGCACACACACACTTCAAAAAACAGATCATGATTTTTAGTGGTACTGTAGACTATATCCACATCAAGGAAGAGGTATATAGTCCTACACACATTATCATCTCCTCAAATTCCCTTGCCCAAATCGCAGATAATGCTTTATAATTTCAGTTCCTCCTGCTGGTAGAAAACCTGCTGGTATGTGAATAATGGGGCCAGTAACAATTTTGCCAATAATATAACCATTTGCCTCAATAGCTGTCTTATACAGAAGAGGAACCAGGCAGACTATGAAGGTTAAAATCCTTTCTTTACTTTTTGCTAAGTCACCCTCCACTCACTGATCTATATAATCTGAAGGTAGACATTAATTTTCCTTCTTTCTACAACAAAATCAAAGTAGAGCTTTTTTCTTCCAGTTACAGATACTATAGTACTTAATACTTTTGTTATAACATTTTAACATATTAATTTTCTACATGTACTGCCCCACAGGCTATGAAAGGTTATTTCCCTAGACTCTGTTCTGTCAACAATCTAGAATTTTGATCAAACTTATTAACCATTTGTGTTCCTTCCACTTCAGATGCAATAAATTAACATGTAAAATATTGGGTTTAATTAATTTTTTGATCTTGAAGAAAAGGCCATATACTTAAGGAAAATTAGAAAGAAACCTCTTCGAAGAAAAATTAAGAAACATAAATGCTGTGACTCATAGACCACTCAAGATGAGTTAGGTATTTCCTAGTACAGACCATAATTTTATCACAGAGGAGATAAACTATGTGATTTAGTTTTTCTAAAGTCACTCAGTTACTCAGGACCTATGTTCTATCTATGTGATATAATACAAGCTGCTTAACATCTACTTCCTTATTTGCAAAGCATGGTAAATTGGTAAAATTAATGACATTGTTAATTTTATTATTTATTTATAAATAATTTTATAATTTTATTATTATTATGCTGGTTTCCTCTCTCCAGTCTGACAGTGTTTTCATTTGTACCCTCAAGTAGACATTTTCCAAAAGGAATTGTCTGAATAACTTAAGAAAGCCAAACATTCTCAGGCAGGATGCAATAACTTCATGGATCATCTTGTGTTTGCTCTCTCAACTGAAAAATCAACTGAATCTTTTTAAGAGGAATGGGCTTGTGCCTATGTTTCATGGCACAAAAAGCATTCCTGCTAAGCACATATTTCCCCTAAAAAATAAAATATTATCTTGATTTTTTCAATATATATTCAACTCAATACAATGACAGCAGATTATCTATATATTGACTTAGCCATGAAAACTTAACTCCCAATTATATTGAAAATACAGACTCAGTTATTGCCATTTCAGATCTTTTTTATTTTGCGTGAAGAGTAGCATCTTGTAATCCAAACACTTAGTTGCGAACTCCCTCCTCACACGCACCCATTTCTATCCCCAAAACATATATACAAATATACACATACATCCCTTGCCTGCATCATATGGGAAAATAATCTATTCCCAGGATTGAATAAAAAAGGAGGGCAAAATATAAAAAATGGGAAACCTTCTAATTCCTCTTGCACAGGGTGGATTCATCATTTCATTTAAGCTGAATTTCCTAAACTCATCCCCTGTAGTTCTTGGTCTACATCAGTTTTTCCAAGACTTTCAAATTTTATAGAGCAAGAAGTTATTAAAATAAAATAAATTCAGAGGTTGACACATGCAATATTTAATTCTGTTAGGTAAGAACATTAACAAAATCATCATTTCATTAAAGATAGGACATATTAACTCCAAAAACATAGGAAGGACATAATTTCATATTAAAATTAGAAACAGTTTATAATTTTACACTAACTTCTATATAACATGATATCCAACTTTCCTCATTTCACTTCAGACTCTTGAAAATTCATCACAAGTGAAATCTACCCATAAGATGGTATTAGAAATCACTGTTTTACTCCATAGTGCCTTGTATGGGAAATTTTTAAAATCTATTTTATCTTACTTATTAAGCTTACTTTTCTTCGTATCGCACACAATACTTTGTCAAATAATTCACTCATTTGTATATACCAATACAAAAATGTCAAAGTAAAATGACTAGATTATGTCAATTAGACTTTTACATACTATTCTTTCTCAAGATGAATAAATCAAGTTCATTCTTAAGTAAGAATATTCTAAATAAAGTTAAAAGATTTGGTACATTATTTTAAAAAAAGGTATTTTGGTATAAAGAAAATATATTATATACCAATGAAGTAAGAATATTCATTAAAAAGTTCTTACTAATTCAGTTGTTACTAAAGTTCTCCAATCATGTCTAATAAAGGAATTTGCCTACTTAAAATATCTTAATTATATTCTGTGTGACTGTAGAGTTTCTCCTTTGATTGTTTCTTGCTTAAAAAGCAATTAATGACTAACCCTAACTTGTTATATAATTCACTTCATTCCCCTACCATCTGTATTTCAGGTATTAATATCTGAAAAGGTGCCAGTTTCTCATGAAATATGCTCTTAAATGTAAAGTCATTCAGTTTCATAAAGTCAGTTTATATTAAACTATAACTTTAATGATAATACTGATACATTTTTACTATTTTTGGTTCTCATGCTTTTTATTTTCACTGATACAACCTAAAATATTACGTATGCCCTTACTAAGTGTCAAATATTTTATGTAATTCAGAAAAACATTTCCCCAGGGTTGAAGACAGACTGTTACTTCTGACATCCTTGGGAAATTAATATTGAAAATCCAGTTATCTTATTCTCATTATATTATCTTCAGGATAGTTGTGATTTTCCTAACTTTATATTTGGACTTCTATAGAGGTTACCTTCTTAAAGGAAAAAACAGTAAACCCAATGAGTTTTAAATTTTATTAATACTATTAGGCATTTAATCAACTCAAGTTTTATCCAAGAACTTTAAAAAATTTTCTTAAAACTGTGGAAAATTTAGTAACTTAGCCAAATGTTCTTGAAATCTCACTGTTCTACTAAATATTCTGATCCATGAATTTAAAATTTTCCCACATCTGATGTCATCACATGCAACTTGTACAATTCTTTATTTACTGTAACTGATAATGATGTTATGGCTTTTATTGCTCATGCTTACATATAAATTATTTCTATATCATTTCACCTTTATGTACCAAATTCTGTCAGTACGTTATTATAGATTGTAAAAATAATTAAAATTCAACTTTATTTTCCAATTTTTCGTATGTATTTTTTATCATCACACCATACCATGAATTAGCATAGCACAGACTGTTGGTGGTATCTTCTTCTCCTTCCTCCTCATGGGCAGGGCCTAATTTTGTTGGAATGCTCATCCTCTGCATACACGAACTCAAGGAAGGGGCCCCTTTAATTAATCCAAGACAAAGATGGTGATATTTTCCCATTGCCTGGGATTGGTTTAGATATTGCCACATGATACAATTCTGAAAAGGTTTTCTTTGCTCTTAAAAAATATAAAACAGGTATGTGTCCTTAGGACATTGCTGCGTGAGGACATGATGCTACTATAACCATCTGGCGATCAAAAGCAGGAGATCCTCAGTCCGAAACACTCAGAAAAATCATAGACAGGATAGGAAAAAGACTGTTGGTGTAATCACATTGTTGGACTCCTAAAGCAACACTGGATCTCTCCCAGACTTTCTGTTCTCTGAGATAAGCAGCCCTTTATGTTTGAGCTGCCTTGGTTGTGTTTCCGTTACTTGCTATTTGCAGTCTCATGCGGCATCTCCATTACACAAATAAGGAAACCAAGACTCAGAGAGGTTCAGTGAATGAGTGGTAGAGCAAGGGCTTGAAAATAAATCCTTAGTTTAGCCCCCTTCCTTGTACATTGTAAAGATTCTTCCGTAAGAACTGGCTGCTTTGGAAGCCATTATCCTAGGTGAAGTAATGCAGGAACAGAAAAATAAATGCCGCATCTTCTCACTTACAGTAGGAGCTAACCTTTGGCTATACAAGGGCACACAGAGTGCTATATTGGACATTGGAAACTCAAAGAAGGGGGAGGGATGAATGGCCTATGTGATACAATGTACACTACTCTTGTAATGGGTACACCAAAAGCCCAGACTCCACCACTATACAATATACACATGCAACAGAATTTAAATTTTGTACCCACTAAATCTATTAAAAAAAAGAACTGGTTGCTTGAACAAACCATTGGTTAACAGTGTGTTGTATAGAGGTACAGTGTATATAGTAAAAGTACTTTATACAATCAGTACAAATGTATGTGATTTTAAGTCGAATCATATGAAACTGCCATTCTTGTGAGTCAAAAATGTTCAAATATTGGCAACATCATGTGGATCAACGAAGCAATTTTCTAAATATCCCATTGCCACCATAGGGCAGATACATGTAATTAGTATACATTAAGTGCTCTTTAATTTGATTCTTAAGTTTGCTGCCTAAAGTTTAAAGTGGAATTTCCTTCATTTTTCTGTATATTACCTTTATTTGCATTCTTTCCAGGGGAAATTCTAGTTTGTTTAAACTAGGTTAAAAAGTTTATAAGCATCTTCATCTATGGCAATAATGTAAAAATATAAGCATTTAAAAGATATGCTCACTTTTTTTTTGTGAATGCCTACAGGGCTCAATCAGTAACTGTAGAATGCTTAAAATGATAAAGTTCCATGCATATAATAATATGACCTGAATAAGCCATTAAAATACGACAATGTAACAAAAGTGAAGAGAAACATACCTTCCATGCTGCATCACTTTTTTGCAAAAGAAATATGAGCAGTGTATTTTAAGATATTACAATTTGTTGTCATTTAAAGTGATATTTTATAACTATTTTTTATGGTTTTTAAGTAAGCCATTTGGGGGTTTATTCAATCTACTCTCCTCAATGTTACTGTCACCGATTTTAAGAAACATATGGAACTCAAGAGTTGATGGGATTAACTTTCAATGTTATTTTAGTTGATAATAGAACACAGCACTGGGAGGAGGAATTAAACTTTTTTGCTAAGTTCTTCACAGTATTTTCTGTTTACTTCCAAAAACATATTCTCTACAAATTGTACATTACCAGGTCCTACAAAAACTAAGATTGTTTACTTTCAAAAACTTTAAACACTGCTTTAAATGCATAGAATTCTCCACAAAATGAGATTAGCAACTTCAGTACTGCAGTGTAGCAATATTATAAAAATTATTACAGAAATCAATAATGCTTTCATTTCCAGAACTAATCAGATGATAAGATCTTGTTTATATAGATATTAAACAAATGCATTATTCACATTTTGTAATGATTTTTAGGGGGAAAAAGACATTTTTTAATTATCATATGGAAGTGGTATAATAAATGAGTATAATTTTTATTAACAGAAAGTTAATTTACATAAAACAAATGCTCATTGAATTATTGAATATGATAATATCTACATGCCTATTCCTGTTTGTCATATTTTGTGCCTTTTGGCGACATCAGAATTATGATAATCTGATTTATGCATTAAATTTAATGCATAATATGACAACATACATATATGAATGCCTTATAATGTATAATTTAAACACGATTGCTATATATTTCACCCATTCTTTCATGGCTTTACCGATTTTCTCTTGCAGCCAGAAATCACGATTAAAATGCAGGTTGCCAGATATGAATGTCTGTTTGAATTAATGAACATTTTCATAAAAATACTCCAACTATAAATGTTTTAAAAACCTTGTCATAACATTCACCAAACTTACACATGACAGCTAGCATGTGTTACTGAATTTTCATCTTAAATATTTGATGATTGCCTCTTTAAATCCAAGATTCATAACCCAAAGGCTTTCATTTTCTTACACCATGTGTAATTCAAAAGACATTTATTAGTACAGTCCTCTTTTTATGCATCAACAAAATGTATCTGAAGGAAGTAATATATGAACTTCCCAGAATTTTGGACATATTTTAAGGTATTAATTATACATAACAATATTTTATAATATCTATATACTATTAATACTCTTTCTCCCTCTCCATCCCAATGGAATAAAGATACTATTTACAATAAAGATGATTCTGGCTAAACATTAAAAACTACAATACAACTAGATCTCTTTTAAGTTACATTAAAAATGTGTAAACATTTCCTAACCTACCCACATTTTCAGGAAATGATTATAGTGCCCAGCTGCAATTTATGAGGTTCTGAGAAACACCAATGCTCTTCTAATAACATTTTAACAATGATGTCAGTTTTTAAATTACAAATTTAAATGTAACATGGATATTTTTAAAGGTAAATAATGGTAACAGGTACAGTATGATCATCTTTATTATTTAAGAAAGAATCCAAATAATAATAGTAAGAACAATTCCTTACTGGGTAATAACTGAAGGTTGCCCCCGATGGGTCACTCCCACTTGACCTTGGGTGTGCAGAAAGGTAGTTCACCATGGTAACCTTGGTCTTGATGCTTTTCATACAGTAAATCATTTCAGTCTCTTCATGTAATTCTTTTATTGGCTGTGCAATTGAAATGTCATGCTTCACGAACAGAGAAGCTAGTAATTTCTTGTGGGTGATTAAACCACCTTTCTAATGTATGAACATGGATGAAGTTGTATGCAACTATTTTAACACACACTTAGTTCATCATAAATTTTTCTCTGTTTTTTTTTTATGCATTCCGGTAAACATATTTTCCCCTAACATATTTTCTTAATCTTTAAGTATTTTCACTCTTTCATTGTACTATCAAATATCTGTTATTTTTTGATGAGTTATATGATGGTGTTTCTACCTACAGAAAGTATATGTATGTGTGTTTATGTATAAAGCAAAGCTCTTTAAATAATCCTGAAATTTCCAAAGGCAGACAAGTTTTAAAATGACATTTTAAGCCGTAGGCCAAAACTGACATTCCACCTTTAATTATGTGAAAATCAAAAGAATGTATTTTAATGACAAATTATGAGAAAATCATGAAAACCATACTTTCTTTAAAAAGCAGGAGTTACAAAATTGCTTTTTCCTTTATGAGCTGTTCATGTCAATATCTCTAGACAATCATTCCCTTATGCTTTTATAATAAAACTCTGCTTTTTGAAGCTCATTCCATTCTACTATATGACTCTCACAATCACATCTGTCAAGATCTCAGCCCCCCAGCCCCCCAGCCCTCACATTTTTTGAAAATCTTGGTACATAGCTTACAATTTCTCCATTCATAACAATTTCTGCTATAATCCTGGGGATTTTAAAAGCCACATGGACAACTCATTCCAAATCCTGGCTTCCCAATTCCTTCAATTCCTCATCTCCAATGACCTTCTCTTTTGTCATCCATTCTCCCAGACAAACATTGGATCTTGTCATCCCTGAAACTCTTCCAACTTTAATTTTGTTATGGTAAGAATTCTGCATTCTGGTCACTATCAGTTTTGTACAACTTTTTTATTATTATTCAACTACACTAACTACAACCTTAAAACTTATTACAGGTGAAAACTCCAATTTGTTGATCCCTCTACTATCTTTCTATAATTAGTCTCTTTAGAACTTCACCTCCATCCCTACTCAGTTAAAATTTTATGGGATATCATTCTAACCACTACATTTATAATACCTAACTCCCTTTCCTCTCTGCCTTGCATCTTACTTACCCACTTGCAAGACTAGACAGTCTCAACAGTTTTCTTTCTCCAGCCCTGACTTTAGACAGCTGAGCCCTACTAGAGAAAAACATACAACAGGTAATATTGGCACCTTTACATAAATTAATAATCACCAATCTTAATGGGATTCAGCCTTTCTGGCAATTGGACCATATTTATTGGTCAAACAACTTTTCTGTTCTCCACACAATGATTTCAGACCCTCTGCATTGTCCTCAAACCACCAGCAGTCTGGCAGAAACTTCATTCTCAGCATATTGCTTTGCCTTCTGCTGCACAGAGTAAATAGATACAATGAGAAGAAAACTCTCTGCCACCAAACCTATGAACTTACCTGCATTTTCCCCAGTCCCTTCTTATTTCCTTGTTTAAATAGGTGGTGTACTCCTGCCTATGCTACATCAATTTCCCTCCCACTTTCTCAGACACCTCACTGTCAATGACCCCGTCTCTAACTTTGGCAATTCATTCTTCTGGAACAGTCTTCCCGTGCCTAAACTGATGAACTTTTAACACCTTTTATATCTCTGTTCAAATGGTTCGTTCTCATTGAAGACTTGCCATTCACTTTAGAATAAATTAGATCCCCCATTCTTCAGCCTTGTTTTTTCATCAACTATATTTCCATCCTTTCCTGTATTTTTCATCAACATGTTTATTTTCATCATAATTTAGAATTCTATTTATTTAAGTGATTATTGATATAATACCTGATTCCACCGATACCTTTAGCATTATAAGGTCACCAGTATGATACATATAGGAGCTCAATAAATCTTTGATAATGAATAAATAACAATAGTAGAGAACCCTTAGATTATATGTACAATGTTCCAAGCACTACATATATTAACTTATGGAATACAGCAATCCTATCTTCTTTTTATAGATAAGAAATCTCCAGCATAGGGAGACAACAGAGAATTGGCAGACACATTGTTAAAGAGTTTGACTCCAGAGTTCATGCTTTAATAACTACACTCAATTGTTCATAAATGAATGCAGTGAATTATTAGAATATGCCTCCCCAAAAAGACAAAAATAGTATAGCTATGATTAGATTTAGTCTATATTTTTATAAGGCAGAGTATAACTCTGAAGAGACAAAATTGAAGTGTAATAAAAGTTCAGAATTTTTTTTAATCCACTGACAGTCTGAATGTGAAATATACTATATACATGGTTTTATATTCATCTTGGGTACTTTAATTTAATTCTGCTTTTTCTTAGTGGATGAACAACATCCTAAGGTCAAGTTAATATCAATGATGAATAAAGAAAAAAGAAAAAAATAAAATTCTAGAATATATGACATTGGTCTTTTTGGAAAGTATAGTAAATTACCTTTGGTAAATGACTCCTCTGGGCTGGAACAAAGGGGTATGTTCAAAGGAGACATAGGAGTGCAGAGGGATGACTCTGGCTATTGAGATACAAAGAAAATGCTGGAAAGGAAGAGTGTCATAATGGTGGAAGCAGTGGGGGGAACAGTTATAGAGAAAGAAAAGTCAGTTAAATAATATCCGTCTTCCAATCCTGACTTAGCCCCACTAAATTCTTTACAGCTAAATCTACATAGCCTTCAAAATACAAGGAAGAATCACATTCATTACATTTCATTTTTTCACCAACACTGTATAAAGTATTGAAGAACTGAATATAATATCTGATTCAATAATCAAGAGAAGAGGAAGCAATTTTCAACAAAGCCATCCTCCATGGGAAAAGAAACACACTTGAGAGAATACAAGAAGGCTTTCAACTCAGTGGGAAGGGAATGTGAAAGCACTTCATTGAAGCTCATTGTAGCCTGTGCACAGTTTGCCTGCCAAGAAATGCTCATTCAAAATAGGGAAATAAATTCCCATTCACTAATAAACACAGTCAAATTCAAAGTTGCTTTACAAAGTCAAGGTCTATAAATATCTCATAAGTGGTTTATGTCTTAACATAGTTCTTCCAAATTATATTTTATCACAAGGCTTTTTAAGTTATTCTTTTCTTTTCTTTGTCCTCAATTGTTCATGGCACAATCACGTGCACCTTGAATTATTCAGATTTCCATGGAAGAAGATCATAAGTCTCCATCCACTAAGATTCTGCAGTGTGGGGACATTTAATATTGCAGGTTTTGTACATACGGATAAACAGGGTTCAAGAAGATCGATTACTAGCACTGTTAGCCATCAGCACCCAATCCCCCTGTCAGCCAAGGCTTAAGTGTTGTCTCTTGACTTGAACATTGACCCAGGAGTCAGGAAAATAGCCCAGGGCTTGTATTTTCCAATAATGTACTGGAGACCTATGACAAGTTCACAGCCAAGTAGTAAAGTACTTCTTAACTCACAGGACCATCAAACAGGATTAAGTGCTTTGAAATCCATGGACAACAGGTGCTCCAAGGACTGAAGAGCTCACTAGGTCTCCTCTTTCCCTCCCGGTCACTCATCTCCTCGCCCCCACCCTAGGAGAATACTGATGAAAGGAGAGAAAGAATATGCCCATAGCAACAAAAAGTAACACAGGGGAAGCTCTCAATTTCTCACATATAGATTTCATGCTATGGTAGTAAAAATTCTACAGTGATTTTTAAAAACATCAATGTGTTTTATCATTTGTTACAATTTTCAAAAGCCCTAGAAGATTCTCATTAAGTAATAAAATTTGGTTTTACAATTACAGGTTTGCTTTCACATTAAAATTATTCCTCATAACATGCTATTAGCCAATTTTAGAAAGATTTTTTAAAATGGTGTGATGAAGTAAAATCACCCAATTAGATAACAGTACATCCAAATAAGGACTTAAGATATACTGAAGATGATCTAAAAATAACATTTCAATGAGAAAAAATCAATTTTGAACTTAGCAAATGGCAGAATAGTTAATAGAAGTTCTCTGATTTACAAAACTCAATTACTTGAAAATTCATAAAAGGTTATTACAAAATAATCTAATTTTTTAATTTAGAAAAGACTATCAAAGATTTCCTTGAAATGAAGCAAGTAAAATTATGTTTCAATTTTTAAAAATTCATTAATTTTAGAAATTCACATTTATTTGACATTGTAAAACAAGGTAGACCTACACTGTACTCTATTTATCTCCTTAGTTGTACAGTCTTCTAAATCAATGGCTTTCAAAATGTATATTTTAATCTTTGGAATTCTTTTAAAATAAATTTACATCCCCCTCTTCTCCATGACAATTCCAAGAGGTCTCTGTAGAGGTACCAGGAGTCTCAGTTTCAAAATCTCTGCATTAAGTGATGACACAATTAGGCTGTCTTCCACTCCAAATGACTTGGGTTTTGGTAAAATAATGGATACTGGATGCTTGTTTTCCTCATAGACACCATAAGAAAGAGGGAGAACACTATTGTGTTATAGTAAAATGGTTTTTGTATTATTAGTTTATAATTTCTTTAAAAAAATGTAAAACTATTGTAGTATAGTAGAATAGTTTGTACATGGTTGGATTTTTTCAAGACATGTCAAAAAGGCATAGAAACCTTTGCAAAAAAAACCCCACATTGACCTTTCTACCTCATTATAAAATTAATTTGTGTCGTTTGTAAGAAGAAAAATACCAGAACAGAAATCACCTAAGAAAAATATCTAAATGTGGGAATAAATGTCTTTAAGTGTTAACCAAACTAATTTACATTTTTTCCTCTCAATTTAGCTGAAAGGAAAAGTATATAATTCCAACTTGGCCCTGAAGCACAGATGCAATGTTCAATGGTCAGCAAAAGCAACTGAGAAACTCTGACCTAAAAGGAATGGAAAGCCTGTACAACCCAGCCGGCATGATGCAGAACAGCGAGAGAACTCCCCGCATGGATAGCACAAGTCTGTACATTGTTGACATCGTTTCTCTCTGGAGACCTCCTGGATTCTACCCATCCCCCAGGGCAAGTCAAACACTGTTATCATTCTCCACTCTTAAAGCTACAGAAAAGATGAAAGCTCAGGTTTATTATTCGTTTCCACCAAATCCTCATTAACAGTAATGACAATTGAAAGTTTTGGATATAAATGAGTTTATGGAACAAACAATTTTTATTACATCACACAAGTATTTGAAAAAAATTTAAGGTGTTTTGGTGATCTAACCTATAATCGTGGAAATCCTTTTTTTAATGTTAGCCAGACCAATTTACATATTTTTCTCAAAATGTACCTAAAAAATGTATATTCATTTAACTTGACTATAAACTCAGATGTAACGTAGAAAAGGCAGTAAAAGTAAATTAAGAACTCAGCCCAAGTAACCAAAAAGAAAAAAATTCTATGAAATGACCAGATATTTGCTCATATGTAGGAAAAATAAAGATACCCTTGCCTTATCTTGAACAGAATCATGAACCAGAGAAGACCCCGTCTAGCCAAAGCAATCCTAAGCAAAAAGAACAAATTGGGAGGCATCTGTCTACCAGACTTCAAACTATACTACAAGGCTATAGTAACGAAAACAGCATGGTACTGGCACAAGAACAGAGACATAGACCAATGGAACAGGACTGAGAACCCAAATATAAAACCAACCTCATACTGTCATCTTATTTTTGACAAACTCCACAAAAACATACACTGGGGAAAAGATTCCCTATTTAATAAATGGTGCTGGGAAAACTGGATGGCTATATGTAGAAGACTGAAACTAGACCCACACCTCTCACTGCTCGCAAAAATCAACTCACGATGGACAACAGATTTAAACCTAAGATGTGAAACCACAAGAATTCTTGAAGAAAACGTTGGAAAAACTCTTATGGACATTGGCCTAGGCAAAGAATTTATGAAGAAGACCCCCAAAGCAATCACAGCAGCAACAAAAATAAATAAATGAGACCTGATCAAATTAAAAAGCTCCTGCACAGCCAAGGAAACTATCACTAGAGTGAACAGACAACCTACAGAATGGGAGAAAATATTTGCATGCTACACCTCTGATAAAGGGCTGATCACCAGAATCTATACAGAACTTAGGAAAATCAACAAGAAAAAATCAAACAACCCTATTAAAAAACAGGCAAAGGACATGAACAGAAACTTTTCAAAAGGAGACAGAATAATGGCCAGCAAACATATAAAAAATTGCTCAACTTCTCTAATCATCAGGGAAATGCAAATCAAAACCACAATGAGATATCACTTAACTCCAGTGAGATTGACTCATATCAAAAAGTCCCAAAACAACAAATGTTGGCAGGGATGCGGACAGATAGGAACACTCATACACTGCTGGTGGGACTGCAAATTAGTACCACCTCTATGGAAAGTAATATGGAGATACCTCAAAGAATTAATAGGAGAACTACCATTTGATCCAGCAATCCCACTATTGGGTATTTACCCAAAGGAAAAAAATACATTCTATATAAAGACATCTGCATGTGAATGTTTATAGCAGCACAATTCACAATTGCAAAGATGTGGAAACAACCCAGGTGCCCATCAATACACGAGTGGATTAATAAAATGTGGTATATGTATACCATGGAGTATTACTCAGCAATAAAAAACAATGGTGAATTAACACATCTGGTATTATCCCGGTTGGAGCTAGAGTCCATTCTTCGAAGTCAAGTGTCACAAGAATGGAAAAACAAGTACCACTGGTACTCACCATCAAATTGGTACTAACTGATCAACACTTACACCAGTCATGGCAATATTATTCATCAGGGGGCAGGCAGGAGGGAGGGGGGTGGAGGGGATGGGAAAACTCCCACTAAATGGATGCGGGGAGCACAGTTTGGGGGATGTCCATGATTGTAGCTCTGACACGGGCAGTGCATGGGCAATATATATAGCCAAAGTGTTGTGCCCCCATAATATTCTGAAATACATAAATAAATAAATGAATAAATAATAAAAATAAAAAAATAACTTTATATTCAGATTTTGTTTTCTTGATAAACAAAGCTCTTGGATCTTTTTGGCTGTTTTCTGTTTGATTACTCTATACTTTAAGTTCCACTGCTTTCATATAAGTTAACAGACCTTGTATATGACTGGAAAAAATAACTCATCTCTACCAAACATTCATTAAGAACTCCTTCAATGGTGCTGATAATAGTACACTCCATAAGAGTATCTTGTTTTGTGCAATGAAGTCTTTCTGTAAAGCACTGTGTCAGGTCATAAAATATTTCCCCTACCCGTACTAACCAAAATCATTGCTGCCAAATGGATTTGTCTAAGGTGTACTCTGGTCCTGTCCCTCACTTTATCAAAATTATTTACTGGTGCCCCACTGCCTATTTATAAAACATTAGGACAGTGCTTATTATTTTGAATGTATGAATTTCTTTAATCTTTATAATAACTCCAGCAGGTTAGACTAATATTATCTCCATTTTATAGAAGAATATAATTTTCCCCAGGTTGTATAGCCATTAAGTGGCAGAGAAGGATTCCCACCCTGGACTAGTAGACTCTAAAGTTTATTTTTTAAACTCTCATTCAAAATCTTTTGAACATGCCACAGCCTATTTTCCTAAATTTTCCTAAATTTATCTCCCAAGATGCCTTTTCATAAGCCTTATACTCAGGCAAGATTGGTTTGTCTGCTGCATAACTCACAGCTCAGATCTATGCTATGGTGCCTCTTAGTTCATGTTGTTAGCTTCCATACAATAGTTTTTGTGACTAAAAAATGCCATCATGCTAAAGCCTTTAAAACTCTCCCAATTTTCCTATTGATTGCAATGTATCCACTATAAATAAACAAGAAGAGGAAATTTTCTTCCTGTCTAATATTTTTATCTTTTTTGTAACATTCTTGAAAGATTATTTCAGTCATCAACCTCCTGACGAATGGAAAAGCAATTCTTTTTCTCAATATTATAAAGATCACCCAAGAAATGGTTATTGTCCAGGAATATTTATTTAGCATTTTCCTGTCCTCCTTGCACTGTTATGTTATGCACTCATTAACAAGATGATATTAATCAGAAAATTAAATATTTTCTAGATTTTATTTAAGTGAGTCCAGCACAGGTTAATCTGAATTTATCTCTAGATACAGAAATGTAGTATTGTTTATTCCAAAAATGGTTCATATTAAAAACAAATTTAAACAAATTGTATTTGAAGTTGTATTTGAAAAAGTATCATCATCATCTGTAGAAGAATTCAAAAGTTTAGGAAAAGGTGACTCCAAGAATCATAGTACAAAACTTAAATACTTAATGATATTCCTTTATACTTTATTAACAAAGTAAATGCAAATGAAAGAATATGGTTGAGCGAGTGCAATCTGAGATTAGAATGTTTATTCTTGCTCCATATATTGGGACTAAATTAATGATATTATCTAACATTTACTGAGCACCTACTATGTGCTCATGTTATATGGATTATCTCTACTTTAGTGCCCATGACACCTGCTTCAAGAGGTGTTATTGTAACTGTTATCATATTGCAAGGGTGTAATTCTTACTATTCCCATTTTACAGATGACAATACTTACATACAAGAAGTTAGTAACTTTCCCAAAGTGACAAAACTAGTAAGAGGTAGAATTTGAACCCAGGCATCTGGAATCCAGAGCCTATACCCTTAACATGATGCTACAGTGCCTACCCCAGGGGTAGGGAACCTGTGTGGACTTTTAGGTCCTTAAGTGTGTCCTTTTGACTGAATCAAATTTTACAGAACAAATCCTTTTATTTTTATTAATATATTTTTGTTTGTCTTTTATACTTTTATTTTATTTTTAGAATTAACATATTTAAAATACCAAAGAATAAATTAAGTTTCAACAAAATAATCCTCCCAGATTGACCAGCACAATTAAAACATTTGTAAGCCATAAGGGCTAAATTAATAGCTGCTATGCTCATGATTTAGTTCTAATTTGCCCTGCCTGACTGGCACCACTACTGCACAAGGCTGGTTAGTGAGAGTTTATGGGGGTCAAGTATGCCAGCCTGTTATCAGCTTTTGACAATGGTGCACTGTTTCTGTATGAAGTGGAATTTGTGAATAGTTGCACAGCTCAACCGTACTTTTTAATTCTGTCTCCTTAACAGCCCATCATGTCAAAGAACACCAAAAAAATGCTGAAAGAAGAAAACAGAGTTTTTAACAAGGATTGGAACTTACAATATTATCTTGTTTCTGCTAAAGATAAGATGATTTGCTTGCTTAGTGAAACTGCCAACAACATTAAAGAAATTCAGTGTTCATCAGCATTATAACACTCATAAGGAATACAAATATTTTAAATTAGAGGGAGAGGCACAAAAGGTTGTATTGCAGAAATTAAAAGATGAAAAGCAAAAGCAAAGACAAATCTTTCAAGCAGCAATAAGATCTGGAAATAATGCCACTGAAGCAACTTATAAAATAGCTTGAAAAAAGAGAAGCCATTCAGTGATGTAGAAATTGTGAAAGAATGCATTGTCAAAGTTGTAGGACACTTAGACCGCAATAAAGTTTCAAAGTAAAAACAACTGTCTCTTTCATGGAGAATCATAACTGATCAGCAGCATGAATTAGCCTTCAACTTAATAGAACAACTTCATGCAATACTTCAAAAGGAAAATATATATTATTCAATGGCTTTGGATGAATCAACTGATACTACTGACTTGGTGCAGGTTTTATACTTCATTCGGGTCATGACAGAAGATTTTCTTTACTACAAAGAGTTACTTGCTTTGGGCACTCTTGCAAACAGAACAAAGGGAATAGATATCTTCAACAACTTTCAAAATAAAAGTTGTGAAGTTGGACTAAATTTGGTAAATTTAGTGAGCGTATGTACAGATGGTGCACCTTCTATGACAGGAAAACATGAAGGGTTTACTGCACAGATTAAAAAAAAGTATTAACAGATCCAGATGCTCTCATTTCCTTTCATTATATAAAATCAGCAAAATCTCTGTGCTAAAGCTACTATTTTAATTGACACTTTGTAACAAGTTATAAGTATTGTTAACTGTATTCTTATAAATGCAACATGGCATCGTTAGTTTCATAACACACTAAAGTTGAAAGATGAGGTATGCAGTGTGATTTGCCATATCATTCTACAGCATATTGGCTATTGCAGGGACAAGTGTTAGCCAAAATTTTATATCTGCAAGAACAGATAGTTAAATTTTATGAAGAACAGAATCAGCAATGTGAGTTATTGAAAGAAGACTTCTGTAGGAATGCAGCATTTCTGTGTGATATTATGTCAAATCAAAATGACTTGAGTATTTCTTTTCAAGGTAAAACTAAATCTATATATGATATGTGGCAAAAAATCCAAGCATTTCAAAAAAAGCTACCTTTTTTCAAAACACTTCTTCTTCAAAAGGAAATTTTGGATGAACATATTCCCCAGTTAGCAAAGGTCATTGATGGGCAGAATGATACATGCAAATCATTTGAAGAATATGCAGCTATTACAGACCTATTAATTGGAGAATACAATGAAAGTTTCACTGACTTTGAGAATCATGACATCACACTCAAATTAGCACTTCAGCCTCACCTAGTTAATATCACCAAGGCGCCTAAAGAACTACAAATGGAATTGATCGAGATCTCAGTAGATGACATTTTAAAGTCATTGTTTGATGCTAAGAAAGACCCAACTGAAATAGGGAAAAAATGCAGTAGAATACTCATGCCTTTAGCAACATGCCCAAAAAATGCTTTCTTGCCTTTCAACCACTTATTGCTGCGAAGATTCTCCTACCTAACCCAAATCAAGATGCCTTTAAGTTCACAAATGACTGATACCCATCTAGAGGATCAACTGAAACTGCAGACTTTCATGTTGCCACCAAATATTCAAATGCGTTTCAACAAAAAGCAGACACAACAAAGTCATTAAAAGGTTAGTTAATTTTAAAATTAACAAATAGTTTTCATTTTTTTGAAATTACTAAGTACATAGTAGTTATATTTTTACAAAATAATGTACATTTTTAAGTACATCTAATTGAAGTTTCTTGAATGTGGCCTTATTTGATTACAGCTAAATTAATGCGGCCTTCCAACATGAAAAGGTTCCCCACTCCTGGCCTACCCTATTGTGTATGTGCTTTGAATTATATGGCCACATCTAAAGACACTCAGGGTAGGCATTAGATGATGGTTCAGTCTCTGCTACACTATCTAATTTTGAAAAAAGGCAGTCATGTTAACTATCTGCATTAGTTTCTTATGACGGCTGTAACAAATCACCACAAATTTTGTGGCTCAAAACAGAATAAATTTATTCTTTCACAGTTCTAGAGGCTAGAAATCCAAAGTTAGTATTACTGAGTGGAAATCAAGGTGTTGTCAAGGGCCATGCCCCTCCCTAGGTTCTAGGGAAGAATCACTTTCTTGCCTCTTCCATCTTCTGGTAGCTGCAGGCATTCCTTGATTTGTGGCTGCATCACTCCAATCTTCAAGGTCAGCATTCAAATCTCTCTATGCTCCATCTTCACATCACCTCCTCTGTGTGAGTGTATCTTCTTTTCTGTCAAATCTCCCTCTGTCTCTCTCTTACAAGGTCACTTGAGATTGCATTTTGGACAGACCTAATAATCCAGGATAAATTATCTCAAGATCCTTAATTTAATCACACCTACAAAGACCCTTTTCCCAAATATGATGATATTTAAAGGTTTCAAGGATTAGGTCTTGATACCTTTAGGGACCATTATTCAACACTATATTACCAGTGTATGAATATTACATTCATGTGTAATGAGAGGCGTGTGGCTAAAAAACAAAATACCATCAAGGAATTTTTTCAAGTAAGGAATTTTAAAGCTCTCTTTTAAAATCAGTATTCCTTCAGCAGTTTGTACCATGACTTTTACATCTGCATTCACATATCCTATGATAGATCTTAAGCAAATCACAATAACTGATGTCCATTCGGATGAAGAAACATTGAGAGAATAACAAACAGTAACCTTTTTTTTTCCCAAGATATGAAGTATGTAAAGAGTGAAACTTCTAAGCAAAATTGTGAAATAAAAACCAGATCATTTAGTATCTGGCTTCCTACTCTGTCTGTCTTGGGTTTCAGGGATAGGGGCCTTGTTGGTATAATAATTTTGGCAATTGGATATAGTGATCACACGATGAAAGAAAAGAAAACATACGATCCTGGTAGATAGGGGGTTGGAATATATTAAGTGTAGACTCTGAGCATACCACATCCTCATTGAAAGAGTAATCTATAAAAAATACTGTCCAGGGGCACAGGAATATAACAAGAATCTTGACTTTAATAAGTATATTCATAGGCTTACACCTTAGATTACTTTGGGATTCAAATTCCCATGAATGGCATGGTATGGGGACTCCCACACAGGTTACTGATAATTTTGGGACATAGGGAAGAAATAAAATAAACCAATAACACAGAAATATGTTCTCAGGATAACCATACACAAAGCCTCACTGAAAATAAGCAAGCTAAAATAGCAAAACACAGCAGGAAGTTCTCAACATAAACAACAGTTATCAAATATAATAGTCAGCAGGTTAGACTCTAGGAATTACAGAAAATTGAATAGTATGATAAAGATTGTATAGAATGAAAAAATAAAGCAACTAAAACATAAAGAGTAAGTATTACATGATTCCATAAAAAACAACAAGCATGTTAAAAAGGAATGAAATAGAATTTTTCTGTTTTCAAGAACTGAAATGTGTAGTTATTTTAATAAAACAAATCTTTCTCAGTGGGTTAAATAGCCTATATGGAAGCAGCTAAAGAGAAAGCTAGTTAACTGGAAAATAAATCTGAGAAAATTACCTGGAACGCAGCAGGACAGAAAAAGAAGCAAAGATGTCTAAAAAGGATAGTGAAGTTAAGAGGCATGAAGAATAGAATTATGAGTTCCAATAGAGCTTTAATAGGAATTTTAACATAAAAGAATAGAGAGAATGGAGAGAAACACACTAAAGTAATAAAAACTGAAAATTTCAAGAATAGTTGAAAAGAAGCACAACTTTCCTTGAAGATAAATAAAATAAATCTACATCAGCAGCCATTGCAATAAAAGTGTAAAGCAAAGACTAAGAAGAAAAAAAATCTCAAAGGAACTCATAGAGAAAATACATACTACCTATGAAAGAATTACAATAAGACTGCCATCGAGCACCAATAAAAATCAGAAATCAATAGAACTATATATTCAATACACTGAGATAAAATAAACATCAACACAAATATCAATACCCAATCAAACCACCATTCAAAAGTAAGGACAAAATACATGCAGTTTTAGAAAAAAAGATAAAAATTATATCAACAGTTTGTTAATATACACATTTATGTTAAAATTTTATGTATAATTACTAAAAAGAATGGCAATAGCATGTTTAACTTGTAATTCAGGAGACATATAATAAAAGGAAAAAATTTATCAGTCTAATCAGTGGCAATAAAAGATTATAAAAAGTAGCAAATTATAACCTTAAAATTAAAATACACTAAACTGAAAGAATTTTGAGAAAGAGAAAAATTTACAGTCACAGTAGAAAATTTTAACACAATTCTCTCAATAATTATCAAGAATACAGAAAATTAGTAGAGATAAAAAAATTTTGAATAAGATAATTAACAAACCCTCTCCAATGGACCTAACCAGTACTCAACACCCAACAATTAACCAGTACATATTCTTGCATTTACATATGATACATTTCTAAATACTGATGATGAACTACATCAAATAGCCTAACCATAAAATTCCATAGAAACCTAGATACACTTGTGTTTCAATGTATGCAATGTAATAAAATTAAAATCAAAAGAAAGAAAAAAAAAACCAAAAAAGTGAACAAACACACATTTTCAAATTTTTAAAAGGTATTTATGAATAGGATGTGGTTCAAGAAAGAAATCATAATAAATATTTTAAAATATATAGCATTGAAATAATAAAAATACTACATGTCAAAACTTTTGGGAAGATGACCAAGTGTTGTTTAGAGGGAAATATACATCCTTAAAAAAATTAGAAAAGAAATGCATAAAGAAAAAAAATACCAAAAATTAATGATCTAAGTGTTCAAAGCTTGAAAAGTTTTTAAAAATCAAAGAAAGTAAAAGAAATAAAATCTTAGAAAGAAGAATTAATGAAATGAAAAAAAAATAGGTAAGACCAACAAAACCTATGGCAAGTTCTTTGGGAGAAAACCCCATACCTACATACTTGGAAGAGGATATTTGCAATTCATAACCACAACAGCAGATTAGAATCTGAAATATATTCTATATAGACTGCAAATCAATAAGAAAATGAACAAAAAGTATGTACAGGCAATTCACAAAAAAGAGAAATCCAGAACAAACAAAATATACACTTGGCTGAAAAGGAGAAGGAGAGAGTAGTACTAGTAATTTGTTTGAGCCTCATTTATAATTTAAAAATAAATCTAATTAAAAAGAAAATAAAAATGCCAAGTTCAGCAACGAGATCCAGGAAGACAGGGTACAAGGTGCCCATTGGATTTGGGAATCCAGAGGTCAAGAGTGATCTTCCAGAGCACCAGTGAGGCTAAAATCAGTTTGCAGTACATGGATAAATGAATGACAATAAAAGGAAATGGAGACAGAGGAATGACTTTCTTCAAAAGTTTAATCCAGGGCAAAGAGAGATATAGTAATAGCTGATGTTGGAGGCATGCTCGAAGTTAAGTTGGTTTATTTACTAATATTTTTTCACTTGATTGTTTTACTGTGGATGGACCATGAGCTTATTATTAAGCTGAGAAGTAGCCACAGGAGAGGGAAATGTCCTGAAAGTAAGAGAGAAGAGAAATGATACAGCATGCTCCGGGGAAAGCAATCAATGCACGAATGCAAAGTGTAGCCTTGAGCAGAAGAGTAGCAAGAATGCCTTAACTTTTAAATTAGTGTGTATAAGAGGACACAGGACATGCATAAATTTGAGGATATTCAGTAATATAAGAAAGCAAAGCAAGAAGCAGGGAGTCTAACATTAGGCAAAGGAGAAATTATTTAGATATGACATTGTGAAGATCTAAGCAAATGTCAGTCCACAACCCTATTTTAATAATATAAACATACATAAAGGTAAATTAAACATGGGTCATAATGTCTTTAAGGAGCTCACAGTCTACCAGGAAAAGCAAGACATAACCAAGATAACTAAAATGCCATTTATCCCTCCCTTTCTCAACATATACATACTATTTTATTCTTTTCTTCTTTCATTTTCTAAGATTATATAGCATTCTCTGATCCTCTTTCTTCCCAATATTTTAAAGAATGGATACACGAAAGCAGCAATATTTACCAAAGTGCCAACATTAAGCATAAGGCTGCCTTCCACAAGTTAGCACTGTGGGCTCTAGAGCAGCTCGTCAAAGGCTGGGGAATGGTTCAAACTAAATGCATGAAAGGGATAAGGAGGAGGCTAAATCATTAAAATCATTCTACTTTTCCTCCCATATCAAAACACACTTCACCTTCACAAAAAGCATCACCCCTCACTCCCTAATGTGAAACTGACTTTTGTCACAGCCAAAACATTTTAAACATGGGCAAAGTCAATCTTATTGATCATTTCTTAAAGTCTATTCCTAGAATATGTAACATTAAAAGTTATGTTTCAGAAAGGTAAAAGTTTCAAGTTTATATTCTTAAACTTCATTGCAGATTATTTTCATGCTAAGCTGATTAAAATATCATCCTTTAAATTTATTTGCAAATATTCTACCAAAGGAAGACAGTCGACACTTATTTTAAATTAAGTTTACATTACCTTTTGATTTTCAGAAATAAATGCAGAGAACAATGAAATTATTACCAATTATGATGAGAACAATATGTATTTTTCCCAGATAGCAATGTTTTTCAATGCATATGGCTAAGAGAAGCAAATCCATCACACATTCTATGTCTTTTATTTTAATGTCTCAGAATTATCATTATTTCTCCAAACTCCAAAGAGATTGTAATATATCTGAGGTTGATTAAAACTCTGTTTTCCATATTTAATTATGTTTTCTTGTAAAGAATAGGCATTGTTCATTCAATTAACTTCATTTTATGGTTGGCATATTACATGGAATCACTGAGGCAGAAGCAAATTTATAAAGTGAGGTGGAGGTGGGGAGGAAACCCAGAGTACACAGTTCTCAGCCAGGCCAAGTCAGTTGCTCCTATTTTACTTAGAAAAATGTCTTCAGCTTTTCATTAATATTCTTCTTTTTAAGCACTGGGTGTATGTCTGATACACTCTACTTCTGGACTATGCATTAACAAAGTGTATAAATTCACTTGGCTGCTCAGAGTGACAACTTGAATTTCTTTAATATATAGTCACTTTCTCTAAAATTAAACAATTAATAAGCCAGCAGCTATGTGAATCATAAATTATTCATACTTACTATACCAATGAACATTAATCAATTATAAAGAGATACAGAAATTAAGACCAAGAGGAAGAGTCAACCATAGCCTTTTAATATCGAGCCTCTGCTAACTCAGTCTCTTTAAACATATTTGATTTGTATAATAACATCAATATGCACAGCTATGCTTGCTGCCCAAGTTTCCAACAAAATAACCAATTTATGAGTATACATATGCTGTCAACCAGTAACAAGCAATACTCATCGCAATTCTGTAGTCTTTGACTAAAAAGGCTTATTAGAGTTCTTTCAAATTATTGTACCTTATCAAATATTTAGTATTAACTCTCCTGGCTTCCCAAGGAATTTGAAGCACACTGAAAAGCATCTTTAGAATTCTTTTGTAGTTTCAATACCAATAACTTTACACCAATACATAGGTTCAGCAACAAATTCACAATTTATAATCATCTAATGAGAAATTTCAACTTGCTTATCCCCAATACATAAGGTTTCTAGATTATGCAAGTACCCATTCGGATTAATTTATTTAAAATCAGTTGGGGAAAAAGCTACATTTTCTACTCTACATTTTTACCAAGATTATAGCAACAGAGTGATATGAGTATATGGATGGCAAATAGGGTCTTAAATGGGGAGGAGGAATTAATCAGAGTAAGAAAATTGTAATAGCCATTTGGTTATAGCTATCAATCAAATGTTAGAGTCAAGTATTACCTAGGAATAGGCTTGAAACTGTTTTTCGAGTGATGCTCTTCAGAAATAATGAGCTTGTTTCTCAACCCACCAAGAACAGGAAAGGGTCATTGACGGGTATCATTGGATGTCCTATTCCACTGGTCCTTCCTAGAAGTAACAGGGAAAATAGGTTTATAGAAAAAAAAAATGCACTCTAATTTTTGTGTCTTTAGTTATAATTATTTTTATTTTCTGTATCCTTGAGCATTAGTAGAGATATGACACCTGTTCCCTGGACTAATGCAATGTGTGATTAGCTTAACAAGAGAGCCAAAGAAGTGTTTGAAAAAGCTCAATGGACATATAGAACATTTTGCTATTTGGGGTGGGTTGGGAGCAGAGCCAGGACAGCTCTCCTGGTACCAGAAGAGTTCATAACTAATAGTAGCTCTCATTTAGGAGACATAAAGCTGCAAAACCTGAAAACTCACATGCTCAGTTTGAAAAATCACAAACTACATGTTAGTTTTTTCTTATAAAATCAATCAACAGATATCTATAGAGTCCTTAATCCACACTACCACTATGCTAAGTGCTATGAGAAATGTAGAAAAATATGAAACACAATTACTATAATGTAAAGAGCCTGCAGTTTAATTAGGGGATTAATTCTAGTAATACAAAAGAATAACACTCTAAGAAGGGATAAGTTGCATGCAATAAACGATGCTACAGATAGAAATACTACTACTAAAACAGAGACAAGGTAGATTTCTTCGGTGAATACCACGAGCATGGTTATGTCCTGTTAGAAGTACAGAATCTCAGACCCTACCCCAGACCTACTGAATCAGAACCTGCATCTTGGCAGATGTCCAAATCTTGTGATTTATTAATACATGCAGGTTCAAGTTTGAGAAGCCCTCTCTTAGATGTTTTCGTAGGAAAGATGGTACTTAAATCAGTTGTTAAACTAATGAGTAGGCCATGAAAATTAGAGAGAAGGGGGCCAGGAAATTTCTGGCAAGTACTAAGAAGAGAACAAAAGCATAGCATGAGAGGATCTAAGACATGTCCCAGAAGAGTTTAGCTTTTCAAGTTAGCTAGAGCAAAGATTTTATTCAGAGTGGCAAAAGTTAAGTCTTGAAATATAGAAAGGGTCTGGGTAAGAGACAGCCTGAAAATTAAGTTGAGGGGAACCACTGGGTATATATAAACAGCTGAGTGCTTTTGTAATAAATGCGATTCACTATTCAGATTCCACCCTTCAGAAATGAGGAACTCAACTCCTTAGCTGCTGTGAGCACTTCTACTGGTACCTCAGTTGATTCCTTCCCTGAAAATTACAATTAGCCAAAGGGAGCTGCTTCAGCTAAGTTTACACCTCTTCCTAGAGGAAGTCCCCACTTCAATGCCTTGTGGATGCAGGGGTACAAAGGCCTGGTCTCCTGGCCTCAGTTGGAGACATGTTTGAACAATCATTCCATCTTCAGAGTTCCCTGTAGGGTGACATGAGTTATCTGGTACAAATGCAACTCCTCTCGATCTCTCTACTCAGTCCTGCTCTTCTCGTTACCTCACAGGTATTGTTCCAAGAGTTCTTCCCAATAAATTTCCTGCACACGATTCTCCACATCAGAGCCTGTTTTCAAAAAAACTGATCCCATAACATTCTTCCTCAAAAATTTAAATCATCACTAAAAAGTGTATAATTAGTTTATCTATATAATTTTATTCTGGTATTGTTCTTTGATTACTTTATTAATATACTTTATGCAATATATACATTTATTCCACTAAGATAAATACCGATTTGGATACATGACATACATTTAACCCACACTTTAGGAATTAACAAAATCATTTCTTTAAAGTTAATTTATGTTAAAATTTCTGTAATACGTATAATATAAGCAAATGAAAAATTTTAGAAAAGCATTTATAAACTAAGAAGTACCTATTTCCAAGACCGATTTTTGCCCTGGGCGTTATTCACATCAGTTCTTTCATGTATCCCTGTTACAGCACTTGGGACATAGTAGGTACTCAATAAATGTTGGTTGACTTAGTGAATAAGTATAGAACAACATTTATATAGTACATTGCAGCTCACAAAGTACTTTACCTAAGTGTCCTCATTTAATCCTCTGGGTAACTTTCAGATAACAGCATCAGCTATAACAGGAAGCTAAGCACACACAGAAACAACTCAATTTTCAAAAACATACATTACCAGGCTCACCCTAGACTTCCTGAATTAGAATCTCTATGGGTTTTCCTTTCTTCTCAAACTTAAATGTGTATGAATTTCTAACAAGCTCCCAAATGATGCCAATGATCAGTGGCCCATACTAGGAGGAGGAAGGTATAGAGTTAGACCAATGACTGCAATAGTTATAAAGCTCCTCAGGAAATTCTGATGTGTAGTTACTCAGATTTGATTTTCTCAAGTTATGCTCAGGTTCTACTCCCAATGACTCTGATTCAATTAGTCCAGGGAAAAGTCTGGGTACTGACTTTTTTCCTAATATGTAGCCAGAATTGAGAACCACTGCTGTAGATTTTGCTCTAGAATACACACCCATGAAATGGTAGAAGCAGGACTACACCTAGGTCTCAATCTAGCGTCCATGTCTTTTCCAAAACCTCACACTACCTTTCTGGGGGTAAAATAGAATCTCTGAATAGCTCATTCATGACAAAATTATGTTAGACCCTGGTAAGTACCTGAAATATATAATAATTACTACCACGTAAGTTTCCAAAAATTGCACAGAAAAGGGCAGATACATGAATCACAAAGTGAAAAAGGGTAAATATGACTTAATTACTCTCAGAATTCACTGGTTATATTTTTGAATCTTTAACAAGTAATTCCCCTAGGCATTTCAGAAAATAGTTCTACACATTCTTTGAGTAACTATCTCATCATCTCTGGAAACTGCACCTTTCTGAATTCCTTCTATATTTGGAGAACCCACAATGCCTCTACCACTCCCTAATTCCCCTACAAAATTCTGTCTAATGGGAGTACTAATAAAATAACTTTTTGTACTTACATTCTTACCCTTGTTTTGAAGTACATCCCACAAATATTTCTCTGAGAAATTACAGTCACCCATCACGATTAGTGAGAAATATAGGCATAGTTAGCCACACGCGCATGACATCAATTTTTCAACATAATGTAGCAGGCGGTAGAGCGCAAAACTTCAGCCGAGGTCTCAGCCACTAGATGCCGCTGATGTGTCTGGTGGCCTAGGAAGTGAATTCTACAGAACTATAAAGGCTTACATCTTGGAAAATAAAATGCTGTTACTATGGTGACCAGCTGAGATTATGGATAATGAGAGTACCATGTTTTCCACTCTCTAAGGAGCTATTGTTCTCCACATACTGCTCTATGCAGAACATTACTGACCTTCAAAACGTATCAAAATCATTGACACTTTCCTTTCTAAAATAAAGGATATTTCACTGAATACTTTTGTGAGTGAGAAGCTTTACATATCAGTTGTTCACACAAACATACATGCGCACACACACACAATATGGAAAGCAAACATTATTCAATGCATTTTTCTTATTTAAGTAAAGAGGAATGATCGATGGTCTTAATGGTATGTGATGTCATAGTTTCTACAACTTTATGTGATTCCATATTCTTTAAACTTCTCCATCTACAAAGATAGAGGAATTTCAAAATCTAGCCCAATACATGTCATCTCTGTAATAGTATTAAATATCTAGCTAGGAATAATAGGCAAGAGCATATTTTCAGTGGAACTGGGGTATAAGAAATTTCCAGTTTAGTTAGAGAAAATAGACACAGGTATTTTTCTTCTAAAACAAGCAGTAGACAAGAAAATAGAGTCATAGGGAAACAGGAATTTTTTTACTTAAAACAGGTTGGAAGAGGTGTTGAAAGATATTAAAAGGATAAGTCATATTTATTCATGACTAACTAGATGTTGATTTTTTATGAGTCTTTAATTTACTATCTCCAAAAGGAAATCTGTAAAATTAAGGTTCATATTTATATATTTTTAGAAAATTAAATGTAAAGAAAAATTTTAATGGATATTGTGATGTCCTATAAAAATATCTCACCAAAAACTATTCTCCCAAAATAATCACTTGAATTTCCGTAGCCCAAGGAAATAAAAATTAATCAATATATCTCAAAATTCAAGCAAGGGAAAAATTAATGACCAGATTTTTCATGTCAAAAGCCTTTACATAATAACTAATGAGTATGAAAGAGTAATAAATATGTCAGTTTTCATAATATATGATGGGTTCTCATTATCCCAGAAAACAATACCAGTCATTCCTTTTGAAAACTATCATAAACTGCTTAAACCTAAAGTGAATTTGATGTGCCATCTCCTTGGGCCTAGTTTCCAATGGCATTAAATGATTCATAGAAATCATAACTTGGTATATAGTTTCTTAACAGTAGTTGCCTCTTTTAAAAACAAATAGAAGATGGAGCTGACAAGAATATCTTGAAATAAATGTCAAGGGACATTGTTAGAATGCTAACCTGTTATTTGAGTCATAGTTTGCCAAAATTTAGGAAATTCTGAAAGTACAAGTTTGTGGCCACCCCTATGCAACTATCACTCTCATGAAAATGTAACAGAGACATCAAGGAACTATAAACAATAGTGCTTACAGTTATGGTGTATTTTACTTTCTAATTTCCTAACACTGCCATAACAAAGCAGCACAAAACTAAGTCGCTTAAAGTGACAGAAATTTATTGTCTCACAGTTCTGGAGGCTGGTAGTCTGAGATCAAGTATCAGCAGGATCATGCTGTCTCTGAAACCTGCAGGGTAATCTTTCCTTGCCTTTTTCTAGCTTCTGGTGGATTGCTGGCAATCTTTGGCATTCCTTGGCTTGTAGCTGCATAATTCTAATCTCTGCCTTCATCATCACATAGCATTCTCCTTTCATGTCTCCCTCTCCTCTGGCCATATTCTTGCAAGGACACCAGTCATATTGGATTAGGGGCCCTACCTACTCCAGTATGATCTCATCCTAACTAAGTACATCTGCAAAAACCCTATTTCCAAATAAGGTCACATTCTGAGGTACTAGGGGTTAGGATTTCAACCATATCCTTTTTGGGGCACAAAATTTAATACAAAACACTCTCACAATATCAGAAAGTAATTGGTAGACTATTAAACCTCATAAAATGTCACCATTTCTTTCTTTTGGCTTGCAAAGCTTAGTAGGAGGTCATGAGATTTAAAATAGTTATCATCAACCTTATGATGTCATATTGCAAACATTAAAAATGGACTCCAATGACTAAAAAGCAGGATGAGCTAAAGACCCAAAGAATACAAAAGATTGTCCTATGGTCTCTTCTGATATCAGCTTGCAACCAAGCACAAATGTACCTGAATCACATAATCTTAAGAAACACACTGACTTTTTTTCCAGTTGTCATTGGCAACTAAACAATTACCCTACGTGGATAGACATTGGTGACATGGATAATTATTTTAAGGAAATGCCTAATACAGTAATAATAATTTTGGCTTCATATTTAGGGAATATATAACATTCACATACTACTCCCCTATGTTTCATACAGTTGTGTAAATGAAGAAATGAAAACAAATTTGCAGCTTCAGAAACCTTCAGATTAACCATAAAAGCCTCTAGTGCTTTAATCTGCCCAACTAAGGGATTTCTAGTTGTATTTAAGCAATGTAACTTTTTCAAACTTTCATCATGTATTCCCATCAGATTCTTCTCCAACACTATACCAAAAAAGGGAAAAACAATGACTTCCAAAGGTTCAAAAGACCAAAAATGTGTTCACTCATCTATTGATCGAATCATCCTTTCATCCTCATCCATGAGGACCTACCAAATTCCAGGCATTTTGATAGGTCCTGGATTTAAATAGTCTCCAGGCCTGACAATGAAACTCCGCGTTGGTGGAACGTGTACTGAATCTTAACCAGACTATCAAGCTTGCCCAAATACTTATTGAATATAAAGTGAATCCTTTATATTAGAATTTAAAGAAGAATGCAAAGGGCACTGCAAAATATATATTTTGTAAATTACATTTTGATTAGTTTTCCCAACAGTGGTGCTAATGTGATTTTCTTTTGGTTTTCAAGAGCAGCTTTGGATTGCTTTTGCAAGTGTTTATATGAAGAAACAAATATGCAGCCACAATTCTAGCAGCCTAATGGCAATCACCTACATGCCCCGCCAATACCACAAATTAAATATGTTCAACACTAAACCCATCATCTTCATTCTTTAACTATACTTATTTGTATGCTACTGATTTATCTTGTTGATACCATCACCTTTCCATCACCCAGGCTCAAAAACAATCTTTTCTCCTCTTTTTAACGTTCCCTTTATGAGGCCTCTCATTCAACTTCTCATTTTAACTCCACAACATTTTTTTTATCTATTCCCTCTTCTTTATTTCCACAGACATCACTCTCATTACCTCTCTTAGAACACTAGCTTTCTAAATCTTCTCCCAGCTTGTGTTTCCAGCATATTTATCTCACTGAAGCACAAATCTGATCATGATATCCCCTTAAATAAAAATCTTCTCCTTCTCCCCTTGGCCCAGAGGATAAACCCCTTTGTCTAACATTCAAAGCCTTCCATAATTGGTCTCCTATCTCCATTTCCAATCTTCCAAATGCTCATCATATCCAGAACACTATTTCAAATTAAAATAACTGCTGTTAACCTGAGTATTCCCAACCTATGACATTACTCACACTCTTTTCTCAGTGAGAATGCTTTTATCTCATGGCCAAATTCTATTGTCAATTATAATAATTACTCTTTTTATTAATTATATGAAATGAGTGACTGAGTTGATTTATTGCAACTAAATGATATACTTCCAAGTCTTTCAAAACCCATACCTTGTTTTAATATATCAAAGATATATCAAAGAAACAGTCTTTTCAAAATCCCATAAATTGAATGATTATTTGCAAAGTTAATGTTTCTATTATTAATAGAAGAAAAACATAAATGCAGATTTTAATATTTGAAAAACTACCTAATATGTTTCTCTTTGTATTATATAAAGTATATGAATTCATAATCAGTCTGCTCTGAAGGATTCCATAACAGAATTCTTCAAGAAAGTAAAGCAAAGTGTAAAACAAACTTGCTAACAAGTAGATTTCCAATTGTCATTTTTCTCACATAACTCTATGTTCATTAGCCTGCAAAATATTTTTATATTTAATGGCCAAGTATGGTGGTTCACGCCTGTAATTCCAGTGCTTTGATAGGCTGAGGCAGGAGGATCACTTGAGCTCAGGAGTTGGAGGCTGCAGTGAGTTATGATTGCACCATTGCACTCCAGTCTGGGCAACAGAGCAAGCATCAGTTCAAAAAAACCCAAAATCATTTATACTATATATAATAATATATTTAATATATATAATGTGTAATGTGATTGTAGAAGGAATATATGCTTGGTATGAAGCAAGAGGAAAAATTAAATTTCCAATTATATACTGGTAAGAAATTTAACAGTTTAGCTTTGCCAAATAGTCCAGAATTAGTACTATTTCAAAAAAAATTTTTCACAATAAAAATTAAATATACAAGTGGAAATGGTCAAAGTCAAATCTATTCCCATTTTACTATAATTCTTTCAAATCAATAATGTTTTTAAATTTTATTTTTTTATAGTGATATTAGAACCTCTAAAGAAGTCTTTTGATTTGGTAATTTTATTTGATGAAATTATATTAACATGCAAAAAGATATTTTATAATTTGGCATTTTTGATATGACAGTGTGGGAAAAAAATAAAGGTTTCCTCTGAAAAACATCTTTAAGAGTTCTGGTCAAGATGGCAAATAAATGTAGTTTGACATGCACGATATGCCCCAATTACATAATAGTGATTGATAAGATATAAAAAGTGAAAACCAAAAATTCACCTGGGCTCAAAACCAAGATAGACATATCTCAAAACCAGATACATAACAGGAGTCAGGACAGGCTCAGGGTGTCTGGGCTCCTGTACAGAACAGAGAGTGGCAACTTCTGCTTGGGCTATTGACACAGGGGTTATCCAATTATCCAGAAAAGAATAAGCCCAGAAACAGAGCCCTATATATACAATGGGCCTTTTGTGCCTGCGGTTCCTCATCCGCAAGTTCCACTTCCACATGTTCAACCAACCATGGATCAAAAATATTCAGGTTAGGGTGGCAGCACACACCTGTAATCCCAGCCACTGGGGAGGATTGCTTGTGCCCAGGAGTTCGAGGCTGCAGTGAGCTATGATTGTGCCTGTGAATAGACACTGTACTCCAGCCTGGGCAACATAGTGAGACCTTATTTCTTAAAAAATAATAATAAAATAAATAAATATATTTGGGGAAAAAAACAATAAAAAATAATACAACAATAAAAAATAACACAAATTTAAAAACCAATACAGTGTAACAACTATTTACACAGCATTTACATTGTATTAGGTATTATAAGTAATCTAGAGGTGATTTAAAGTGTATGGGAGGATATGCGTAGGTTATGCGCAAATACACCATGTTATGTCAGGAACTTGAGCATCTGTGGATTTTCGTATTCCAGCTTGGTGGTCTGGTGCCTGGAACCAGTTCCCCCCTTGGATACTGAGGGAAGACTGTATAGGAACTAGATATGTGATTAGGATGATCACACTTGCCAGTTTGTTCAGGGGTAAACATCCCAGCTTACACCTGCCAACTTTGTGTTTTGTCAGGTTTAGGAAGTATCTTGTTTGTTTTCTTGCTTTATTTTTTTCAACAAATTATTTTCAATAATTGCATTAAATTAAAATGTGATATCTCTTGTACTTCCAGAGTCTACCATTCTCTGTCCAGTGGTGCCTGAGATACACTTAAAATGAATTGAGTTTGACTAGCTTTGGACTGATTTTTTCCAGATAAAATATAACCAACAGCACACATTCCAGGACAACATGCAAGGTACTTACGGATAAGTGTGCTCTGAGAGGAGTAGCAAAAGCCTCCTTCTCAGCCTCTAGAGCTGCTGAGAGAAATATTTGATGTTGGGTGCTTTTGCAAGCCATTTGCATACCAGCCAGTTTTGCCACATTCCATGTTTTGGCCTACAAAGTGTGCCAAGTTATCAGGTTCACAATGGACCATGTAACTTCAACAAAATGTTTGTGAATATATGTCATTCACTATGGGGCTCTAAGGATATCACTGACTATATGAAAACCAGAACACACAAATTTACTAAAGAAACATTAGCATCTTGTTCCAACTAGAAGTCATTTTAAAAAGACCATGCTGAAGACTACAGATTTACAAAGAAGCTACAGCAGGTGTATTTTCATACCTCCCTGTGAGGCATGACTTTTTATTTAGATCAAATCACTGTTCTTTTAAATTAAGTTCACTCATTATCAAATCAAGTTTTATTATGCACAATTAAAAAAGTAAGCAATAGCTGTTAATATATTGTACTCAATATTAGAATAATTTCCATTTAATGTTTCTGTTTGTATATTTGTTACTAAATGTTTCCAATAAAATATGTTCCAACCAAAAATAATTTGAATTTTTTTAGCCAATTCATGAAATAAAACTATAGATGTTGGATGTCTACTATGTTGTAGTTTAAACACAAAATTATTATGAATGCTGCTATAAATTTAGCTTAAGTGTTCAAAAGATCAAGTAATCTTTGACGATAATTTAAATTTTGGTGGAGCATATTTACGTGGGAATGTGTGGCTTTTACACATCCTTCAGAAACACTTATAGACCATTAAGAATAACAAAGAAAAACCACATTTCACCCGTGTTTATAGCATAACCAGAAAATAGTGAACACTAAAAATTTTGATGTATAAGTAGAAAAATACAGAAGAGGTAGGTCTATAAGAAGATACTCAACCTCAGTATTAAGCAAAATGAAACAATAAGAAACTCACAGAATATGAAAGGCCATATTTTCTTGTTACTTTGTGAAAAGGGAGCTCTAGAGCTATAAAGCTGGAAAAGAAATCATGACCCAACTATCCTTTCCAAAAGTACATGAAAATTCATATTATTTAAAAAATGAACAAGCTAAAAGGATTGTTTAGAATACCAATTTCCATTTTAAAATTATGAAATAATTATTATGACCCCATAGCAAATGAAAGCCAGCCAGTAAATCATGCCTACCAAACAAATAAAAACTGCTATATAATATTTCAAAATGAGCATAAAGAAAATAAAAAGTGCAGAAACTATAAAAGAACATAAAATTATAATTTAGAAAAAGTTGAAAATAAGATGTTTGGGGAAAAAAATGTAAGAGGGATGACAGCATTTAGGCAAGAATTGGAAATAAATATTACATCAGAGATTAAAAAAGCAACATAGAAAGTAAATTTCAGCACAATAAATAAAGCTTTTGGAATAAATAAATGGAAAGGAGAAAAAAATTTAAAGCAAAAAAAAAAAGTAAAATGGTAAGGATTTGAGATATAATGATAAATATAGAAGATAGATAAAGAAATTCAACATACATATAACACATACCCCAAGCAGAAAACCCAATAAACAATGAAACACAACAAATGCTAAGCACCATACCTTGAGAAAAATTTCCAGAAATGAAAGACCTGAACCTACTTAACTGGGAAAATAGACCTACAATGGCCAAACCATTCTTGCAAAACCATTGAACATAAAATCTTTTATCTTCCTGGCAAAAAAAAAAAAATTCAAGTCTCTTAAAGGAAAAGGAAATCAGATTGTTTTTATACTTTTGAAAAGCAACACTTTAGGGTAGAAGTCAATGGAATAACCTATTTTAAATACCGAAAAAAAAAATAAAATAAAATAGGACTTACAAATTTTATACCTAGGCCAAACTTATCTTAAACATAAAAACCTCAGACAATGTGTTATACAATGCAAGAATTTACAGAATATTGTTCTCATGAGTCCTTTCTAAGGATACAAAGTTAATGTGCTTCAGACAACCAGAAAGTCTAAAAATTATCAACATAAAGACTAGTGGGACATTGGGGCATGGCCCTACCATTAACATGGTCAGTGCCTGAGGAGGGGATTCAAATGCCACCATCAACTTCAGCAACATCCTCATCCTTACCTCAAACAAGACCCAACTGAGACCTGACTTGTTCCTAGTTTTGAGCTTTAAAATCTTGAGCTGGTGCAAACAAACCCTTGTGCAGGTTCTGATCTAAATTACTTATTCTGGGTACATTATCTGTCTTATGCAGCTGCTCTCATGAGAAAGTTCTGGCGGTTATGCAAGTAATGTCAGTTTTGTCCACTGGGCTTCTCCAGAAGGCAACTGTGTTATAAACACTTACGCTACCATACTTACACTTCAAAAATACGAAATTATTTTCTTTCTCAGTAGATTTATCTTTACAGTTCCCATGACTTTGTAATTGTACCCTGTCCCCGTCTCTCACAGAAGACCAATTTTCAAAAAGAAGAATGAAAAAGAAGAGGAGAATTAAGAGCAAGGGGAGGAAGGCAAGAAGGAGGAGAAAGAAGAAGGGGGAACAGGATAGGGAAAGAGGGAGCAGCGAGGGAGAGAAGAAAGGAAGTGGAGGAAGACAGAGAGAAGGAGGGGAAGGCAGGAGGGAGAGGACAAGAATAAAGAAGGAAGGAGGAGGAAGGGGAGGAGGAAGAAGAGAAGGAAGAGAAAGGGGGAGCAGGAGAGTCAGGAGAGGGAAAAGGATAAGGGGAGTGAAGAAGAGAAAGGAAAAGAAGGAGAAAGGTGAAGCGAAGGGGAAGAAGAGTGAATTGCAGGAGGAAATATGAACTCAAAGTGAGTAACTGGACAGTGACAACAAGGTCAAACGTCAGGGTAACATTAAGGCCAGACATCACAGTGTAAGTGACAGGAGCAACAGGAATTGCAGATTGGAGTAACCAGATTACAAAGCAAAGAGCAGTGTAAAGGTAATTTTAACATCCCCCAAGACGGTTTTGAATCCTCTGGAAATCTGCCATTGGAAAAAGAGATTTGGAAGGCCTGGAGTCTCAGTGGCTTAGCCAGTTGGGGCTCAGAAAAAATTAATTTTGCTATTATGTCTATCTCTTTACTGTTCCTTCAGGTTAATAGGCCTAGAGGACTAGGGTTTACATTAGATTGAAAACCAGCACAATAAAAACATTGTTGTTTATACTATGCCATGAAAAAGTTAACCAATGATATTAATACACATCGAATAAATGACTTCACCCATGGTTTCACTGAATTTATTCCTGTTTTTGGCATTGTGAGAAACATCCTTGTGAAATAACGTTTAATTGGTACTGACAAAACTTACTTTGACATTCTCTTTGCTTGTTTGCAGAAGGCTAAAATTTACAAATTGCATTTTTAGTGTGTTGTGTCTTGTGAAATGCATTTCCCCACTTCCTTCAACTCCATAGGTACAACCCACATGTCTTAGTCCATTTTGTGCTGCTTTAACAGAATGGCCGAGACTGGATAATTTACAATGAGCGGCAATGTGTTTTCTCACACTTCTGGAGGCTTGGAAATCCAAGATAAAGGTGCTGGCATCTGGCAGGAGCCTTCTTGCTATGTTAGGCAGGACGGCAAAGAGGCAAAATGGAGCTAAACTTGCCCTTTATTACAGCATGAATTTCATCCATAAGGGCAAAGCCCTCATGACACAATTATGACCCAATCATCTCCCAAATGTCCCACCTCCCAACATAGCAACAAGGGCAACCAAATTCAACATGAGTTTTGTAGGGGACAAACATTCAAACCATATCACCACATATGCTTAAATTTGCCTTTTCATGTACTAGATATGAATTAATGAACTATTCAATAGCAAGAATTTCCTGTTTTTTAGAAAGATATTAAGTAGTAAAATCCTTTGAAAGCTCAAGTTAAGCCATAAAAAAATCTTTTTATTTTTTTTAATTGATACATAACATTTGTACATATTTATAAAGCACATGTGATATTTTGTTATGTGCATAGAATGTGCAATGATTAAGTCAGAGTATTTAGAGTATCCATCACCTTGAGTATTTATCATTTCTATGTGTTGGGAACATTTCAAGTCCTCTTTTCTAGCTATTTTGAAATATACAATACATCATTGTTAACTATAGTCACCCTACTTTGCTATCGAATATTAGAACTTATTCCTTCTATCTAAATTAGTACAGCCACTATGGAAAACATTATGGAGATTTCTCAAAACACTACTAAAAATAGAATTACTACACAATCCAGAAATCTCACTAGTGAGTATTTAGCTAAAGGAAAGGAAATCAGTATATCAAAGGAATACATGCACCCTCATGTTTACTGCAGCACCATCCATAATAGCAAAGACATAGAATTGACTTAAGTGTCCATTAATGGATGAATGGATAAAGAAAATGTGGCATATATATACAATGGAATACTATTTGGTTATGTAATTATTTTAAAAATGAAAATAACTAATGAAATACATTTTTAAAAATAAAAATGAAATAACTCACATAAGACTCGCCTTTATGTACACCTACTAACTACTGAAAATAACATTATAAACATAACTAATATTTGCAGAAAAGTGATCATAAATTCTCAGTAGAATTTCTCTCTCCTAGAACTAAAATATTTACAACAGGAAGCAAATTCAGTTAGTATTAGATACTATCAGTTAAATCAGCTTGGCAGAAAAAAATTGCTAAAATTCAGAAAATACTTGAGAACTAATAAGCATATAGTATGATTTATAATTTTAAATAAATGCAAATGTCTCTTTTTATAATTATATAGGCTTGTATTTCCACATATAGAAACTAGAAATTTGGGTTAAGTGTTGTTTCCCAAAGAAAACAAAAATGTATTACTAATACATGAATAAGGATAATTATACATCTCTTTGTTCAAAGACATTTTTACTAAACTCTTGAAATTTTTCAAAAAGGAAAAGGAAAATATCATACAATGATGCCTTTACTGAAGGCCAGATGTTACTTCAAACTGCCATTTATTAAGTGACTTCTGTATATTTGTCATGTTACTGGATGCTTTGCTACCCAGTTTGTCTCAAATCCAAATAAAGCTTCTCATTTCAACTTTTCAAATAGAGTGGTTAAAATTCAAAGTTTTAAATAACGTGTCCATATTTGCACAGGTTGTAGGTGTCAGAACTAGAATTTCAACACAGACCTGTCACAGACCAGCCCACACTCTTTGTATTGTGCTACACAACTATCACGATATATTTCATAATAAAATTCAGTTTTTTTTAAATTTCGGGTACCTTTGCCTAAAAGAGGCTACTCCAAATTTCTAGATCGAATTTTAAAGAGTTAGTCCTAAATAAACGTAGCCAGAAAAATATCTAAGTCAAAGAAGACACTCTTTACGGAAACGCAGGAATAGTAAAAAACAATGATGATACAATGGAGTTTGGTCTCCAGAAGATCTAGGTTACTTTCAAGTGTTTCCTCTGCAAGAGCGATACCATCATTATCAGTGGCCATTGTTAATGACCATATCAGCAATCTTGTTAGTTACCTACTTTTCAATGTAAAAGAACATCTTTACACTGGGCTGGATAGTCATAATTTACTAATCAGTGATTTTAGGTTTTTATTTTACCTTTTATAATAGTGGCCTGATCCTAGAGAAGAAACAAGCATTGTAGAGTCAGACAGGCCTAGATTCAAACCCTGGCTGCCTCACTTACTAGTTGGAGCACAGGACACTGGAGCTATTATTTAATCATTCTCAGTCTTTGTCTCATCATTTATAAATGGGGAAATTAATAGGTATTAGAGTTATGCTGAGGATTAAAATAGCTAACGTATGAAAAGGGTTTAGCCAATACTGGACTCCTGGCAGGCACTCAGTAAAATTTAGTCAACTTGCTTTCTGTCTTTTTTCTTTCTTTTTGTTTTAACATCATAATGCTTAGCAAAGCACAGTTTTCCAAAAGTTATAAGCATAACTCCCATGTAAAAAAAAAAAGGAACTTGTGCCAAAGATTTTATTCTACCTATTAATTAATGAGGGATCCAGTAAAGATGTTAAGATTGGTTCAAAAAAAGAATTTGAAAAACAAGGATATATATTGGCAGTCAAGAATATTGAAATGATTTTGCCAATGGATGCAAAATTTTTTAAAGTATTATACTTTAATGATAGACAATAAAATGTAGTATTTGGGGTTATATTTTTATGAGGTGAAAATCAATTATTTCTCTCCTGAACAAAATTTGTTTGCCTTGCTGTGGACAAAAATCATCTGCATTGCTGTTAGTTTTCTACAGGCTAACTTCTACCCCCACTGAGTTATAATATAGCTTAGTCAATAAAAAGTTAATCAAATGTGCACAGTCCTTTACAATCAAATAATCCCAGACGTTCCATTAGACAATGCCTAGGCCTTCTCTGAAAGAACACCCAGTAATCTCTTTTGTACATTCCCAAATCTTGGGCATGTTATATAAAGTATAAAGCTTTGGTTTTTAATCCTATCTCAGTTTCTGAAGACATGATTTCTAAGACTCTATCTCTACAAACTTGCTTTTAACATTTTAGGTAAACTATATACATTTATTTCTTAAAGTTTTTTCTCATGTATTTATATTTTCCTCTTTCTATGTCTTACTTGTCTGTTTGGATAGTGTGACTATTACAGTGACTAAAAGAATCTGCTCCACATATACTTCTGGCTTCTCATTGACTAGCTGCATGATCATGGGCAAGTCACTATTGCTCTCTAAGCCTCAGTTTCCTCCTCTGAAAAATGGGGAAAGTAAAGACACCTACTTTATTGAATTGTTGTAAGGGTTAAATGAGGTAACACATCCAAAATTTTAGAACCATTTCTAGAGCATGATAATCATTTAGTAAATGTTTTTATTTCATTGTAATTTCCTAAAGAGATGAGAGATGAGGAAAATATTCATTGAACCTTTGGTTATAGAGTAGCCACCAGATGAAAATGGGAAAGAAAGTAATAAAAACTTCTGGAAATTGATAATAATAATGAATGTGATGATGAAGTACACTTGAGGACCAGATCAAGATTGTGATTCAAAAATCAAAAAGAGGTGCATTTATTGGTTTCAGGTTAGCAATTTTCTTTTTTTATTTAATGGCTCCATGCATGTTCACTTGGAAGGTTTAGTTATAAAATAGACATAAAAATATTTAAAGCAAAGAACTTTACTTTACAAATAATACTCACCAAAAGTTATTAGCTATGTTTATATTGTTGATTTCTTTTAAAAATGTAACTATATAGGTTATGTTTGGAGTTTATTAATCTATGGAATGAAATATAATTCTGACTCAAGTATCTTTCTTTTGCTTCTTTTTATAGATATACATATTAAATAACTCACTCCCCTAGAGTCAAGAAAGTCCAAAGGTGAAATGGTCCAATTTAGAAGATAATGAGTACTCAGTCCCTAAGTGAGAATGGGGCAGAAGGAATATGCTTAAAAATATTATAAGGTTACTTCTATTTTTATGGTCCTGAAACACACTCTGGTACAGCCTAGAACCCATGTATAACAGGTCAAACTCAGAACTCTGGGTTTTTATTTTTTTGATATTTTGTTTTGTCTTGTAATATTTTGCTTTTTATCCTCTAAAAGTTAGGATTAGGAAAAAAACAGTCTGATGTAACTTGATGTCATTGGGAATAACAGTTACATATATATTTTATGAAAATTATTATGCTTGGATTTTAACTTAAATATTCTACAATTGCTTAAACTTAGATACATATTAGAATGAGTTTACAAAATAAAATATTAACCCTTACTTTTTTTAAAATATATATATATATAAAACTTTGACAAAAACACACAAACACACTGAATGTAACAAAGTATATTATTGACAGAGATGACTCATATACACAACAAAAGTCTCTATTTGCCCTTTAATTCAGAAATGTACAAATATAGAACACATATTACATGGGGAACAAAATTTCTATGTCCAAAATCATGAAATTACCAACCAATAGCCAACATTTTAAAGTCTCATAAATTAACTGAGCCATATCATATGGTATTTGAATTACAGTCCTTTAATATTTTACTACATAATTAAGCTGCAAATATGTAGTATTTATATAATTCCATGGTTTGAAATTTAAACCCAAGTTAGGAAAGATTTTATACTATATATTATTTACCCAACCACATTTTATTTTGGAAAATAGTTGTGTTTTAAGCAAAAAATTACAAAGCAATCTAACATGTGGCAAAGTTTTAACTTACTTTGAACACTGTGTATAATAAAATTTTAGAATAAATTATTAACTAAATATGTTAGACACGGCAAAAAATAGAAATTACAAGAAATAAACGTAGAACTTTCATTGTACTATACTTTAACCAGAAAAGCTACTGAAACTCTCTTTCCAATTCATTCATTTAATCTACAACTTTTTTGGACTTCTAGAGAAAGCAATTTAAAATGTGAGCTGGCTCATAATTTGAAATGAATGGATGTTAAAATACCAAATTGGGGCAACTGTATCATTGAGGATACAACGAGGGCCTTAAAGATGTAAAAGAAATAAAATGAGAAGGAAGATACATCTTACCAGTTTTAAAATGTAGACTTCTAAAGCTACATTTTCTAACTTTTTGTCTTCTCTGAACTTCCATAAAAAGATTTCAAAAGGCTTTGTGGGCTAACATAAAAAATGTACTACTGTGCTTAAAATTTCTTAAGAATATTATCTACTTAGGAGATAGAATCAGATACTAAGTTCAGTGAATCCGTATATAGTGACTTTTCTAAAACAGCAGACTTTTGGCTCTGTATCACCTGACAATTTCTTTGTCCAAGCCACACTAAAAATAAGTCTTTATATAATGGAAATGATGAGACATTAACTATAGCAATGTGAATGAGTACCACTATAATAAGGATTTCTCATCAACTCTTGGTTTATGTTATATTAACATATGAAAAAGCTATTTAAACATTAAAATTAATATATCATAAAACAATGGTAATACTTCATACAAAATATAGTTTTATTTGAATCAGAACCACTCACAATAGCTATGAATATCCCCATTCAAACTGCTATCATGAATATTGTATAAAATGAGAAGAATAAACTAAAAGTAAAATTAGAATACCGCTTTATAAATTATAATATGTCAAGCTAACAAATGGTAGACTTGTCACATTGAGCAACTAAATGTCTAAATGATCATTCAGCACTCATAGTGTAGGAAGAAAAAAACATTGGCTTTGTTGCCTCTAAAGCAGTTGCTCGATTTTTCATACTGTCATTCTGCTCTATTAGCAAAGCCTAACACAATTAGGTATGAATATGCAGTAATAACATGCAAATTGTTCCCTCACAATTGCCCTAAGGCAGCAGTCTCAGCCTTTCTGAGCTTGATTCCTTCTACATCATTACAGGCTTGGCATAATTCATCAGAATAAAAAATACCTCAGCCTTATTGCAAGTGGCCAGCTAGTAAAATCATCGCTAGTTGTTAACCACTCTCCCTCGATGGGTTGTTAGCGATGCTTGTCCCTAGCTCCCTGCCACTCCTGCACTTGTACATGTTTCCCTTGGGTAATGTTAGACACTACATTTGAGCCTGCCAGAACAATTAACCCTACTGTTAATTAGAATGAAATGTCAGGCGCACAGATGGTACAAGCTGGCACCCTGCCATCCCGCCAACTGCTGCTGAAAGCAGCTACCCTACTGCTGACAGCTGCTCAGCCATGTCCCAAACCAGCAGATGTCAAAACTTTCCAGCTGAGGAAGGTTAAAAAAAGCAAAGAGGAGGGGTTTCTCATCCCAGCAGTGATGATGACTGTTTTAGTGCTATTGTATCTATTACCTGTTGTCATACTGTACCAATCAAGAGTAAGTCTGTAAGCAGAGAGACACAAATTTAAAATAATGATACTAATAATCATAACACAAATAAACACAATATGGCTATAATTCAATACAAGTGTAAAAACAGCATTAGTGACAAATAAAATCACTGAACTTTTTCACTGAGTTCTGCATAAGTTGAGTGGCATATTTTCATGTCTATTTTCAAAGAGAAAAAAAAATCTTTCAACATTCCCAAATCAAGGCCATTTAAAAAGCCACAAAATATTGCCTATCTGATCTTCAGAAAAGATATTTACTTTGTTTTCAGAAATCATACCTAGGGGTGAAATTATTATTTTTCCTGGTGTCTTTTGTTGTTCATAATTTATGAACATAATTTATGACATGATAATTGATGTTTTCCTCTATCTTCATACACACATACGTGGTCATCAAAAAGAGTAACAGAGCATTATCCATTAAAAATATCAAAAACTTAAGTATGATTAGACAATAAAATCACAACGGAATATTATTTGGGTTAGAAACCAGCTTCAGAATTCTGACCTGAATGTTGTGCTAATCTTGTGGCTATACAAAAATTAGTGATCTAATTAGTTGGAAATGCAAGCTATTTTTAAACACAAGAGGAGTGGGCCATAAACTCCTTCTACTATTTTTAAATTTAGAAAACAATTTTGTGTCATCTGATTGTTATCAAACATGGAAAGTGTAGCAGTGTGAAAGTGATCTCCTTTCAATTATCTAATTTTGAGTTATTCTCTTTAACAGTATGAATGCAGGTGGATATTATAACTTCAGTGGCACAAGAAATGCCAGAAAATGTAAAGTTTATGCTTCTGGTATTTCTACTTCAATCAAACATCATTTATTGATAATTATTCATTCCATTATCACATAAGTATGCACACATACCAAAAAAAACACAATGTAAAAGTCATTTGAGTATTCAAAAAGAGTTTATAATACATACATACTAACCACATATTCTAATTAGTCAAAAAGAAACGTAATACAGATATATGGACCACTTATCAGTTAGGGTTTTTCTGTTATGCATAACCAAAATTAACTTATACTAACAGGAGATTTATCAAAAAGGTATGAAATGGTTTACAGTAATTTTTTTTTTAAGCTGAAGGACTGACTTGGAAAGGACAGGGACAGCTTAGGGAATGAGATGTCAAGAACAACGGAGAAACTACGATACTAAGATAAAGCAACTCAAATAATTTCTTCTAAGAATTTAAAGTTCAGTTGGCCTACTTTGGTTCACGTGCCCAAAGTGTGGCGTATGCAGTGCAGCTTAATTAATGACTCCAACAAAACTAAAACAAATTTAGGTTGTTACTATCAGAAGAAGAGCAAGTGGATTCTATGGGTCAAAAACATTAGTGACAAATGACCAATACCTATGAAGTCAATGCTGAAGGATTCCATGAAGTGATGTGATGCAAACTTGGTTAAACTACAGAAATGAATATAAGCGAAGAGACGAGTAGGCATTCCAGAGATGAACTTGAGAATAAATAAGATGGTCCATGGGGTGATAACAAGGCTGGATTGTTAGAGCATTGAACATCTCGCTAGAACAAACCAATACCGTTAATAATGACAGTGACAACTATCACTGCTACTACTACCAATTTCATCTACTAATTACTACATTTCCATAGCATTTTACGGGGTGTATAAAGTACTTTCTCACAGGGATTATTCTTTGATTTTTATAATAGCCCTGGGAAACATATGTTACACATATTTAGTGATGTTTTATACATAAAGAATCAAGTGGTACATTTTAGAAATAGAATCAATATATGAAAAGATTTTACTGCTAACACAAAAAGAATTTGGTTTTTGTTAGAGATAGGTTTAAGCTTGCAAAGTTAGAATTCTTTTTTCAGTTGGTAATGTTTTTCTAGAAGCAATGTAAATAAAATCTTTTAAATATAATTTCATATTTCATTATTTTATTTCAAAAATGGTATCTGAGCAACTAACTACCAAATAAATTCCAGGCACAATTCTAGATACCAGTAGTGAGGGAAATGAGAGACAGCCCTGCCCTCAAGAAACTTAGAATCTAGTATGAAAAGACAGACAAGTAAAAAGGTATAAATATTATTTATATTTGTTAGAAAAAAGATGAGATGAAGTATCATGTGGACGCAAGAAGGGATGGATGGTCAGGTCCTACATGGGGCCATCAAGAAAGACTCTCGAGAGTTATATGACTTGATATGTTTGAAAATCAATTTCTTTTGAAGATTCACAAAATATCACAGCATACAAAAAGAGGACAAGAAAGATATTTATGAATTAAAATAAATACAAAAACTCATTAAAAATAAATCTGGCCCTAAAATGCACAAACAATACATTAAACAAAATGTTTGTGGCTTGAATGCTCCTTTTTGTAAAATGTCTCTTTGAAAGTAATATTAAAATTAGGATGCCACTAAACTCAGAGTATGCATTCAACTGGAAAATATTTTAATTTCAACAACATTTGGGGCTTAAAAAGGACATATTAAAGATGCACAGAATATAATATTAAGGTGTCTCTTGACTGCCACAAGAGTTCTAATACTAAAAAATAAAATAATACTAAATTGAAATTATGAGTATGGCAAAAATCCACTTGAATATTTTTATAGGACAAAAGGAAAAATAACTCCTGTCCATTCAAAATTAAAATATATGTGTGTATATATATAATTGTATAATTTTACTACATATGTTATTAGAATGTTAAATAAAGTTAATCATATTCTATCCACACACATATATTTGATTTTTTTTTTAAAAATGTATAATTACAATGTGGTAATTTTCTGTCTTATGCTCTTGATTTATAATAATTCACAAAAGTTATTTTGGGCATAAATGCCATTAGATATTACAGTATTGAACACTTTTTAATTTCCAAACATGTAGAAAACTCAAGTCATACTGTTCAATATCAATCAGAAATAAGATTAAATATATTTTTTCTGAAACTCCTGTTTTAATTGCTTTTTCATCATTCAACTCTCTCTTACAGACAAGAGCTTATTCTTATTCTCTACACTCATTGGTACACAGATTGTAATTTTCAGCTTTCATTTTCCATGTCCTACACATATAAAGTTTGTATTTTATATAACACACGTAAATATGCAAGTGAAATTTATTAGTTGTATTAGTTGTAAGAATTAATGACAAAACCTTTATGAATTTCTGAACCTTTATGAGTTTCTGAATTGCATTCACATGCAGCATTTCACACAATCCTTACAATGCTTCAACGTGGAAGATATTACCATCCTCACTTTTCAGTGAGTTGCTCTGGATCACAAAACTAATAAGTAGAAGAGCTGAAGCCAACCCAAAGTTGCAACTCAAGGCCAGTGCTCTTCCTGATTTAACACCCTCTGCCTGTGGAATGGACATGAAAGTCAGCATAGTATAACAGTATTATTGCCTTTTTATCAATGATGCCTATTTTCATTTACTGGAATCAAATGGTAGAGACTAGCCTCAAAGAAGCAAAACACCCTGTCATCTATTTTTCTCAGCAACCATAAAACAAGTCAAAGACCTCTAGGTTGTCTGGAGAAATGAACCAGGAATTTTTAGTGAACAGTTGTGAAATGATTCACAGTGCAGGCATTAACTATTTAAGCAGAAATAATGCAGCTTCTGTTCCCTGCAAACTTAATAGTGCAAATATGTGATAAATTTGCTATCAGAACAAATACATTTAGATTGAAAGATATGCTTTTTTAGGAAAACGAGGTAAGTATTCTCAGATTAAATGTAATGTCTTGCTTATACCTCTCTTTCCTCTCCAGCCTAGGACCTCAATGTCAAGAGACAAAGACGAGGAAGAGAGAGAGAGAGAGAGAGAAACAGATACTGACAGAGATGGACAGAAAGCGGGGCAATTTAGGGAACTTGGGAGGGTTATTTAGCAGAGTAAATAAACATTATGTCTCATTCTAAGAAGAAAGATTCTAAGCAGAGCTGGTTTGCCTATGTGGGGGCCCCTATACCAAAACTATTCCCCCAAAATACATGTATACTTTTATTTCATTTTGTCTCACTGTCTTAATTCCTCCAGAGGAGCATAGTTTAAAAAAAAAAAGATGCTTTTAAAAATTCAAACATCTCTGGAAGGGTTAAAACACTATGATTACTAGTAGAATAATATGACGTCACTGAGGAAAAAAACCTTTATTACTTAGCTCAAACCCCCTATTTTAAACATGAGGATACTGAGACCTTGAAAGTTCGAGCTATTTGCTTAAAATCACAAAGCCCAACAATGTCAGAACTGGGCCTCAAGTCTCCTGAGTCTCCATATGAAGAGAATAACAACAGTAATAACAAACAACATTTTTGAGTGCTCACTCTGGAGTAGCCGGTGCTCTGAGACAATTTCACACAACATAACACCAGATGGTACCAGCAGGATGAGTCCCCCCCTACCACCGTGCTAAGCAGAGGAATAAGGAACCTTCAGGTTCTGTTTCAGGAAATGGGCGGGGAGAAGGACAAAAGAGTGGATTGATCCTAATTTCAATGAGAGGAGGTCCATGCTCATCTATGTTACGCACTGGGTTTGCCTAAGATTTGAGGGTATTCCTTACAATCCTCCTTTTAATGTACCTATCGATACCATTTATCCCTGCTCTCCACTGTCAAGAAAATCTAGTCAACTGCACTTTTCTTGTGTGATAAAATATTATTAGAATCTATGGCTTAAAATCAGTGTTCCATAAGATTCTCATTATCTGTTAGAAGTTCTCAACAACCTGTCATATTATGTACATGTCACTTAAAAAAATTACTTAGAATCTCTGTTAGATATCACTTTGTTTATAAAATGGACAATTATTCCAAGTATTTGAAAACAATAAAAGGGGATAATCTATAATTCATGTTTGTGCTAATTTAGCCTGCTGTCCCCACCCATCCAGCTAGTCTGGATTACAATAGTTAACCCTAGTTAAAAATAGGAGATTGATTATATCTTTTATACTCTCCAGAGTGGTCACTTCCCATCCTAGCCTGACAAAATGCTTTCCAGCCATCATGGTTCAGTTTGAAAGCCAGCTTCAATACAAAGCTTTCCCAAATCACGCTGCTAAAAGTCATTGGCTAATCTTTAAATTTCTATTGCAATTTATTTGAGGCTCTCTCTAAGATTTATAACATACCACTTTAGATTAGAACTATTTATGTACACGTCTTATCTTTCTTCCTAGATGAGAAACGGCTGTGGACCAGGAGACCTATGCTCTATCAGAGAACCTAGTGTAGTGCCTTGCATAAATTCTGAATTAATATGTATATATTTTTGGATGAATGATGAGCTGAAAGCATGGGGCATGTGAAGAAAAAGAAATAGGAGAGACAAGGTTCTGGTTGGAGTGGAAAAAAATGCCTTGAGAGTCCCTTTTATGTTGCCTCACAGTCAAATCACTAAAGATTACTCCCAAAGATAAATCAAACTCGCACAATAAATGCCTAAATATATTCGGATCATTAGAAGACATAGGTGAAACAAACCTCTCAGGAAAGTCTTTTAAAAAATTATCCAAAGATATTACATACTGTTTCCATTTGCTGACATAGTTATAAACCTTTATATCAAGGAAGAGAGAAAAACTGAGTAATCTTTGATCTGGCATAGAATGAACAGGTCCAAAGTTCCACATTCCAATTCAGCTCCCTCTTGTGACTACAATTTCCAGTAGCTCTCAAGGAAAATAAACACAGAAGACATGGTCCAGGCTCTGCAGAGAAAATATGGCTATCTTATTTAAAATTTTTTTGCCGCTACTTATGAGGTGTGATATTTAGCTTCCATTAAAATAGTCTAAAATTACTTAAACTTTAGAAACGGCAAATGAAGTTATACATATTTAAAAGACAATTTTAAAAAACTTATTTTGCTTTCTGTGTGCGAGGCACTGTGTTGGACCTACATAGGGAAGAATCAAAGGTGTGGTCGTGTGGTCTCTGCCCTGGTTGAGTTTACAGTCCAGAAAGTCAATCACCATTAATCAATCAATCCATCATAAAATTAAAATTTTGGTAAATAACAGAAAAGAGAAACATGTTGGTAAGCATTTAAGGGAGAGATCTGTTATTGTCTTGGAAGTCAGACAAGGCTTCTTCAAAATAGTGACATAAGTATTTAGTTTTGGAGAACTTATCTACCAGTTCTCTAAAATTATCCTTTATAATTTCTATAGATTTCTGAATGAATAATGGACGATTTAAGGTTGTTGAATTACACATTGATTTTTATTTAACCTCTGCTATAGAATGTGTTTTCTTCATTCTTACAGAAAATAAACCAATTGTTAAAAAACATATATCAAACTTAATACGCATATTTTCATTAGAGTTGTAGACTGATTACTTAATTTGGATGCTTGCAATGTTATTTATGAACAAGTGCAGAGTAATAGATCCGGCATTTAAACCAAATAATTTTGCTAGGATGTTCTGATATATTAAGAGGAGGTTTAAGGTGCTGTATAACTACATGTGTAAGTATACCCTTATTGCTGACCTTACAAGGCACTTAGTATCTTATACTTCACTAATGCTGTCTCTACTACCACAAGCAATTTATTCTGCCTCATGTTCCTCAAGTGCTCATAAATCAGCATTAGATCCTTTTTACTGAGTTGCTGATTTTATGCCAGCACAGTACGAAGGAGCATTTGGATTCAAAGTATAATATTGGCACACATATTGATTTTAATTAGTCTAATTAGTTCATTACACTAAAAATCACACAGATCATTTATTACATCAAACCTAATGGCATATGATCAAGGATTTAATATGATAATGAAGTGGATCAATTATCACTCATAAAGGAAGTCATTAACAAGTGTAAACATTGTCAAGCTGAATACCATTACAAATTATGAAGTCATAGCAAAGACAATTTGCATATACTTACTAGTATTACTTTACAGTCAATCTTCTTTATAAAAAATAAGTATGTTTTTGTTTTTAAATTCACTTTCACATGTCTGTTATTACTATCTTAAGCTATGCACAAGCTGGTTAGCATAGGTTGTAATAGTTGTGACTGTATCTGGGAAATTTTTATGCTAATAATGTTGCAAAAAAATTAATAACATTAGTTGGAACAAAAGTCCATTTAGATTACTCTTTTTTCTTCACCTTAAAACCTAAAAGTTTATTCACTTTGACAGTTTAGTGGTCCTGGTTTACATAACAATAAACAAACAACCAATGAGTGTTCTTGAGATACTTGTGATACTTGAGGTATCCTGCAGGCTAATTAATGTGATTTTTTAAATCTTTAATTAAGTAATAATAGCAACATATAATTACCTTCACCAAGGATCAAGATATCTGCAAAAAGATTTCAGATTACAACACTACATACTCATTTATTAATGCTTTTTGCAGCTTTAACATTACCAAGACATCTTAAATAAAAGCAGCCAACTGTGCACACTGGTCCTAACTCAATGCATTGCCATTTATCATTATTATTGCTATCATTACCCTTTGCTTAGGGTCCCTTCACTCTGTTTTAAATCCATTTGACAGTAGTGCACATTCAAGCCACTGAAAATTTATTTTTCTGGTGAGAACTTGTGAGGTAGTATATAAAATATTTCCTTGATATCCAGATGTAATATAATCTAATTTCATTCCCTAAATGTTAAACTTCCACAAACAAATATAGTCTCAGGAATTCTCCTAAACCTCTTCAGAGAGTTCCCAAACAAAACACGACACTTTGTTATACTAATAATGATATATAAAAAATCAAAAGGTACATTATAAACATTACTGGGTGGTAAACTACAATAGCTTTAAAAAAAATAAGATGAAATAAAATATCTTCCTAAAATATCACCTTGTTCTTCTGTCAAGATAGCAAATCTGGCAACCACCCTCTCTAGATTCATCACCTGGTCCCACCACTTCATTCTGGTTACTTCATGGGCTTGTTGTGAAGATTAAAGGAGTTAATATATATAGTGCACTTAAAACAGGGTCTGGCATGCACTAGTCACTCAGATGTTAGCTTTTATTGTGAAGAGGCAAGTATTGATGTATTTAGTTATCTGACAACTTCCTAGTCTAGCAGATTCCTAGAACAGACTGCTGTGCAATAAGCGGACTTTGTGCTTTCCTTTCTGCAACTGGTATGGAATAGACCTCAATGGTATAATTTCTTAATGGTATTCTCTTACCAGACACTTTCACCTCAATACATCCCCCGTACTGCCATTATCTTCCAAACACAAAATTGATTATGTCTTTTCATCAGTTCTTCTTTATAAGGAAAATAAAGTCAAGCTCAAACTCTTTACCATAATATTTCTCTGTCCTCCCCCAACCTGCCTCTCTACTCGAGATACGAGTGCAGCAGCAGCACCAGGTTCTCACCACTCCCTAACAGGCGTTGTGCCTGCAAGCCTCCATGTTGTTCACAACCTAGCTCTGTTTCCTGATGACTTCCCTTTTTTTCTCCCTGATAAATCCCTAATGATTCTCTAATATCCATCTCTTCCAAAAGTATTCCATTCTTCCTTATGAGCTACACAACTCTGGGAAAATTACTTAATATCTCTAAACTTTTAACTTCTGTGAAATGGGTGAAAAATATGATCATCCATGCTAACTTGTTTCTGAGACTATGTACATACTCCACTCAGTGTCTGGTACATAATAGGTACTTAATGAATTGTAGTTATTATTATTATTATTGCTAACATTGATATTATTCCATCTAAAAAAATGAAAGCCTACATTTTTCAACCAAAGTACAATGGAATATACATTGAGATCAAAGCATTTGAATGTTAGGTCCCCAAGTCCTAAGAAATGCATTAAGAGGACACTACATATAAGTAAGACAGAGGTAGTAGCTTAAAATTCTGTAGCCAAAAGCCATGCAGATTGCCTTGCAAGAAGGAGCATAATCAATGATAAAAAAGGCAACTATTATGAAGAGTGGAACAACTTTAAAGGTCAACAATATTGTCAAGGGTTATCCTGAAAAAATACAAAAAATATATCTATATTTTAGGATACATTTAAATATAGCAAAATCCTATTATCTTACAAGCCATGAATAACATAACATGCCACTGGTTTATGAAGCATAAGCGATGTAGCTACAGATTAGTCTACTCTGCAAAAGTAAGGAGAAAAGAACACCTCCACCTCTTTTCATGGATCTGTCAAATAAATGCTGTGCTTTCTCTGTCAAGATCACAAGCTTTGCTGAATTAGTCATGGGGCTCTTTGTTTTTAGTTCAGATAAGCTCATTGTTTGCTTTTGAACCACAGTATACAGACCTGTTGGCAAGTTGAGAGGAGGCCCCCAAGGAATACACTGAGGACTACAGTAGAGCCCCAGCCAAAAGCAGTATACAAACTGCTTTCCAGATTCCGCTGCATGAATACACACACCGCCTTAATTAATCCATCATTAACATCAGAGCACAGCGCAGAGCTTACCACACCTGGCTTGACAGCTGGATTGAAAGCACCGTTGACAGCTGGTGCTTATGCACTTGCTTGAAGTGCGGGGGCTGATGATGGGCTTGCCTAGGGAGCTAGAGCCCTGCCAAGAGGTTATATGTTTGATGAAGGTAATAGCAGTTAATGAGAATATTTTTTGCCAGGGTGTGGGGACTGATGTAACAGCACTACAATAAAATGCACGTAGTTGGCAGTTCAATACCCAACTCTGCTAAATACTGTAAAGCCATGTAAACATTTGAACAAATGTCTCATGTGTTAAGAAATAAACTCCCACAGAGCAGTATTTTTAACATTAAACGGCTAAACAGAATCACTGCAGGTTCTCATGGCCTGGGGGGTAAAACATTCCCATAAACATCAAGGCAATTCCCTTCTAACCCTCAGTCACATTCTATGCTTACCACCAAGCTAGAGTATGAGTTTAACCCCAAATACTTGTCTTTTCCCTAAGTCAGTGGTTAGCATTTTATATTTTAGGGCCTTATTCAGGTAGTTTTATCCCTCACAGCAATTAAGGATGATTAATTAAGTAACTTAGGCAGTGGTTCCCAACCTTTTTGGCACCAGGGACCAGTTTCATGGAAGACAATTTTTCCAGGGACGTGGGGTGGGGGGTGGGGTGGAGGCTGCAAATACAGATGAAGCTGTGTGGGGCCCCCCCCACCAAGTTTCATGGAAGACAATTTTTCCGCTGGGTTGCGGGGGCGGGGGGTGGAGGTCAGGTGGTGATGCAGCCCAGTTCCTAACAGGCCACTCACTGGTGGCTGTCTGCAGCCCAGGGGTTGGGGACTGTAGAGTTAGAGTGATGGATGGATGGCTCCTTCTACTATTTATTCAGGTCAGAGCACTTCTTCACACTTGTTATTATGACACAAAAAGGCTGGGTCAGTTGTGTCTCCAGGTTTAACAGGCCAGGAATATGATTTTTCTCTAAATGTCCTGCTCTTGCCCCAGCTTTACTCATTAATAACTTCACAGGGCCTATGGAATTAAGGTTAAACCTGAAATTGACATTTAAATCCTTCCTTGTCTGGCTTCCGCTGATCAACCAGAAGCCAGACTCTAAGGTAGCTAAACCGTCTGTTCAGACTCTAAGGTAGCTAAACCGAATTTGTTAATGTTCTCCCAAGACATACCACTTGTTTTTTTTCCTCTATGCCTTTGTATTGTCCCAACTTCCAACTCATCTTCCACAACTCAGGTCAAAACCCACCTCCTGATTACATTTGTTTCCTCCGGTCTATGTAGAAGAATGGAAGTGGCTTGATGACCACTGCGGGATTTTTAAAGGCAAGGGACTCTGTCACATTTGTCCTTTGCCAATTCATTTTTTGAATTAATGAATTAATGACAAAATCAAGAATAGAACCAGGCCTCAACTTCTCGTATCATTTTTACCCCCACCACCTTACATTATTCTCCAGCTGTGACTCAGTGAAAGACATTTAAAAAAGTAGAAAGAAAAATCCAAATCTATCCCTTGAATTACATAGAGTATATACTCCTCTATTAATAATAGCAGATAACAGTTTTTAAGTCTTTACTAAGTAAATTCAATACCTTTTTAACTTATGACTCACAGTTAACCAATAAGATATCACTCCCATTTTATAAGTGAGGAAAATGTGACTCAGAAAGGAAGTTAAGTAACTTTTCTTAAGGTCACAATGAAAAAGTGATAGAAATTAGATTTTATAAAGCTAAGGTTTATTGAACAGACAGTAGGAATTAGAAACTGTTCTAGGCTCTTTCTCATAGTAAGTCATTTAATTGTCCCAATTGCCCTATGAGGTAGGTACTAATACAAATTTCAACAATGAGGAAACTGAAAGAGAACAGGGAGGGTGAACACTGCATGCAAAGTGGTAACCAGTAAGGCTGGGATTCAAACTCAAACAGTTCATCCCCTTCTCTCAATTACTGTGCTATAGCGATTCTGGCATCTCTGATATCAAGCTCAAATTACTAAGTGCTCTGTGACATTTACATCACTGTGCTTTATAGCACATGTGTGTGTATACCTGCCTTAACTCCTTGAGGACATAAGTCATGGCTTTCTCATCACTGTGTATCATACCATGTCTAACAGTCTAATACTAAGTTTTATGGACTAGGTTCTCAATAAATATTAAAGGCATTACACTTTTGTACTTTGCCTTAAATCAACAACAAAAAATATTAGGAGACAATTCTCTGAGTCTCTCACATTTCTCCACATCTTAGAGAGGCATTGATGGCAATTTGTTCCAGATTATCTTATGCTCGTGTAGTGAACAGTCTTGAAATACAGAAATAGTATCTCCCTCTGGACTAAAGCATAAGTGTGCTCATAGCTTTAGAGGATAGGGATAATGTCTCCTCCAGAGCAAAGAACAGGTGTGCGTACTGCCCGTTATAAAAATCCAGGTGCCCTAAGCTCAGGATTCTTCTGTAACACAACGCATTGCTTATGTAAACATTTGCCTCAGCCCTATGGGAGACCTGGGGGCAAGACGAACTGATACAAATAGGCTCATGCTACTTGCTGGCCATGAGTTATAAAGTCCTTTGTCTCTAACCTAGTAATCTTGGGTCTTCTTCCAACATCCTAAGAATTGTGGCAGGCCAACTTGTTAGGTTGCAAGTAAGGTAAAATCTTAGATTCTGCACAGTTCTTGTCTAAAACAGCTAAGGTCATGAAAACGAGTTTCCATGGGTCTGTATGGGTAACCAACAAGTTATTTCTAAAGTGGAAATCAGAAATTTTTTAAATTTTAAAATTATTGACTTATGTGTATTTACCTCCTAGTGAAGAAATTCATTGTTCAATAAAGTCTAAATAATGTTTATTTTAGAAGACTTTAGGGAACTTCTAAACTATCAATTGCTAAATCATCATGAATTCAGTGAAAGTAGGAAAACAAAATTTTAATTATTATTGACTAATAACCATAGCTGGTTAAGTAATGTTTCTAATTATATTGTAATAAATCTTGAAGGCTATTACTCAGTTGATAAATATCTGTCTGAATTCTCTGTTCTGTTTTCTCAAATGTGCAGAGAAGACTCCGGCTTTCTTGTCTGCAATAAGTGTGACATAATATCAAAAGACATAGGTTAGTAACAAAATCAGTGTTAGAACCATGCCTCCTCATTTATTCATGTCATTCATTCATGCACTTCATTCATTCAACAAACATGGTTGAGTACCAGACACTGTGCTAGGCGCTGAGACGCTAAAGAGTAATAAGACTTAGGTTAGTAAAGGAATGATTATGCATGTCTTCAACCAAGTGTCATATTAATAGATTCTATGGACATTAACTTCCTTAACTATAGAAGTGTTTCATTATATTTTGTAGCCTTCCCTCATTTGAAATCATATGATTTTTTAAATAAAAATTTGAAAGGCTACCTTGGAATCATGGACCCAAACCCATTATCATGATAATGTGACACAACTCTAAATCCCAAAAGATAAGGGCTGTTCAAATATATCCACCTTTTTCAAACAAAATCCCTAATGCATTACTCTCAAGGGCATGAGCACCATGAATGGATATCCTATAAGGTAATATTAGGAGGAATCATTTATCCCCTCCTCCTCAAGATTTTTTAGAAGATAGAGACATTTTACTTCATTTTCAAGGAAGAAGGGGTGACCCCACTACCTAGCAAGTTTAGAAAGATCACAGCTAGCCTGACCCTTTTCCTTCTAGGTTTCTCCCCTTCTGAGAACTGTCCTCAGGATGCTCTAATATCTACTTCTCCATTGTGGTAGGTTTACAGTGACAGGATTTACCCCTAGAGGACTTGCAATGGAAGAGAGGCCTCCAGTTTGGGATGGATACTTTAGTTAGGAAATTTAATTGACTGCAGATTTAAACCATATTTTGTCAACTTTTGAAAAATAAAGCTAGCATACTGATTTTCATCTATATGATTTTTATGTCTTATGTTTCAATTGTTTTACAACTTGTGCAAAGATAAAGGGTGGGTTTTAATAGCCTCGAATTCCAACAGAAACATGTTTCTAAAACACATACATAATTTTTTTGCCTTACATTTTGAAAGAAATATAAAAGAGTTGTTGCTAACTACGTGCCTCAAAAAACTCCTCTATTATAAATTTACCAGACAGGCATCTATTGCATTTTATCTTAATACTTGCAGCTCTATTATTATTGTTTTATAATTACTCTACTACAGTGAAAAGCACATTTTATTTATTTATTTTTTTAATTTCAGAATATCATGGGGGTACAACATTTTGGCCATACACATTGCCCCTGTTCTGCCCGTGTCAGAGCCACAATCGTGGTCGTCTCCCAAACTGTGCTCCCCACATCCATTCAGTGAGAGTTTTTCCCATCCCTTCCACCCCCCTCCCGCCCTCTGATGAATGTTATTGCCCTGTGTGATGTAAGTGTTCATCAGTTAGTACCAGTTTGATGGTGAGTACCAGTGATGCTTGTTTTTCCAATCCTGTGACACTTCGCTTCGAAGAATGGGTTCTAGCTCCGACCAGGATAATACCAGATGTGTTAATTCACTATTGTTCCTTATTGCTGAGTAATACTCCATGGTATACATATACCACATTTTATTGATCCACTCGTGTATTGATGGGCACCTGGGTTGTTTCCACAACTTTGCAATTGTGAATTGTGCTGCTATGAACATTCAAGAGCAGATGTCTTTATTATAAAATGTCTTTTTTTCTTTTGGATAAATACCCAGTAGTGGGATTGCTGGGTCAAATGGTAATTCTACTTTTAATTCTTTGAGATATCTCCATATTCTTTTCCATAGAGGTTGTACTAATTTGCAGTCCCACCAGCAGTGTATGAGTGTTCCTACCTGTCCACATCCCCGCCAACATTTGTTATTTGGGGATTTTTTGATATGAGCCAATCTCACTGGAGTTAAGTGATATCTCATTGTGGTTTTGATTTGCATTTCCCTGATGATTAGAGAAGTTGAGCACTTTTTTATATGTTTGCTGGCCATCATTCTGTCTTCTTTGGAAAAGTTTTTGTTCATGTCCTTTGCCCATTTTTTAATAGGGTTGTTTGATTTTTTCTTGTTGATTTTCCTAAGTTCTGTATAGATTCTGGTTATAAGCCCTTTATCAGAGGTGTAGCATGCAAATATTTTCTCCCATTCTGTAGGTTGTCTGTTCACTCTAGTGATAGTTTCCTTGGCTGTGCAGAAGCTTTTCAATTTGATCAGGTCCCATGTATTTATTTTTGTTGCTGCTGTGATTGCTTTGGGGTCTTCTTCATAAATTCTTTGCCTAGGCCAATGTCCATAAGAGTTTTTCCAACATTTTCTTCGAGAATTCTTATGGTTTCATGTCTTAGGTTTAGATCTGTTATCCATTGTGAATTGATTTTTGTGAGAGGTGAGAGGTGTGGGTCCACTTTCAGTCTTCTACATATGGCCATCCAATTTTCCCAGCACCATTTGTTGAATAGGGAATCTTTTCCCCAGTGTACGTTTTTCTGGAATTTGTCAAAGATCAGGTGACTGTATGAGGTTGGTTTTATATTTGGGTTCTCAGTCCTGTTCCATTGGTCTACATGTCTGTTCTTGTGCCAATACCATGCAGTTTTGGTTACTATAGCCTTGTAGTATAGTTTGAAGTCTGGTAGACAGATGCCTCCCAATTTGTTCTTTTTGCTTAAGATTGCTTTGGCTAGACGGGGTCTTCTCTGGTTCCACACGAAGCGTAGAATTATTTTTTCTAGATCGGCAAAAAATGATGTTGGTATTTTGATAGGGATTGCATTGATTCTGTAAATTAATTTAGGTAGCAAAGCCATTTTTACTATGTTGACTCTGCCTATCCAAGAGCATGGTAAGGTTTTCCATCTATTTACATCCTCTGCAATTTCCTTTCTCAGTGTTTCATAATTCTCTCTATATAGGTCTTTGATCTCCTTAGTTAGATATATTCCTAAATATTTAATTTTCTTTGTTGCTATTGCAAAAGGTATAGCATCTTGAAAAGCACATTTTAGACTATGGTCATTTGACTGAACTTGAGTGCTCAATCAATTGCATGACAAATAAATGATGGTTCAGAAAAGGTAACTGTTGAAGTAATGATTCAAACAATCAATGGATGATGGACTATTTATCAAATTGTACATTTCCAGAAGGTAAGAACTCATCTGTTTCAGAAAACCTTATGTTCTATAAACCACTCAGTTCAGAATATTTTACACACACAGGTATGTCTTCAATAAATGTTTGCTGAATATTTGTTGAAGTATATGAAATGCTACAGAAGTTCATTTTTTCTATTGTTTTTCCTCTTGGGTCACTTTTCAGTGGAACTTGCTATAAGATTTGGACTTCATGACTTAAAGTCCACTTATTCCACATTTCTTTTTTTTAAAAAAATTATATATTAGGAGAACAATAAACATATACATGTGACTTTATTAGGATTGACAATCTACAACTTACTATTACTATTGTAATGGAAACAATAAAAATAGAAATAGGTTAAATTACATAGTGCTTCACCATTGAAGGCACCATCATATTTAATTAAACTGTGTGAAATGCCTATTCAACAGATGAAGAAGTTAAGATTTAGAAAGATTAAACAAACGCTAATTTGTGGCAGAGTTGATTCTTGAACTTAGTTCATTTGGTGTCAAATTCTCATTATTCAACACTGCGAGTGCCTAAAAGTAGGTTTGTAATTAAGAAACTTCTGTAACTACAATTATCTATCAGCTGCCTGTCTAATCTTAGATTTTGCATTTGTTGAACTTTTATGCTAGAGTGGGAGAGCAAGGGTCATGAAGGTGGTGTGCACTGAATAGTGCAAATTAAAACTACCAGAAAAAATCTTGCTGACAAAAAAGTCAGCAAAAATAAAGTGGGGCTAATTCAGAAATATAAAAGGATGATTTTAAGCAATGCTGTAAAAAAAATAATAAACCACTCTTATGGATGTTGTTTGATCTTTAGAACCAAAGTTCTTAACTCTGGATACTATTTTTAGAACACAATTAGCATGTCATCAGGACTTTAGATTATACCCAGGAGTTCATTGTGGACTATACAGAGGATAGACAAGAGAATTATTTTTTCTTTCAACAAAAATCATGGATCATCTATTTGATTAAAAGTGTGAAGCAAAAGAAAAATTTTTAGCAAATAAATAGAACACATCCTGAATCACTCAAAACAATGCCTAACCTAGTTTACATTTGAATGGTTTTCGTCAGTATAATGAAATCTTTTTCACTGGGTATTTAATTCTGGGTATTGAAATAATTAAGAATTATTTGAATTGTCTGAATTATTTGAATTGATTAAAAACTATACCCAAAATATATAATAATCTCAATGTATTGATACATTTATTTTTTCTTTTAATGTTATAATTTTGATAAAAACTTCCACACACTGAAAAAATAAATACAATTCTATCAAATAAAAACAGGAAAGGAAAGAAATTGGGCAAAATGCATAGATATTTTCTTTGCAAGGAAGAATTATATTTTATATCACAAATATATTTACCCACAAATTGGGTAGTCTTTTGGCAATTTACAATACATTCCTAGCCTCTTCCCTTCATTTATTCATATTAAGCCAGAATTTACTAAACACATATTAATAAGCAATAGTAAAGAGAGAGGTGAGGTGGAAAAAAAAGATAGAAAAATGACAGGGTTTTGATATTTTCAAAAATCTAATGTGCTAGAGGAACAAGAAAAAGACATATAAACAAAGGATGGAGAATCAACAGGATACCAATTCTACTACTATTATTTTAAAACTATTATAACAGCAGAATTGAGAAAGGATCTGACTGTTCAGGAAAATCACCAAGAAAATGACATTTGAACTAAGTCTTGATGAGTAGGTCTGAGTTGTCTAGGCAGAGAATATAGATCACAGGCAGAGGAAGACTGCATATAAGGCTCCAGACAAGTTTAGGGAAGGGGTAGAACAGTGTTGATACATATATAGATTGTGAGAAGAGGGAGATGGGGAGAATGGTAGTAGATAAAGCTGGAAAGGGACACCTGTATGAAGAGCCTCATGTAGGATCGAATACTCTATCCAGGTGAAAACCAATGCAAGTTTTTGAAGAAAGAACATCACAGAATTAACACTGTGTTTCAGAAAAATCACTCTAATGACAGTGTGGATGGAGACTGTAACAGAGACAAAATTCCAAATCTCAAAAATCACTTAGGAAGTTCTTTGCTTCTACGAGAGGAGAGAGGACTGGGACCCAAATCAACATAGTGACCTGGAGCTGGAAATGGGTTTTGAGACATTTTAAAAGAAGAATAGCATTAGGGTCTGGTGGGATGTCACAGGAACGGTTGCAAAGGATCTGAGATAATGCCAAGCTTTTGAATTTGGATGGCTGTCTGGTACCACTGTCAACAAGAAGAAGTAGAGAAAGCTGAAAAAGGGTACTAAATCGGTAAAGAGCTCCATTTGAGACATGTTGAGTTTAAGATGTGTTCAGAATACACAGAGAGATATCTAAAGAAGGCAGGGAGAAACATAGGACTAGAAGAATCTGGGAGGCTAAGTATTTCTGGGTCATCCTATGTGAAAGGAATCAATGACGGTGTATGAGACCAACCAGGGAAAATATGCAGAAGGATGATTACACAACCAAGTGGCACCTTGATTTTGAAGGCCTATGTAAAAAATAGCCAGTAAGAAAAACAAAAGGAATCTCAGGGGGAAACAGAATCCAAGGAAGGAGAAAAATTCAAGCAGATAATGATCAAGAGCGCCCAATGTTGCAAGACAGTAAAGAGGATGAGGATGAGGATTAAGTGGATAAAGAGTATCCAATTAATTTACAATTGAAAAATGCACTTGATGTGAAATAGGATAGGAGGGGGAAGGTTGCTTAAAATTAAAACATGCTATAGTTAACAGAATAGGTAATTAACATACACTTTTTATTTTATTAAAATATTCAAAACTACCAAAAGAAATTTTTTCTCTTCATTTATTCTTGACCAAAATAAGGCTTGGTGAGTCATTAGAGATTCTACTCGAAGTAAAACTTTCCTTAAAAACAATAAAGCTATGTAATTTCCTCCCCAATGGCACAAAAAAATTAATAATAATACCAACTTAAATTTTATAAGAGATCATTAATTACAAAACCATTCCATGAACTATCTCATCTGACACCTTCAACAACTTAAAAAAGTAAATAAGGCAGATATATTTATCTTGCAGGTAAGAAGTATGATTTTAATCTTTAAGTGATTTGTCAAAAGTCACATAACAAGAACATGGGCTTTTTTGCATCACGGCCCTGCCTCAGAGTTACCTTCAGCTCAGAAAATAAAACTCCTTAGACGATTAAAAATTTGTAATTTGTTATGTAAAATATTTTAATTTTAAATTATCAAAGAGAAAATATATTGCCGGATTTTCTTTTTAATGGCCAAGACATTAAATTATATTTACTAGGATGCCAAATATATGAAAAGTATAAAACTTCTTTACATAAGTGCATAAAATTACTTGGTCAAGGAATATTATTTTTGAAGCCTCTTGAAAATATCACCATTTTCTTTTCAGAAAATCTGTTCTGTTATCATCTCTTCCCCACCTCAAGACTGACTAAGGTTGTCTCTTTCATCACACTCTTGCCAACATTGACTATTAAAATTTTTTAAAAGTAGCAATTTCAATTTGACAGGCTAAAAAATGATAGCTATTATGTTAACTCTCATTTTGTGAATGTTAGCTACCCCTCAAATTTTCAATAAATTCTTTTACTGCTTTCCTTCCCTTTTTTGCCTTAGGCTTGCTCAAGTTGGTTTCTCATACTTGCAAACAAAATTTGAAAAAGAAAGTTAAAAAATGCAAAGACCTCAATCTTAAGGTTATTTTAACTAGTGAAAATTTGGACACAATAAGTATGCATCAATAGGAAAATGGCTAAATATGCCTTGTTAAATGCATACAAAGAAATAATATACTTAGAAATTCATTTTCAAATAATATTTAGTGGTACAATATATGTTCATGGTACCATATTAAAAGCAAAATGTTATTAGAAAAGACTTTGTATACATGGCCACATAAAATGTTTGAAACAAATAATAGAAAAAAGTGAGAAGGTCATTGATTAAAATATCAACAATAGCTATTTCTACATAGTGGGATAACTGATTTTGCTTACTCTTTTCTTCATGTCTATCTCAAATTTTCTAAGCCTATGTTATCTATATAATCCACCAAGTTCCCAAGAGCTGCCTAAGTTCCCACAGTCCTGAAACCTTAGTTAAGGATCAACATTATTTCATTAGTTGTTTATATTCTTTTCTTTTTATTCTTCTGTATACTGTATATCCATGTATGTCCTTTGCTCATTTATGGTAAGTTTGCCTTTAAAACAAATGCATCTAATTTGTAAGAATAGCAACAAACAATTTGAGATATAGGTTTATATCTCCAAGTCTTCCACAGCCATGGACCTTCAAATTCTCTGAAATTTCATGAGTATGATAGTAGAAACTTGTTCTCCTGGTTTTTTTTCTTTCCTTAAGTCTGCTTAGATGTTTATAGTCCTGTTAGAATCAAAAATTGCCAGGAAAAAAAAGAAGTGTTCTCTTTGTTAATTCCTTGTGTTTTATTAGGAAATTGCGACTACATTATAGAATAACAGCAGTAGCTAACACTTACATAGTGCTTTAAATGTAATAACTCATACAACAAACTTATGAAGTAGAAACTATTATCATATCTGTTTTACAAATGAGGAAACTGAGGCACAGAGAGTACAAGTAACATGACTAAAGTTGCAGTTAGTGAGTAGCACAGCTAGGATTTGAATCTAGTTAGTGTGGCTCCAGAATCCAAGTTTGACACTCTGCATGTGACTCCCTCACTCATAACTCTAAACTGTTTTCCATATTCAGCCAAGTCAAGGGCCTGCTAGAATCCTTAGGGGCTCTGGTGTAGCACATGGAAAGGTCTAGATGCAGTTCACTGAGCAGTAGCCTGGACAAACACAGAACAAACTGCTAAAATCAGGGAGGCAATTCTGAGAGTAGCAGATCCTGGATACAGCTTGAAACGTGGAGAGCTACAGATGCCTAGTGAGACAAAGTGACTGTTGTCCTGTGAAAGGGCCACAAAAGTCATACGCCAGACCACAAAAAGCAACTGAGAACTGAATGGATGTGCTGACAGTTGCTGTCCTCTGAGACTAGGACAGAAACGGATTCCTTGGTAGGAGACGAACAGACTAATGCCATCAACAACATAGACATATTAGATTGCCAGCATATATGGCAAACTACAATATGTAAACCCATGTTTCAAAGTACAATTGAATCTTGAACAACACAGGTTTGAATTGTGCAGGTTCATGTATGTGCAGATTTTTTTCAATAAATATATAGGAAAATATTTTGGAGATTTGTAACAATTTGAAGAAACTCATAGATGAACTGCATAGCCTAGACATACTGAAAAATAGGAAAAAGTTGGGTACATCATGAATACATAAAATACATGTAGATACTAGTATGTTTGTGTGTTAATCGACTATTTATGTTATCAGTAAGGCTTCTGGTTAATAGCAGGCTATTAGCAGTTAAGTTTTTGGGGAGTCAAAAGTTATACACAGATTTTCGACAGTGCAGAGGGCTAGCACCTCTAACCCTGGCATTTTTCAAGGGTCAACTGTATAGTGTATTAATGGCAAATTTGCAGTGTAGTAAGGTCAACAGATCAGGAGATGGTTGTCACTGAAGATAATTTATTACTCACAGTTCCCAAAGGAGGGGCATACCATGCCACAGGGGACCCATGGGAAAGTATTAGAGTTGGTCATAAAGCAGAAAGAGAAAGAGAAACGGTGTGCAAGAGCCTTTATTGTAGTTCCCATGGGAAGGTACAGGTGATGTAGGGTAAGTAGGCTCAGGATTGGCTAGGTTAAATGATTTCAGCAGGCTCTGGGGCAAAGAGGTTTGGCCTATTTGTCTGTTACATGGCCCTGGGGTTATTAGGTCAGGTGGATAGTAGCCCAGGGTGTGAGAGGAGTTGGTTGAGAGTGTGGGCTCTGGATTGGCTGGTTTGCATTTGAAAAAATGCACCCCTTGGAGGAGGATTCCTCCAGACGAGGAGGGCAGACAATGAAAGAGGCAGGAGGCCAAGGCAGGGTAACTCAGACCATTATTGAGCTGTGCAGAGCAAGGCATGGTCTGACCTATGCATATAAAGCGTATGTTATAGCATCAAGTTTACAGAAGCTAGAAACATGGTTAATACAACTTGGTCAGCTTTGCTCAGCTAAAAAATAAAAATAGTAATTTATATAAGGGGCCCAGCAACCAAAGAGAGGAAAAACAAACAGAACTCATAGTGAGTTAAACAGAAATGATGGAAGATTTGATGAAAACTTGAATAAAAATAATAAAATCAGTTAAATAATAACTCAATAGATGACTTGAAAGAAGGAATGATTATTTATGAGTTTTCACATGTGAGAAACTTTCTAGTGCTCAGAGAAAATTTATAATGGAATGAAAATCATGAGGGAAAAGATATAAGACTTAGAAGGTAGATCTGGGAGCCCACACATTAGAACAACAGAAATTCAAAGGAGGAAAAAGAAGAGATAAAGGAAAGTCAATAGCCTAAAATGGGCTTTGAAGAAAATTTCCCTGACATGAAGAATGTCCTGAGTCTTCAGATTGATTGGCTTACTAGTTCACTAACTTCTAGGCTATATTAAGGAGAAGAGAGAACCTCCTAGGCATATGGTAGCAACATTTCCATACTCTAAAGATAAAGAGGAATCTTACAAGTTGCCAGGAAGAAAAACAAGACACATACGATTGAAAAAATACATCTGAATGACTCCAGGCTCTTTATCCAGCATTTTAGAGGATATCAAATAGTAGAATACCAACTACAGAACCTTCCAACAGAAAAAGACTACAACTAACGCTTATCAAGATATCATTCATCTTTTGGGACAAAGGTAAAATGTTTGAGGATATGTAGGAATTCAGAGTATATACCTACCAACTCCCACTAAAGAAAATGCAGGCAAGAAACTTCTCACCAATTTACAAATGAACCCAATTGAAGACATCAGTATGAGGGACAATTAAGCATAAAGGATATAGCACTGAGCAAAGAACTTTACCACTTATAATTATACATGGTATATAATTGGTATATACCAATTATAATTATTAATTATAAATATATACATGATTATGTCTATATGTATTTTATATCAAATATTATTAAATCTACATGGATAAGGACAGACTGAAAATGTATCATATAAAGACTAAATGAGGACTCTTAAAGATAAGGGATATACTAATAAAGGCACTAATCTATCTCAGGCAAAGAAAGCAGATACAAGTGGTAGGGAGGAGGGGGAAGTCAAAGTTTTCTAGTGGGCTTACCTCATTGGTGTGGTTGGGGAAAAACAGGGAAATAAAACACGTGGAAAACAAGTGTTATGGGTTGACTTGTACTCCCCCAAAATTCATATGTTGAAGTCCTAACTCCCACAGTGTAACCTTTTGGAAAATAGGGTTGTTGAAAATGTAACTAGTTAAGATGAGGTCATACCAGATTAGGGTGGACCCCTAATCCAATATAATTAGTGTCCTTATAAAAAGGGGAAACATGGACACAGATATACATACAGGGAGACACCATGTGAAAGAAAGTCAGGAGATCAGCATGATGTATCTACAAGCCAAGGAATGCCAAAGATTGCAGCAAATGACCAGAAGCTAAGTGAGAGACATGGAGCATATTTTCTCTCAGCCTCAGAAGGAGTCAACCCTGTGGACACCTTGATTTCACTCTTCCAGTCTCTAGAGATGTGAGATAACAAATGTCTGTTGTTTAAGTCACCCAGTTTGTGGTCCTTTGTTATGGCAACCCTAGCAAACGAATACATAAGGATTATGGAAGAGGAAGCTGGTATCTTGCTCTCCGATATTAGCAGAAATACAAGCTAATGATTACGTACATAAACAGGGAAAGGAAAAGGTAAAGACTAATAGAATAGAAAGGAAAAATAGAACATCCAGATTAAAAGGAAGGAAAAATAGCAACTTAATCATCAAGCAATCTAAGGTAAAGGAAAAAAAGAAAACAAAAATGCTCAGTAAAATCAGCAAATCATTCATGGTACTAATTGTGAAGAGAATGAAGTCTTTCCATAAAATAGAGATTCTAAAATTCAACTTTTTTAAAAGCTGTTCTTTATTTGCAAGAAACATATTATCATAGACATTAAAATTATTCACCATTATTAGATTCTCCTTTTTTTCTTGGATGCACAGAAGACTACATTTTCAGCCCTCTAGCAGTTAAGTGGATCATGTGAGTAGTCTTAGCCAATGGGCTGTGAGCCAAATAATTTAAGAGGAGAGCATGTGCACCAGCTTTCTCTTCCCTGCCACAGTGAACACTGACACTTCCTGTTGAGATGGCAGAACCACAAGATTGAAACACCCTGAGTTATTGAGGGAACAAATGGAGGACAACTGAGTTCCAAAGTGAAAAAAACTTAACTGGACTTAGGAAGAGCCAAACATAAACTTTGTTTTCTAAGCTTTTTAAATGTCAGGGTTAATTTGTTAGTGCAACGTAGCTTTTCCTGTCTAGACTGATACACACAATTAGAACAGAGCAATTAAAAAAAAAGATTGGAAATAAAAGGGTGAACTAAGAGAGATCTAGGCAAATGCAAATTTTAAAAAAGCAAGAATGGTTATACGATGAGGTGGATAATAAAGTTAAAAGCCCCAAAAAGGATAAATAGTGACATTACACAATGATAAAAAAATCAGAATTCAGAAAAAGATATAAACAGACAAATACACACACACACCAATAATATGTTACATATCAACAAAATGATAGTTTAAAGATATATAACAAAAACTATTGAAAGTGCAATAAACTGTTGAATAACATCCAGAACAGTATGAAGCTTTAACATATCTCAGAATTTGACAGCTCTAATACAAAAATTGTAAGTCAGGTCACGGAAGAACTGAATAATACTTGATTTAATAGCTATATCCCTTGAATAGAAAATATACATTTCCTTAATAAGTTTAATTTGGCCACATTTTAAAACCTGACAGATTTTTAAAAGGTTGCTTTCTCTTATAATAATTCAATAAAATTAGAAATTAATAAAATGTTAACTAAAATCATATTGACAGTTTGTTAAAAGTAATTCGGGGGGTGGGGGTGGCTGGTAAAAAAGCACTTTTTTTAACCCCAGCTTTTCAGAAGCCCTTGTCTCATCATCAATATCAAGAAAAATAACTACCAATACTACACAACATCCTGTCTTCAAATGATCCTCTACATCTTAACAGCTTCTAAGATAGATTAAAGCTTATATTTCTTTCAGAATGGGGGGAAAAAAGAGTTAATGTCCACACAAAGTTGTATGATAGCCTAGCAATAAGGAAGCAGAACTTACACATAGACAATGCAAGGCACTTTAGCTCAGAAAAAAATCCCAAACCAAGTTGCATTCTAGGCTTGAAAGATCCCATCCATACATCATTGTACTGTCACCATGTAATAGGATGACCATACGTCCTGGTTTGCCCAGGACAGTTGTGGTTTATGTCTGTTGTCCAGGTGTAATTATTAATAGTGCTCCCTTTCACTTTCAAAAGTGTCTCAGTTTGGACAATAAATTTTATATACACCCTACCATGTAGTGACACAGCCCCATTGCTTAAGAAGGTAGGGATCTTGGGGCCTTTTCTATGCAAAGATTTGTGAGGATACCCAGGCCATCTATGGACCCCCTTTTACTGCCCTGTTTTTCCCTATCTGTGAAAGGAGCATCAGTGGAATTAAATATTAATTAATAATGAAAATGAAACCACTGGAAGCAGTGTTTATGTCCCCAATCCAATTTAAACATATGTTTATTGAAACTAACGGTAAAGAAATGCTATATTCCACTGCATAAGATTATACCACAGAAAATGATAATAATATATTTGGAAAAATATGATATGACTTTATTAAATATAGAAAGCATATTTTTTCTAAACAAACAAAAACTCATTCATTCAATCAACTAAGTATAAACTGGAATATAGTTCTTGCAAGTGTGATGAAAAGGATCAATATCAGTTTCGTCACCTTATATACATTAAAATAAATTATACCAGTTAAATTGGGGGAAAGCCATTGATAATATGCTGGGTAATATGATACTTTCTTGATTCCCTTTTACCTCACACTGGCTGCTGGTTTTTGGTACACATGTTGACTTTCACAATTTATTTCTATGAGTAAATACCAATTAAATAGATTTATATTATAGTCATCCCTATGTTGTCAAAGCTTATATAATAATGAAAAATAAATAAATTTATTATTTCATTCTCAACACTCAGTCAACATACCACAGGTTTGGAATACAACATATATTCTTCTGTCTACTTTCCTTTGTTACATAAAAATCTATGACTTTAGCTATCCCTGAGCAATTTTTGAGTATCTAATGCTCCTATTGCCTGAGATTCTCTATTTTTTGCTTTTCATTGCACTTTTGCAGTGCCTATTAATAGCAGTGTCTTCACTTGTCTATTCATCTTCAACCTCCAATGCAAATAATCTCCATTTGTAATAAAATGAATGAATTTTCCCCCTTTTTTTGGTCATTAGATAGAAAATATTATTGGAATTGTAGTTGATAGTCAGCTGGTAATTATACATTCTTTTCTACCAAGATAATATTGATTGGATTGTTTTAGATACTTGCCAATTTGTATAGATAGATGAATTTTTCTTGAATCTCTGTCAAATCAATGCTTAGCCACAGAATTCCACTTTATTTATTTGTCACAAAAATCTATAACATTTTCCCTCAGAGGTTTAGTTAATTAGCTGGTGTAGGGATAATTATTAAATATTGAACTTGAAATGTGTTATTGCTCCTTGTCACCTACTAGTGGACAAATTGACCATTAAAGTTTTGATAGAAATAGAAATAACAAATGCAGATTCTTCTCAAAAGAATAGTAGAGTTTTCAAGAAATATAAGAAATTTTTATATTTAAAAATGTTCAGTTTCTAGAATTCAAAAGTAGGACTTAGAATCTCTCAATGGAAATTTGATAAAATTACACAAATCTAATTTTAGAATAATCAAGTAATAGTTTTTAATGATTAGGAAGTTATATATAAAATTGAATATAATTTTAAGAATCATTCAACTTCTGATTTGTTTAAAAGGCTAGTATGCTTGCAATTGAAAAAAGGACCAAATTCAAGGCATCTAGTGCCAATATGCAAAGTACATTTGCATAAATAAATAAATGCCTTCTTTCTGTAATACCAGCTGAGAACGTTTCAATTCTAAATGAGAGGCTAATTTGACTAACATGTGTATGTTTGGAAAGAGTTTATATTTATTAATTAACAAAAGTAGAAGAGGGAAATATCTCTTTTTAAATTTTAGATATATATAGTTTTATTGAGGAAAATATCTTCAATTCCCTTTGTTTTCAAAACGAAAGTGAAATTTGTTACATTTAAAAGCTAACACACATGTTTTTATATATATATATGACAAAATTATTTGTCATAAAAATCACAATGACAAAAATTTCGCCACTGGTGATGCTAAAAATAAATATTCTATTAGGCATAATAATAACATAAAAATACACCTTTTATAATGAATAGGTGAAACAAACAAGTTAGGCATTATCCCATTACTCAGCATAAATTGACTCTGTGGTTTCATCTTAAACCAAATGCATACATCAGTACCATTTCTGTTAACACAGAAATCGTGCATGACCAATGACAAGATGATTACAGTAGGTTACCACTTACACAACCATAACTAGACCATGAGGACTGCAAAGCATGTTTTTCAGATTTCTTAAAATATCTAAATATTTACTTTCATATATAGGAAAATATTCAATATGCACTTTGTGATGAAATTCTGTTTTTGTATGTTGAAATTCTATCAATCCATTGAGATAATTGTGTAGTTTGTTGTCATAGTAAAATGGAATAACTAGCACTTAGTGAAAGCATTATTTTTAATTTCAAGGAGTTAAATTAGTAGTTAAGAAGGCAATAAAGATATTAAAAAGAATGAGGTAACCCTAGGAAGCATAAGAACTTTTCGATTCAATAGCATTTATGAAAATTTAAACAATGATATAAAGCAGAATAACAAATAGAAAAAATTATTATTTTTTCTAGTAAAAAAATTACTATTCTAATCTTTGTAGAATTAGTTATGTACTGGCATTCATAGGATTAAACCAAATAACCTTAAATAGATTTATTAATATTTTGAGATATTTAATTCTGTTTAGGCCATAAGTTTTTCAAGATTTGTGTCTTGTTTCTTCAATGGCATCAGTAGAAAGAGAGCATCTATTTACCATACAAATGTCTAGTATAGTGCCTACAAGAGTAATCTAGAATCTGGTACTCCTGAAAAAATATTGTTACTAAATTACAAAAACTTGAATCTTAATATCAAAAAGTCCCAAAACAACAAATGTTGGCGTAGATGTGGAGAGATAGGAACACTCAAACACTGCTGGTGGGACTGCAAACTAGTACAACCTCTATGAAAAGTGATATAGAGATATCTCAAAGAACTAAAAGTAGAACAACCATTTGATCCAGCAATCCCACTACTGGGCATCTACCCAAAGGAAAAAAAGATGCTCTATAATAAAGACATCTGCACTCGAATGTTTATAGCAGCACAATTCACAATTGCAAAGATGTGAAAACAACCCAAGTGCCCATCAATCCATGAGTGGATTAATAAAATGTGGTATATGTATACCATGGAGTACTACTCAGCCACAAAAAACAATGGTGAACTAACACCTCTTGTATTATCCTGGATGAAGCTGGAGCCCATCCTCCTAAGTGAAGTATCACAAGAATGGACAAACAAGCACCACATATACTCACCATCAAATTGGTGCTAATTGATCAACACTTATGTGCACATATGAAAGTAACATTCATCAGGTATTGGGTAGGTGGGGGGGGAAGGGGATGGGTATATTCACACCTAATGAGTGTGGTGTGCCCTGTCTGGGGGAGGGGCACGTTTATAGCTCTGACTCAGGTGGTGTAAAAGCAATGTATGTAACCTAAACGTTTGTAACCCTATAATATATTGAAATAAAAATAAATAAATATTTTTAAAAACCTTGAATCTTTAAATGTAAATAATCAATATTAATGTATATTCTAAATTTTGATATTTGACCTCAACCTTGATTTCAACCAAATGTTGATTTCAGTATCTAGCCATTGGACATTTGGCCTATATCCAGCCCCAAGGTGAGCATAAAATTCCTCTAACTTCCTAGTGAACTCTCCTAATAGTGAACCTTAGTAAAATCTTATAGAGGGGCTTCTCAAACTGGAATGTGCATAAGAATCACCTGGGGACCTTGTTAAATGCAGATCCTGACTCAGAGGATCCGAGGTGGAAGCAGAGATTCTGCATTTCGAAACACTTTCTAGGTGATGCCACAGGTGCTAGCACAGGGCCCACACTTGAAGGAACAAGTTATTAGAGAATATATACATTCCTATGTGTGGGGTGAACACTTGGATGTTCTGGGTGAACATCCAGAATTTCTAAGAACTAATTCTGTTCAGCTCACGAAAATTTGTGCTGGATTCTGAGCTTGGTTCTGAGCTTAAGAATCAAGTTACCTCTTTCATAGCTTAAGAATGTTCTACTATGTATATGTAAAGAAGAAACATGAAGGAATTGAGCAATCCACAGGTTACATTACAAAAAAAGTTTGGGAAATGACTAAATTACCCTCAATTATATCACTAAGTGTAAAAATTTAAAAGGACTATGTACAATTTCTATTACATACAAAGCAAAAAGAAATAGTGGATAGGAAGTCAAAAAAAGTAAAGCAAAAACTACCAATTAAATGTCCTAGAAATAAATAAAAACAAAGAGAGAGCAAGAATATACACCATTAATTTAAATTTAGAAGGAAAAAGATAAAGTAGGATAAAGTGCTAGTCATCAGGATAAAGCATCAAGATGGAATTTTATAAATACTCTATATTGAGGAAAAGATAATTGAGAAAAAAATGCATCTAATAAACCAAGAGGGGCATAAAACTTATAACTAGAAAATGGCTAAGATGTTTAAAATCATTTCATATCAGGTAGAAAAACTGGCAGAAAAATTGAAGAAATTAAATCCGTAGAGTTAGAAAGTACTGAAAAACTACACCCCCAAAAAAGCTATATAGTCAGAGAAATATTTTAAAATTTTGAGAACACATAAATTATCCAGCTACCATGTATTACCAAGAGGATGACATGTAATCTAAGGTACAGGAAAATTTAATAATGTTTCCGTGGGGCTAAACTTTTATTGTTATAACCGTGATTTAATATGTTTGAGCATCAACAATATATTAGAACTTTAATTAAGGCAGAAATAGCCACTCTTGTAGAAATTATGATTCAAGCTGAAAGACAAAACATAGGAGAACAGGGGAAAATCCAGAAATCATTTTCCCACAAAACTTCAGAATATACTACATAAAGGTAATATTGTTATATTAGTCCTTAGAAAATAGTAAGAAAAATGGAGGCTATGTTTGTAGAAAGCTTGAATTGAGAATATGCTAATGAAATATAATAATTTCTATCCCATTTAGTCTAGACCTGAAATATTTCCTCACTACTAAGTAACCCATGATAGCATAATATGGGAAAGCCATCCATTATTAACACAGAGGAGTAAATGAAGCACTTTGGAAGAGAACTACCTTTCAGATCACCAAGGCTCTATTGGCTTAATTGCGCCCCATTGTACTAAGTGGTACTTTAGTGGAAGGGAGGATGTAACGCAACTACAAGGCACTTGACACAACAGGGAATATTTTACTCATCTGAGAGGATACTTACAGATACTGCAATGATAACAATTGTCTAGTGCCACTTCACACAAACACCTCTCCACATTTCTATGTATAAATTCACTTTTAAATTTGTCACTGGAAGAAAGGGTGATTTTTGTACACTTCAAAATTTTTCAGAAAGCAAAAGGTATTTTAAACTAAAATTAAACTTTAAACTAAAAGAGCTCTTCAAACGGCTTGAAAGCAACAATTACATCTTCTGTATGTACTATAGTGTTCAATATGAAGCATCGTGGGTGTATGAATGTGTGCACTTTCAAATGGGGTGGAAGTAGCAATATTGTGTTGGTGAGAATTTATATACTTTGTAAGTAGTAGACATGTATGAAAAAATGCCTTGTCCCTGTCCCTAGGTCATCAAAAACCAGTATTCACTTTGAAGTTCTAACCTCTTTTAACCACAATAAATAACTGTTGGCTCAGATTCATTCTGCCAGGGACCCATTGGAGTTCCATTCTGCTTAGAGGACATGGCCCTGTTAAACATAAGGTGGGTTATCTCTAGGTTGGATGCCTGAAAAGGCTTTAGCAGACCTATTTAAAGGCAGCAACACATATCCTTTGATGTAGCTATCTCACTTCTGGGAGTTTATCTTTGAAAATCATTGTGGATATATGTGAAGCAAAGATACACACTTGAAAATGTGTTTCAAGGTGTTGTTTATATTAGCAAAAATTTAGAAACAAGCATGCATGTGCAAAAGTAGAGGATCAATAAACTATACTATATTCTAATAGTGAAACACTAAGTAATCATTATAAATAGCGATCAATTAATTTGTTAAGTAGTATTTCATTTTGTTATGATATCTGCATATACAAATGCTTAAAATAAATTATAGGGAAAAAGAATGAAGCATTTAAGCAGGTTAAAATGTTAGAATCTATACTATGTTAAGAGCAGACACAATATTTTTCTTTGTGCCCTTTTTTCATATTGTATAAAAGAAACATACTCTCCATCAAAATATTATATATATTCATATTTGGCATCATAATTCTTCCTAGACAGGGATCTGTTTTTAAGAAAATAAGCTGATGAGCCAACTGAGGCTGAGGGTGAAGGTTAAACTCATGGGAAGCAATGTCAGGAGGAGTTAAGACAAGAAAGGCAAATACAGGTTACTAAGGGAGAGCTTTGGTTTGTTCTTGAGAGGAAGGGGGAGAATGGAGAAGATGAAGAGCAAACAAGAACATGAGGAATGACATATGAAGGTGGCAACCATACACAAAATCATCCTGTGGAAAGGCCCCTGAAGTGGAATGGCTAAAAGACATTTTAAGAATCAAATGACTAGTATTCAATTCAATGTTTTTATATTTGTTGCATGTGATCTTTAAACCATTTCCAAAAGTTTTTTAAAGTTTAACATGCTCATGAATGTCATGTATGAGAGTGGTTTTCTTAGGTCAAATTCAGAAAGAGCTGAGTTTCCTCTCTGAATGTGTGTAGTGTAAAATGGAGCTGGTACACCCAGAGGGAGGAGTTTAGAAGTAGAGGAAACTGTGGGAACCTAAGCCTGGTGAAATTCATAAACATCTTGGAGATGGCTCTACATTTCCACAGGACATGGAAATCAAGTCAAGTGAGCGAGTGAATTAATCATATTTGTTGCTGTGAGGATGGAGAGAAAACTTCTCCTCTGCCCTCTGAAAGTTTCCCTGAAATGAACTGACAATAGACAGATGAATAGGAGAAAAGGCATACAATTTTTTTAACAAGCACATGGATGAGAGTCCTACAAATATGAGACTCAAAGAAAGACCAGATGATTGAGGCTTAAATACCCTCTTCATAGGGAAGAGGGAAGTGAGGTATCTATAGGCAATTTTAGAGAGGTAGTGAATTATTTTTTAGGCGGAAGGTATAGGCCCAAGAGGCAGACATTATATTGTAAATGTTTCTCTTAAAAAACTGAATGGGATCAGAAAGGTACAGAAAGGTGAGGGGTAGAACTACACCGTGAACAAAAGTTGCCTTACTATGTAGATAAAGTCTCCCAGGTAATCTCTTAGAGCTGCCCTCAAAAGAACAGATGAAAAGTCCATCTGGCCATAGTGACAACTTTGAGTCTCCTCTCTTCTCTGATGGCTAAATCTTTCCTGGCTATTTTATGAGACTCCTATGGAGGAGGTCTTAAGACAATTGCATTTCTTGTGAAAAGAAGTTTTCTTAGATAAGGAAATTTCAGAGTGAGTACCCCCTCAGTACCCCCTACCCTCCCCCATGCTTGGGGTTGGGGAAGATTAGAAAGTTCTTGGTTCTGAGACAGCTTCTAAGGCCTTCCAATTTTTTTTTTTAATTCAAAGTGTGCAGCATGCCAAAGCACTATACTTTGGGATGTCTTTCTCTGCACCCCAACATTGTGATAAATTGTTGTCCCAGTGGGTACAGAAGGTGGAGCATGGAACAAAAGAGGATGATTCTCAAACCTGAAGATCTTATGGAATTCACCTTGCTAGGTTTTGCACTTGTTTGGGACTCATCACTCTCTCCTTCTTTCCTATTTCTCCCTACCCTATGTCTATCCTATGCCTGTTCCACCACTGTATTTTGGAAACACATAATTTATCTTGTTGCACAGGTTCACAGCCAGAGAGAAACTTTGCCTCTGGATAAATCACACCTCAAGTCTCACCTATATCTGATTTAGATAATATTTTGATAAGACCTTGGACTTTAGACGTTAGAGTTGATACTGGAACAAGTTAATGCTTTTGAGACTGTTGGGATAGAATGAATGTATTTTGCATGGAAGAAAGACATGAATTTTGGGGGGGCAGGGGAAATGATATGCACTGGATTGTATCTCCCCAAAATTCATACATTGAAGCCCTAACCCACAATGTGATGGTATTTGGAGATGGGGCCTTTGAACGGTAATTAGATTTGGATGAGATCATGAGGATGGGGTCCCCATGATCTCCCAGCCATGTAAGGATAAAGGGAGAAGACAGCTGTCTGCAAGCCAGGAAGAGAGCCTTTACCAAGGAATCAAATCCACTAGCACCTTGATCTTGGATTTTCTAGCATCCAGAATTGTGAGAAAATAGATTTCTGTTGTTGAAGCACACAGTATATGCTATTTTTTTATGGCAGTCAGAGCAGACTAAAACACTGATATTAAAAAGCTACAGTACAACTGCAGCTGACATCTGGGTTATAATTTTAAATCAAATAAAACTTTTAAAATTCACACCCAGTAGTTAGCCTGAGTTGTGCCACTTGCCTTTTAGAGAAAAATTCCAATTGTTGTTATTGACCTCAGCCTAATATTTTACCATCTTTTTTACCTTCTTTAGTATCTGCACACCCTATTGACTTTTTCTTTGTATTCCCATGATCTTTACTTTTTTTATTTCAGAATATTATGGGGGTATATATGTTTTGGTTACATAAATTGCTTTTGTACCGTTTGAGTCAAAGTTATAAATGTGCCCATCCCCCAGATAGTGACTTGTTATTTCAACTTGGCATCCCACTTTTGATTGAATGCCTTTCTAGTGGTTTGTTGTCAGCCTAATATTCATTGCTTGTATTTATCTGTTTTCATTCTAAATTCACTTTAAAAACTATGAGAAGAACCAGGCTCTAGTTTTTAGGCTTTAAGTCTATTTTGCTTTTAAATGTTATTCCTCAACACCTGTAGACACACAGAGAGAATGCTTGCTCTGATTCCTGCTCTGATTTTCTCACCTACATCTTCTCTTCTACAAAACTGGATTCTGCCTACCAGCTCATATGAATGACAAAGTGCAGATTTTTATTTATTTCATCAGAAAATTTTGGCCTTGTGGCACCTGGACCAGTAGATGTTATGGTGTTCCTCACACCTAAAATCTACAGGATTTAAAAAAAGGTATTGATGTTCCTGTAAGTTAAAACTGAAGCAACTGCATAGGAATAAAGGCAGTGACTGGGAAGGGTCATGGTGGAAAGACTGCTAGTGGGTGGGGGTTTCATAGAGGGCAGAGAAAACAAGAAATCTACCCCAGCATGAAAGGACAAGCCCCATGAGGGCAATTATCATGGATGTCTTGATACTGCTGACTCTCCTAGTCCTACGACAGCACTTGTCATCAAATAGGAATACATTAAATATTTGTAGAATGAATGAATGATGCAGTGATGGCTACATCTATATACTTGTCTACTGGGACAACTTTCCTAGAAAGCACAGAGAATATTATTTCTTTATTAGTAGTGGATGTTGTAATCCAATCTTATATAACTTGCTTCAGATAATTAATCTTTAATTTTGAAAATGCTAACCTAGTCTCTAAGTGATTTCTTCATTAATAACAGAGTTTGTCCTAGGTACAGCTGTGAAATAGAGGTGTTATTCCTTGGCTTCAAGCCCTCCAGTGGTTTCCCCTTTCAGGCCTTTCCCGTTTCCCACTGCAGACTTCCTAAGTCAGAGACTTACCTCTCAGGCCTGATCTACTCATGTGCTCTTTGTATTTTTTCCTTTGCCTCTTATCTGGGCTAGGCTTTCAGAATCTTTTGAAGTGACACATTATTTGACCTATAAAATTTATATAACTAACCATGCTCATTTGAGAAGGAAAGAAGTATATCCCCAATGCCTCACTGCTTCTTTCTATTTTAATATATGTGCTTTCTGAAGTCAACAGGCCTCCTTTCTCCTCTCCCTGCCATAAGTTGCTACTTAGTACTTCAAATGATGGATATTTCAAGCCTGATACTAGGGGAGGGTGGCATCAATATAGTCTTAAAAGAGTTTTATACCCCTCACATTTTATAATAAATCATTGAAACATGCCTTCAAATATGTCAGTTTCAAATTTGTATTATTATTTTACCAGTTAGAGTTTTGTATATTTGCCTTCATGTCAAAGGGGGAAAATAAAGTTTTGAATTGAAAGAGAAATCTCTGTAAGTTTGACTCTTCACTCACTAAATGTTACTATTTTTGAATTTCAATTTTTAACTGTAAAATGGAGATACTACAAAGAGATAATAGATGATTGATAGATCGATAGATAGACTATGACATCTATACATTTAGTCCAGGCCATGTTACTAAAGTAACTCAATGTAGATATGAGTATAGCTATAACTATAGTGATAGAAATTTATCCATAAGCTATCTCTGTTAAATTAAAAGGTGTGAAACTTAATGAAGACCTAGATGAGTCCTGAAATGTTGGTTGCTAGTAAAAAAGTGAAGAGCTTCCTCTGAGTAACTAAACAATGTCTGGCTATTGGTCGTACTTACTTAATAGATTAAAACTTTAGCCACTTTGGATCTTTAAAATAAGACTCTGCAATCTAATGAATCATCTCAAGGAATTAGAAAAGGAAGAGCAAACCAATCCCAAACCCAGCAGAAGAAAGAAATAATAACCAAGATATGAGCAGAACTAAATGAAATCGATACAAGAATTAACAGAGATTATGAACAGAGTGGTTCTGAAAGGTGAACAATCAACAGCCTCTTGTGGATTACCAGAAACAGAAAGAAGGACCCTAATAAGCTCAATCAGAAATGAAAAGGGATATTACAACTGATACCATGGAAAACAACATCATCTTGAATACTATAAAATCTAGCATATAAATTGAAAATTGAGGAAGCACGAATCTTAGAACACATACTCCTTAAGCTCAAAAGGAAGAATAGAATCCTGGACAGACCAATATCAAACATGAAATTGGCAGCATAAATACCCAAAAAGTACTGGCGATGGTTCACAGCAAATTACCAGACTACAAAGAAGATGGGTACTATATTGCAGAATATTCATAACATAGAGAAGGAAGGAATCCTCCAATCATTCTACAAAGTCATTCCCGGATACCAAGCCAGAAGACACAACAAAAAGAAAATAAGACAATATCCCTATAATTAGCAAACCAAATTTAGCTGCACATCAAAAAAAAAAAAAAATCAACCATGATCAAGTGGGCTTCATCCCCGAGATGCAAGGATGGTTCAACATATATAAATCTATAAATGTGATTTATCACATAACTAGAAGCAAAAACAAAGACCACATGTTCCTCCCAAGAGATGCAGAAAAGCATCTGAAAAAATTCAGCACCCTTTTATGACAAGAACTCTTAACAAAAGAGGCATAGATGGAACATATGTCAATATTACAAAAGCCATATATAACAAACCCACAGCCAACATCATACTGAATGGGGAAAAATTGAAAGCATTACCAATAAGAACTGGAACCACACAAGGTTGCCCATTGTCACCACTTCTGTTCAGCATAATGCTGGAATTCCTAGCCAGAACAATCAGGCAAGAGAAGGAAATCAAGGATATCCAAATAGAGGCAGAAGACGTCAAAATATCGCTCTTTGCTGATGACATAATTTTTTATATAGAAAACCCCAAAGATTCTGTCAAGAGACTCCTGGAATTGGTAAATAAATTCAGCAAAGTCTGAGGTTACAAAATCAATGTACACAAATCAGTAGCATTCCTATACAGCAACAAGAGTCTAGCTGAGAATCAAATCAAAGACTCAATACCTTTCAAAATAGCAACAAAGAAAATAAAATACCTAGGAATATATTTAACCAAGGAGGTGAAAGACCTTTACAGGGAGAACTATGAAACACTGAGGATGGAAATCACAGAGGATATAAACAAATGGAAAAATATACCATGCTAATGGATCAGCAGAATCAACACTGTTAAAATGTCTATACTAACCAAAGTGATCTACAGATTCAATGCAATCCCCATTAAAATACCAATGTCATTTTTTCCAAATCTAGAAAAAATAATTCTACACTTCATATGGAACCAGAAAAGACTCTGAATAGCTAAAGCAACCTTAAGCAAAAAGAACAAACTGGGAGACATCAATCTACCGGACTTCAAGCTACTCTACAGGTTATAGTAACCAAAATAGCACAGTACTGGCACAAGAACAGAGACATAACCCAATGGATCAAAAGAGAAAACCCTGATATAAAGCCATCCTCACATTGCCATCTGCTCTTCAACAAAGCAGACAAAAACATACAATGAGGAAAAGAATCCCTATTCAATAAATGGTGCTGGGAAAATTGGATAGCCACATGTAGAAGACTGAAACAGGATCCACATATCTCACCACACACAAAAATTAATTCATGATGGATAACAGACTTAAACCAAAGGCAGGAAACCATAAGAATTCCAGAAGAAGAGGTTGGAAACGCTCTTATAAATAGTGGCCTAGGCAAAGAATTTATGAAAAAGACCCCAAAGGCAATCACAGCAACAACAAAAATAAATAAATGAGACCTGATTAAATTAAAAAGCTTCTACACAATCAAGGAAACAATCAATAAAGCGAATAGACAACCTACAGAATGGGAGAAAATGTGTGCATGCTATACATCCGATAAAGGGCTAATAACCAGAATCTACAAAGAACTCAAATGAATCAGCAAGAAAACATCAGACAACCCCATTAAAAGTGGGCAAAAGATATTAACAGAGCTTTCCAAAAGAAGATAGACTAATGGCCGCTAAACATGAAGAAATGCTCAACATCTCTAGTCATCAGGGAAATGTAAATCAAAACCACAATGAGATATCACCTAACTCCAATGAAAATGACTTTTATCAAAAAGTCCCAAAACAACAGATGCCGGCGTGGATGTGGAGAGAAAGGAACACTTGTACACTGTTGGTGGGACTGCAAACTAGTTCAACCTCTATGGAAAGTAGTATGGAGATACCTCAAAGAACAAAAAGTAGAACTACCATTTGATCCAGCAATCCCACTACTGGGTATTTACCCAAAGGAAAAGAAGCCATTTTATAAAAAAGACACTTGCTTTCAAATGTTTCTAGCAGCACAATTCACAATTGCAAAGATGTGTCAACAACTCAAGTGCCCATCAATACATGAGTGGATTAATAAAATTTGGTATATGTATATCATGGAGTATTACTCAACCATGAAAAAAATGGCAAACTGATACTTTTTGTAACAACCTGGATGGAACTGGAGACCATCCTTCTAAGTGAAGTATAGCAAGAATGGAAAAACAAACACCACATGTACTCACTATTAAACTGGAACTAAATGACCAACACTCACGTGTTCATATGGTAGTAAAATTCAACAGAAATCAAGCAGGTGGAAGCGAGGAGGAAGATATCAGTAAATTTACACCTAACAGGTACAATACACACTTATCTGGGTGATGGACACACTTATAACTTTGCCTCAAACTGTACAAAAGTAATTCATGTAACCAGAACGTTTGAACCCCCATAATAATCTGAAATAAAAAAAAAAATAAATAAATAAAATATAAAATAAAATAAGACTGTGTATTAAAATATACTCATTTGGAAAATTAGACCTCTAACACAAGTGTGAAACTACAGAAATACAACTAAACAAGACTTTCAGTAACTGATAAGTTGGGGAAAATTGCCATTTTCTCAGTAGTTGTTTATCTTGGCAAAGCTGAACATGCCACACAACCCTTGTCTTGGAATCCTGTAGCAAACACTGCTTTGTGGACCTGCCGTTTACCCTTCTTCAGTCCCCTTGATTCACAAGAAACAAAGAACATTGAGTGCCATCGTACTCTATGGGTTTCCATGTGATTGGTTTACCAATAAGTAGGTCAGTTCCTGTAAGACAATTTTTCTGGTCAAGATTTATAAGGGAAGATAAAATATATTTTGGAAATACAGCATGAAGGAGACAAGTGATGTAATAAGAATTTCAGCCAAAGTATCAGATGTGGTTGCAAGGTAATACCTTGCCAACTTCCTGTGGGTGTAAATGGTACACAACAACCCTTCCCCAACTAATGAGCATGCCAAAGTAACAAATGCTGGCCACAAATCTCCTTACAGGATTTGTTGGCTGAGGCGGGGGACACAATTCAGCCAGAGGTGGAAGAAAGAAAAAGAAGAGCTGAACACGTCTACAGACGATTTCTCTGCATTTCTCCCCACAAGATGCATTTCTTCAGCATCTTTATCATTTCCTATGAATAAATGTTGAAAAATTATTTAAATAAGATTGGTTTGGCTGAGGCCCCGGAGTTTTATCCAGTCCACCTTCCCTCATCATTACGTGGAAACCCATGCAGCCCAAACAAGGGCACTGCATATTTATACCAAGATATAAATATGTTTGTGTTAAGAAATGTCTAGCTAGAGATGATAATTTCTTCGCTGGATAAAAGCCAGGATAATTAGGAGTTATCTAGTCAAGAGGTCCTCAGAAATTCAGATTTCCCATTCAAGATAAAAGACATGTCTAACCTGCTTTTATTACTGCCCAGCAGGAAGAAAAGTCAAAAGTAAAGATTGGTTTTGATGAATATCACCCTCAGCATTACAAAAGTGGATAGCAGAAGCCACGAGCGTCCTATTACTGAATCAGCTAGGATATATATATTAATATATAGATGCTATATATTAACATAAAGAGTCACCATTTATTAAATAATTAACTTATTTATTCAATAAGCTGTCAAGTGGCAAGCATTATGCTAGGTCCTGGAGTGGCAAAAATAATTACAAAACTGCCTCATCCTCAAAAGCTTATAATTTAATAGCGAGAGACAGATTAAAAATAATGTGTTAAAAATGTGTTTTAAGTGTGATAATAGAAGTCTCTACCCAGGATTCACTGGGAGCATCCTTTTATTCCATCAGTGATAGAGGTAGCAGTTTGTCAGGAAAAACTTGATGGAAGAAGTATGCCTTGAGTTAGGGATTGCCATTCTGACAAGAGGAGACCATTATTGAAGAATGAGTGCAGTGATGGCAATGAACTGTTGGATTGGAATATATAAGGTGTGAGACTGGTACCAGTAGAGGTCATCCAGGAAAATGGTACTCATTCATTCTCCAAATACTGAACGCCTACTATGTGTCAGTCTCTGTACTAAATATGCTGGGGAAATATTTGCCCTCATTGACTTGTAGTTTTAGGGGAATAGATACATGATAATTAAATTATAATATTTTTAAATGGGCTAAGCACAATGTAGAGATATACATGGTATATTATAGAAGCATCCCTTATAGTCAGAGAAAACTTTCTGGAGATCAATTCAAAAACTTCTGAATGGACTCTTAAAGAAAGAGACAGAACAAGGACAGCAGACAAGAGAGGGAAAGGCATCTCGGAAAGGCAGGGAAGCATAAACACAGGCAGGCATTGACTAGAAATGGCATGGTGAATGCAACAGAACCACAAGTGAAAGAGAAGCAGGGAGAAGATGATAGGCTGACTTTTATGGGCAAGGTGTTTTGGACTTTATTCTTTTGGAAGTGGGCAGCCTTTGAAGAATTCTTACACTCTTAAGAACTTTGTCAGATGTCTGCAATTTTGTGATCTCCTCATTCGGATTATTTAATTAATCTCAGTTCCTTTCTCCAAGGTGATTATCATTAAAATCCTTTATTAGAAAAGCATCTTTGTGTTTGTTTTCCAAAGAAACAATGAGAAATGAGGGAGAAAGAGAATGAGGGAGATTGCTTTACATTCTAACATCAGGAAGGGAAGGGAGGGAAGGAGGAGGGGAGGAAGGAAGGGAGGAAGGACAGACAGACGGACCTCAAAGGACGGAATGGATAAGGGCACAGGAACTGAGAAGGGAGAAATCATGCTGAGTCTCTGGAGTTCCCTTCTAGGAAGAAAGAAAGCTCTCAGAAACCACGTCTGAGCCCAAAAAGAGGGCCTGGATCAGAGGGACCAATGGAGCCATGGGGGCTCCCACAACTTTCCCAAGAGAGAAATTGGAAGCTTTGCTGGGAGCTCAGTTACTCAATTTGAGTAACAGCAACCTAAGTTTATATACAAAAAACTGGATAATCCAAAACTCTTGATTTTGGTAATACTGGGGTGAGAAATGTCTTGGCTTTTTTTTTTTTTTGAGGAACATTTATAGAATATTTTGAATTTTTCATGTCACTAGTGATATGTAATTAAGTGACACATCAATGTAAAATTAGTCTTTCAATACAATTTTCTGAAGATAATTATATGTCATTGAACAGAAATAAGAGTTGCTCCTACTTTAAGGTGGTGATCATATCATGCCATCATTTATGATTCATATGATAATCATACCCACAGCATAATAAGATCAAAATGTGTTTCTAAGCAAGGATGCTGACTAAGTGGCATAGCATACCAAACAATTAAAATGGAAAAAGCTCTCATTAAAATGGAAAAAGCTCTCAGCAAAATGTCCAATGTTTGCAAAGAAAGATGAATTTTTAGAGCCTGTTGGGAGACAATTCTTTATGGATTTCTCACATTTCTGCATGTCTTGTGAAGTAAGATATTGACTGACTTTTGTTTCAAGGTACTATCTGCCCTTTTTTCCAGACTATCTTTTCAAGGATGTTTGTATAGCAAACAGCCTTGGAGAATACAGTGTCTCCTTTCAGAGCAATCTTACAGTCTTGAGAGGGGGCGGAGAGAGAGAGGGAGAGAGAGATATGTCTTCCTCCTAAGCAAAGGGCCCTTTACACTGCCCATTACAAAGATTCAGTTTTCCTAAACTTGGGATTCCTCTCCAAGTCTCCTGTAACATACACTGCATGTACAAGCATCTTTCTGCACCCATTCACAGGAATTTCTCACTGGTCACCTTTCCGTGCAGGCTCCAGTCCTTTATTATATTCCTCAGAGCATATTTGTACCCTCAAGATTCTCTTCTTATCTCTCTAGTTCTCTGTGTTCCAGGCCATCTCACCTTATAAGGCAAAACAATTTAACTTGCTACCCCATAGTCAGTTCTGACCTTAATTTTGCATATTTAAAAACTCATTAAAAATTCATTAAAACAGAGAACTAGAATCTATTAAAAAAAAGAATCCAATGGAAATTCCAGAAAATAAAAATATAAAAACTAAACTTAGGAACTCAATAAATAAGTTTAACAGTAGGTTAGACATAGCATAAGAGAAGATCAGTAAATTGAAAAATAGGTCAATAGAAAATATCCAGACTGAAGCATGAAGAGAAAATCAGGAAGAAAAATAAAGAATCAAGCATACTGGCATAAGGAGCATATTGAAATGAGCCACACATCAAGTGGCAAGACTCTAGATAATAAAATCATCTTCAAGGAGTTCCAAAATAATTTCTTGCCAATCAGATTGAGAAATCTTAACCAGAATCACTAATTATTCAAAATAATGTTTTTTAAGCTCTTACATCATATAGAATAATACTAAACATAAAGTATTTATCTAAAAAGTATAATAACTGTGGGAAATAATCAGAGGCTTTTTGGTGAAAATTATTAGAATTGTTTGCAATTAAGGATGTAATTTTAATATATATTAAATGCCTTATATCCTCGTACAGTTGCTTCTTTTATTCAATATAGTTATGTTCTATAAAGTCACTGTGAAACCAGAGTTAGTGAATGTTTAATCATTTCTCTTCAGGGAAATATAGAGTTAGGTTCCTGTGAGCCTGTGATCACAACAATTTTACGAAGCGATAAATACATAACCTTGTTTTATGTGTGTTCATAGTTAAAGACATCTTATTTAATATACATTGTTGATTCATTAACATTAAACTCACAACCAACAGCACTATAACTCATGCCTGAATAAAGTGTATCTGACACATGTATTTTCTTCATAAGGCACATCACAGCCTGCCTTCTGGTGCTTAGAAACACTAGACAGCACTTAGCAGTATGCATGGAGACCATTTTAAACAGTGAAATCACCAATAAAAAGCACAAATTGTGAAAAACATGGCACTAAATATACTGTAAAAAAAAGACATTTGTTTACAGTATGACAGCTGAAACAAAAAGTCAGGGGGTCTCCTTGTTCAACCTCAGCTGGGAATATACATGCTGGGAGACTCAAATTTTTTGCTGCTCTGCCCATGTGCATGTCTTTGAATGACCAATCAAGCATCACAAATATTGATTCTTGGATTACAAATTTTAGTGAGTGGGTGAATTCACAAATACAAAATCCATGAATAATGAGGATTATTTTGTGTATCTATAAGTGCATATATAAAAGTAAATCATATAAATATAAATTATATATAAATATGCATACATTTAAATACATGCATGTATGTGTATATACATATATATATGCATGTATATACACATATATAATTTACATTTATACAATACATCTGAAATTGTAATAATTTATATTTATTATGTATATCATAAGGAGGAATGTAGAGAATGACGCCCTTTCCTAAACAAAAGAAGAAAGAAAATTCAGCAGGAGCAATCTGTTGCTATAACTCCATTTTAGCACTCCAAACCCACATGCCCTGATTTTCTTTGTTTCTATAGAACTTATTACCTTGTAACCAACTTATTTATTTATTTATTTCCAGTCTTCCTCTGATATGATATACGTTTTATAAGGCCAGGAGCCTTTATTTTGTTCACTGACGTATTCCAAGCAAACAATTAGAAAGAAGGAAATTTGCTTTATTGTTGTTTTGTATATTTACCTCCTACTTAAGTTTGAGGCCTCTGTTGCTTTGGACAGAACATAGATGTAAAGTAGTGGGGAGAGCACTGGAAAAGTAGAGACCCAAGTCCTAAGTCTGACTTCCCCACTTTCGTAAATGATGATCCTGGCAATCTCATGGCTCTCAGGTTTGGTCAACTCTTATAAACAATAAAGATGATATTTATACCTGTGGACATTACAGGGTTACCAATTATCAAATACTAACCAACAAGATGAGGTAGGTTTGTAACACTCTAAGTAAACATAAAGTCATATTATTTTAGTAGGTACTTAAAAATAGCTATACATTAAATGATATTAAATTAGAATTTCTTGAATATTTACATTTAGACTCAACAAAAATACCTTTTCTCTTACATTCTTGCCAACTTTTGTCTTCCTTTTACTTTTCAAGTAATACAAACTTTAGTTGTCTGTTGTGATTCTACACAACTCTACACAAGATTCTAATGATTTCAAATATTATAATGAAAAATAGTCAAAATCAATAACATACACTAACAAAGATAAAGATACTGTTTGAAAAAAGAATAACTCAGATAAATATAAAATATGCAAGAATGTATTGATTAACTATTACATTAGACATATCAGTTGCTTGCAATAAATGTGCTGGAAGAATTTAAAGCATATTTCTTATTTATAATTCTCTATAACACAAATGTGGGTACATAGGGGAAAAAGTAAAATCCCTTCACGAATCAAGGACAGTACCTTTAATTTCTCTCTTTTTATGATGTGATTGTTTTTTTCATGAGGTTTTGTCAGGCCCTTAAAATTGATGTCATTTTTGATTAATTCTTTTTGTACTCTGATGACAGCTAATGGAATGATTTGAAAGCTATTTGCTTTACAAAAAAGATCCAATATAGCTGCCTTTTGTGCCCATTCTTAAAGCTTTTACTTCTTTCTCTTGAAATAATTAGTAAAGGAGAAGAAAAATTGCTGTAATTACTAAGCATTATAAACTATATCTGAGTGTGTGACATTAAAAGCAGCTGTCATTAAAATTAGATCACTTGTCTCATTTTAAGGAAATGTTACTTTTTTACTTTTTTAATGATATAATCTGAAAAATATCTTGACAGGATACTAATTCTGTAAACGGAATACAGGCCCTTAAATATTAACATATATATTTTTTTTCTTACTTAGAAATCTATAAGGTGATTAAAGTGGTGCCTTCAAGTATATCAAATACTTATGATTGGCATTATAAAAATGGATCAAAGTCATCAATTATTTCATAAGAACCATCAAAGTGAAAGCATTATAATTAGAAGTCAATTTTAAGAACAGATCAAAAAGTGAATGGTAAGAATATCCTTTCAAGATGGAACAGGGACGGGTGCTCTGAGAGTCCAAAAGAGGGAAGGTGGCAGCAGGGGAATGATGCTTATGGAAAATCCTGACTGACAGACAGGAATTAGGCAAAAGGGTCAAATCAACATCAGCTTCAGGCTGGCCTTGAGGTTGGCTTCTGTGATATAGATAAGACTGTGGCTACTCTAAAATTATTACTCAGTGTAATAAAGTTACACATTTAAAAAACAATACATTTTATTCTATTTAGTACATTTTAAACACCACTAACAACCAGACCTTTGAATAATGTTAGTCTTAAATATTTGAAACTCTTAACCTTAACAGACTATTGTCTTCTCAAGCACTTCAAATTCCTGATGAACAAGCAAATTGCTCCCAAGTCCTTAGGCAATTCCAATGATGACAGCCAACACTGATTGAACACTTCTGATTTATCCTTAGGGCAGTAAAAAAAAAAAAAAAAAAAAAAGAATATCCTTTCAATCCTACTCAAGTAATCAACTGATATGCTTTAAGGGGCAAGACTTTGAGTAAAAAAGTTTTAATATACACAATGATTCCAAATGTTTCTTCTTCTCTGTTCAAGTTAACACTTGTGTACTACAACATTTTTTTCATCAGCCCCTTGTTCATTGGTATTATAGGAAATATTATAATATATGGAATATATTGTCCTGATTACATAGCAATTTTCTTATTTTATCAATGCACTTTACCAATAAAAGCATAAAACTCAAAAATATAATCAGAATATTGTCATATTCAAATAGCACAAATACTTAAGAGACAAAGGAAAAAAATAAGTAGTGTGAGTAATAAAGATACATCAAAATATTATCAAGAGATATAAAGACTATATTTCTCCAGACATGGAAATATGTAACTAAGTCACATCCTAAGGTCTTAAATTGCCTTAATTAAACATTCTTAGAGTGGCAAGAAAATCCACAAGCTGTACAAACATAAATATTTTTAATTTGTTGGATAATTAAATGGTCTTTAACAGCAAAATTTTATGTTATTTATCTTATACGTCCATGCTATATAGGGTACATAATTATGATAACTATGAAAACCAACAATAAAACACTTGAAATTAATGGTACCCAAAGTTATTCTTGGAAATTAATGCTTTTTCCCATCCTGAAAAAACAAAGTTGATTCTATTAAATGTGATAAATGAAATGTAAATTAAAATTTTAATAAGGTGCTTGTTAATCCATTTGTTCACAGCTAACTTGAACTCAGTTAAATTAGCTCCTTATTATGAGCACTAGAGATATGATTTCTTCTAAATCTCAAGGGCAAATAAGTGTTAGAGGACTGTTTGTCTCAAGATAGCTCCATAAAATGTTATTAAAATTATTCACTAGACACTTTTTCTGTGATGCATTTCATTTAGAAAATCAATTCTGTGTTGTTAAAGATAGTAAAAGTCTTCTAACAGCAATCACAATGCCAGATACAAAGGCAAAATATATCCATATATGAGCTATTATAGGATATTTATCTTTGCCCTGGTCATTTTATCTCCAAGAATTGCAGAAAATAGTTTTCAAGCAATTGTAAAATATCACATGGTTTCTGAGCCACAGGATTTCTTCTGGAAACTGTAGAAAATGTTTGGTATTTGTTATATGTTCTCTTTAAACTCCAGAACAGTACCTGCAGATTATCTGGTTAATGCAATATGTCTAGTCTAATATGTCTAGCACAAATACAAACATCAATTTTAGGTAAAATTTTAAAAATAAATCATCACAATTTAAAAACAAAATTGAATTAACTATTAGAATTCATAGTAATAATTAATTCTCCATACCAGAGAGAGAGAGAGATGTTATTTTTCACAGTACTTCACCAAGAAGTCTGAAGTTACACTATCACTGAGAATTTGAGCCACAAGTAGACTACAACCGGTTGGTTTCTGTTCTTACCTTTTATTTCTACTACATTGGAAAAGCCTAAGTCACTATTACAAGTGGTCTAAAATAGCAACATGCGATTTGTGGCTCTCTGAGGCAATTCTCAATACTCAAACCAAGCATAGGGATCTTTGACAATATTACGTCAATATTGTGCTTCTTCAGGAGATGCCAAGTCAACAATCATTCTTCCCATAAATGTAAAAAATTTGAGTTTCTAACACTCCTGGAAGTAAGGTTCTAGTCACTTCATAAAGTGAAACTTTTTTTTAAAAGATGACAAAATACAGCAAAAATATAGTAATATGGAAGACTTCAATTTCTCAGTCATAAGTTGGAATTTCCATTGGTCATCAGTAAAGCAATTTAAAACATTTTTACTTGTCTTGCGAACAATTTCACCTGCCAAAAGATAAAGAAAGTAGATAACATAGGTGAGATGGGGGATACTCTTCAGAAAATATTTTTTAGCAAAAGGAGGCAACTGGATGGCAAAGTGGAAGTGACAGAAACCTTGGGAGAAGGTTATCATGTCATCTCAGAGAACTGTGAGTGGAGTCAGATGTGAACCTGTTATGAGTGCTATTGAAGATAGGGCCTTTTCTTTAAAAAAAAAAAAACTATGTATATTTCATTTGTTGTTTCGGTATTTTTCAATAATGAGAGTTGGAAAAGAATGCTTTTAGTAGAAGTCTTACGTATGAGTAGGCGAAAGGAAGAGGGAAAATAGGCAAAGGAAGGCTAAAATCATTATGGTTATCTAAGAAAATCATTTAAAACCAACCAGATTATTAGTTTAATGGAAAAAGACCAGAGATTTTTATCTTAAGACAGGTAACAGGGATAAAAGGCTCAAATAATAGCGGATTAATTTATTTTCAGACAATTGACATAAAACTTTTTAGCAGTAAAAAAAATTCTTAGTCCGTGTAGACTTGGTGAAAAGATTAAGAAGTTTATGACTAAAGATAGAATGACACTTTAAAATAGTCCATAACTAAGCATCACATGCATAATTGAGAAGTTCATGTGATTCTGAAATAGCATGTATTACCTGATTGCTCCATGCTCAGACTATCTAAGCAATTGGCTATGTTTTCTATACAAGTACGTATACAGACCATAAGCCCCACATTCTCAAAGTCTCACTCTCATCCTCCTCACTTACATCTCAAGTCTATTGAATTTCTTTCCTTTGTCTTGCCAGGACATGAAAGTTTCAATAGTAAGTAATTATGCCAAAATACATCATGATCTTTAAAATATTCAGGTATTGCCACCAAAACCCTCATCTGGTAGGCTTAATGAATAATGAAACGTTAACATTTTATACCTGCTATCAAATTGAAAATTTCTCACAAATAACCCATATTTAAATGCTTGCAGCAGAGACGATTCTTTTTACTGTTTTGTTAGAGTTTGGGACAGAGAACAAATGAAATAAAAACTATTTATGAATATTTGGTTTTTATAAGTAGGGTTTCCATTTGAGAAATGGACAGATAAACACAAGATTTGGGTCTAGATTAGAACTTCAGTTCTTTCTGTTCAAACCATTGGGATGTGCTATTGTAATATATTCACTGCCAAGACATACATTACTGACCAAATGATGGAATCTATCATATACAGAAAAATTGACTTCCCATCAACTGCATAATAGGAAAAGAAAAATTGTAATGAGAAGCACTGTCAAAACGTGAAATAGTACAAAATATATTCATCATTCACATATAAAAAATAAAGAGAAGCACCTGCCCATTGCAAACACTTAAAGGTAAATGAACAATAGGTAGAAGGATGGTGGTGCCTCCAGTTTGGATGATGATGTTCACATTTACTTGTGCTACATTTATTGGCTATTTCTTAACTTTAATAAGACCTGAAAAAATGGTTTCAATGAAGGGGCAAGATGTAGAGAAGTCTTAGCCAAAAGGCAATAATTACAATACAGCATAGGTCAAAAAGCCACAGGCTATTAGAGTTCAAATTACTATCATCCAATCCTGCTTAAATCCACTATTACAACTAAAAAGAAGAAATCAAGCATTTATAAATATTTATGTATTTTATATTGAGAGGTCAGACCATTACTTCTTTTTCTTTCCTTTTTTTTTTCTTTTTTGAAGACCAAAAAAAATAAAAATCTTTAAATTGGTTTCAGAGGAATGAAAACATATATTTATTCTTTATCTAACTTTTCACATTAGAATATAAATATGTTATTAATTGACTAACCAACTACATGTCAAAGCCAATTAAATCATGATGAGTAAAGCCAATAAATACTTCAAGTAATACTTCAGGTGAGCTCATCCATCTCCCCAAAGTTATATGAAATGTTTTTAAGAAAAAAACTCACAAATTTGGAGAATTAGTGTTTTATCTAATTTTCTGCATATCCATTTTAAAATATAAACAAATGACAAATTTAATGTTTTGACAAATGATTTGCAAAGCAGCATACAAGTGTGAAATACTTTGACTAGACAGAGACCACTTTTGCTTTGTATTCTTCTACTCACAGTCCTAACCTGATGGAGGATATGTCTTATTGTCCTAAATTGCATGCAGTCAGACTACCCCTGTTTAAACTCTTAATCTTTTAGTATTTTGCTTCTTTAAGATCCTACTTTATTTTATTTAAATGTATCCAGATTAAGTGTTGTAAAAATTGCCCAACTTCTAAAAATTACCAGCAACACATAACGAAAGGAACAAAAAAGAGTTTGTGATGATTTACCAAACTGCAGTCCACAGAAACTGAATCTCATAATCTCCAAATATGCAAGAAAATTTCCAGAAACTGAAGGGAGACACAGCAAATGTCTTTCTCTATATAAAGACCTCTAATGTGAAAGAAGCAGTGGAAAGGAAGCTGCATTGCCTCAGAAACAAGTCTGATCTATTTGGTAGAAATTTCAAAATGGTAGATTTTCACCCAAGACAAGAAAAATTTTAATAATTTAAAATATCTAATTATTTATTTGCTTGAGGGGAGTGATTTCTCTTTTGATGGAGGTAGTCACTGAAATATATGATAGCTATCTGTCAGGGTTGTTATAGAAAATACTTCCTCATTAAGAGGTGAGGTGAAAATAACCACTAATATCCCTTAAAATTCTAAATCCTCTGGTTCAAAGATAACGCCTGTATTAAAATTGTTACCTGTCTGGTTTTTCCTATTCTTTCTCTTTTGAATTAAGGAAAATTGAGTACACGTTTTTTATAATACAGAAGAGATTGTAAATGATTAAAATATCTTTAAAATGATTTTAAAATGGGAAAAAAACAGCACTAGCAAGGGTGTATGGAAATTGAAATTTTCATGTAGTATTGATAGGAAATAAATATTATAAATATTCCATAGGATACAGGGATTGTGTGAGCATTTCTGGAGCCCAACAATCACTGTCTCCTACAGAGATACCATACCAAGGTTATCTCAAAGTTATATACAGGATAACCAGTCTTATTTATAATGGCTATAAGTTTTAAATAACCCAATAATGGCTGATAATTAAACAAATTATACTATATTAAATAAGTTATAATACATAGAATATCAGGTAGCAATTAAAATTGGTGACACAAAACTATTTTTATTTATACAGAAAGATAAGAAAGTACGTCTGTGTAAAAATGAAATCTCTCTTTTTTGTGATTAAATACACATCAATACACATACACTCACAGACGTACTTTTAGACTCATCGTTAAATATGGGTACTGATTTTTATAGTTTTCTTTATACTTCTCTATATAATTCAACTTTATTAAGAGGGCATATATTATTTTTAGTAAATCATTATTGAATTATTTTTATGATTAAAATATTTATGACAGCTTATCTTAGGGGAGGAAGATCTAAGGAAAGAAAGAATAAAGAAAAAGGTTTGTATTGTTACAATGAAGAATGAACCACAATCAGCGCACCAGATTAATATACAAAGATCGATTATATTTTTATATATGAGCAATAACAACCTGAAAATGAAATTAAGAGAACAATTCCATTCATAATAACATAAAACCCAAAATGCTTATTAATATATTTATCACACTGAATCAATATTTAGTGAATTTCTACTATATGCCAGGCTGTGTTTTGACACTCAAATCCAAGAGAGATCAAACAGATAGCACCCCCACCATTATAGAGTGTCTATGCAAATAATTTGCATTTTTCAAATATTCCAGATAATGTCGTAATGAAATTTCTTTTACAAGTAATGTTGAATACTTAAACATGTGTTCTATTAGATGGTTTTCTGGAAATGCTGTATTATAGGGCATTCAAATTTTAAAATTGTGATCAATGTGGCTAGTTGTCCTGTGAAAAGATGGTATTCACAGTCTTTCAGAGGGCATTTACATTTTAAACAATAGAAACCTGAGCATATAACTTTACTTAAACCTAATGACTTTTAAATAGTTCCAGTTTTGGAGTAAAATTAATTTCAAAGGGAGTTATATATCTTCTTAATTTAAAGAAAGAAATTAAAAACTGAACTACAACTATTGTTCAAATAATCTAGTCCAAGAAGTAAAGATATTCCTTGTTGAAAGTTAGAAATAACTGCATTTGGTACTGAATTTTCCAGTAATTATTTCTCATGTACAAAATAAGGATTGAGTCATATTTCTTTTCAAAACTAAATCAAGTTAAAAAACTAAATCAGATATTTAAAAGAAAACTGCCCACCAGAAAAGGAAATTGCCTTCCCTCGCTTGAAAGTATAGCAGTATATTACCTCATTAAAATACCAATATGTAAGGTATGTGTGGTTGGCAAAAAAGAAATAAAAACTTTTGTTAACCTTGAGGTTAGCAGGCTTTGTAAAAGTGATGTAGTCTAGAAGTAGAGGATCATGTAGTATACTAAAAGGTAAAAGGAAGGCCATCAAAAATAAAACCTCACTGTTAAGCATGAATCAAACTCCCAATTTAACATATACATTCACAATCAAGCAAGCTTCAAAATGTGCAAGAATAAAAATCAAAGTCCACTACGGGAAAATCTGTAAACACTTATTCAAACATCGAGTATATGACACATAATATTACTTAAGTCCCCAAAGATTTGGTTTAATATATTTTCCTATATTAGTGCTTGTAAATATGGGGGAAAGTAATGTGTTTTTATATTGCTTTTGGAATTATTCCCAATTACTACACAGTGTTTTTTGGTGTGTGTTCTAGGAACTATCCTTAAAATATATGTACCCTGGAATTATTCTTCCAGCAATTATTCTTACAAAAGTTCTTGAAAATATGAAAAAATGTTGAAAGCATTTTGTGCAGATAATATACAAAAGTTACCTTACATTACTATAACAACTATTTAAAAAACGAACAAACAAGCAGACTTCTCCCCCACCACTCATTTTAACTCATATCTACATAATCATAAAAGGAGTCGCTAACAGCACAAGAAATAGCCCAACGGTCCTACTATTTTCTTACAAAATAAAAATTGATGTGACTTATCCAAGAAGTTAACATTACCACTGCCTACGTATACTTTGTATTTTGGTTATTAATGAGAGTTAGTCCCTCTATGGTTCTACCTATTGACTCCATTACAATGCTACAAATCTCCTATTATGTTACTGCAAAATGTAAAACAACCCAAATGTCCATTCAATGGATTACTATTCAGTCATTAAAAGAATCTACTGATATAAACAGCAACGTAGGTGAGTCACGAAAGTACAATGCTGAGCAAAATAGCTAGATATAAAAGAGTATATATCGTACGATTCCATTTATATGAAGTGCCAGGGTGGGAAAAATTCATCTCTAGTAAATAGGAATCAATGGCTGCCTACGTGCAAGTGGGGCTGGGAATTAACTGCAAAGTATTATAATGGAAGGTTTTGGGGAAAGAGAAATGTTTAATATCTGGACTGTTATGTTTGTTACACTAGTGTATATATATATGCTATCTATACGTATCAAACTGTATGCTTAAATTGGATGCTTTTTTTAATGTAAATTATGCCCTAATAAAGTTGATTTTAAAATTCAACAAAGGAAAGTAAATAAGGAAAGGAATAGGAATAGTTCTTCAGAGTTGACAAACAGTTACCATTCTGCTACATATTGGACAACTTGATAAATATGTGTTGAATGGATTTATTGCACACAGCTATTGAGAAAGTAAGCAAGGCAATCACTATTTCTCACATTTTATAGATTGCGATTTAAGATACTGAGATTCAGGGAGGCACAAAATTAGTCAAAAATGAACTCTTTTTGGAGGTCACAAGCTAATAAGTTGTAATTATACCAGAATTCAAGTAATTCCTAATGTAATGACGTTTTCATATATATGATTGGCACCATTCAAATCCAGTTATATGTAACTAACTTCATGGAATTACCCAAATATGTACATTGATACTGTGTTTAAAAGAGCATTGCTTGAAATAATTCAATTTTGGGTCGTGGAAATCTGTCATTATAAAAAGCTTGTTTAAGAGAATGGTATTTGTTAAATTGATATTTTTCACTATAGGCTCAAACTATGAATACTTAAACACTGAATATTTTAAATATTTAATTGAATTGGCTACTATAAAGGTTGGAATGAACCCACTCTAATCCCCATGCAATGCTTGAACCCCTTATATATTTAATTTAGTTCTGTAATAGAAATTGAGGAGAATATAAAAATGAAGACATAGCAATTGCAATCAAGGAGCTTAAGGTCTAAAAGAAAATAAAAGGCATGTGCAAAAATAAATATTGTGAGTGGCTTATTAAACATTCTGGACTCATAAGGGCACAAGTAGAAAACAATTTTATTCTTCCCCACCATGTGTCTTCAAACCAGCTTTCCCAACCTGCTTTTCTTAGTATTGTATAAAACTCTGGGCAGTTTCATAGTTTATTCAATCATGTTCTGATAAATAATAGTCAGTTTGTTCTAATTATTACATAAATTCTGAAATAACTCATAGAAGCTGATTGTGAAATCAGATGTGCATAAATCAGAGATCTTACCCCATCATAATCCTTAAATAATTTCAAGGAGATAAACAACCAAAAGGCACAGCAAGGCCTGAAGAGTGAAGGCGTCTCCCTCCATGTCTGTCTTTTCTGTGTCAAACATTCACCTCTGGCCTAGAATAACAGATGAGTTTGAAAACATACAACAGGGAGAGATTAAATTATGAAATATTGTTATTTTATACCCCAGAGGGTTGTATAGTTTACATGACATTCTTCACAGAGGCATGCTTCATAAATCCATAGATTCCAGGCTTATTTATTATAAGTAAACAACTCTGTGGGGTAATTCTTTTTTTGCCCCTGATGACATCTCACACAATTCCTACAGCTTTTGGTCTTAGATAATTAATAATCCTCTCATCATTTTATTCATATTAGCAGCATTAAAATGTCCAGTGCACTGTAATAATCACAGTTCTGAGCTGTCGACAATGGACGTCTTTCCTCATCTAGCTTAGTACTACTTCAGGTGGGGAAGTTTGCAGAGAGAAACGTCATTACTGAGCCAGTTGCACCCCCATTCCCAAGTCACAGTATTGCATCTCTCCAAGATGATGCCCAGGGAAAGAGGGACAAGGGAAATAATTCCCCCATCCCCAGGGTTATGGCCAGCTGGAACCGTCATCATTAGCACTGATGCACTTTGGGTTTCGTAGGCTCAAAGCTGACTTCTTCTGTTGGAGTGTTTAGTGGGTTTCTCAGAGATTAGCCCATGAGATCTCTCCAGCTGCAATTTCCTTGATGCAGACAATGACTCTGCTCTTTCCAACAACTTAAACTTCAGCCTCTGGGCTTCCACTGGTCTATTCCTCTTCCTGGTGACTTCACCCTTCCTGGTAGCTTCTGTGGATAAAATTTATTTCAAGGATTGCCCTGACTTTCTCTTTCCTGTGAGTCACAAGAAAAACTTACAGATACTTTTTCCAACTGTGAAAGTGCAGTTTCCTTGCAAGATAGCCTTCTTTCCTTTTGTCTTCATTGCCAAACAGGTTCTCTACCTACAGTTTCTTGCCTTTAGAATTTTCTTGTCGAGAATTAGACTTAAGTTCCCTAAACTTCAGGGATGCAAATAAACTCTGAAGCTCTTCTTACTAGCTCCATGTGAGGGTAAAACATCCTTCTCCCTTCCCCTACTAAAGGATAACTCTTTCTAAAGGTATCCTCTCTCTGTCAACCCTTCAATCCTCATCCAATAGACTAGAAGTGATTGATATTAACATTCGCAGAATTGATTTTCCAAACTCTTTGCTTGTCCAGGATAGGTGAGGTGAGGACACTTGGCAAGGATTACATAGTTCTTAACCTCTGGAGCCTCAGCTAATACTGAGAAAGAATGAGTTCTAAGACAACACACACACACACACAAACACACACATATTTAATATTTGTTTACACTATTAAGCAAGATAGATAGTGATAAATGCCATCAGAAAAGAACAAATTAAGTGCAAGGGGAACATGAACAAAGGCAAAGAAGTAACCATTTCTTTCTAAACACTTCCAACAGCCTGGTAGTATCTATACACTGTATAGCTTCCCATTCCATATTTCAGCCCATTTAATAGAACATGGTTTTCGATACTGAGCTAAAGTATGCCTCTTTCACTCCCATTGTTTCTGGTTCTGCCTTTGGAAACCTCACAAAGCGAGCTGACATTTCAACCATAAAATAGCCCTTCAAAATACGTACCGTATTTCTACTGAGCATCTCTCTTTTTGAGCTAAATACCACCCTCAAATCATTCAGTCACTTCTGATAAGATATGGCTTTGATTCCCCTCAACATACTGGGTACTCACCTCTAAATCTATCATGTTCTGAGTTCTGTCCCTGTTAAAGTCATGTGTCTGAAACTAGAAAAGTATTGAACCTTACAAAATTACTTAAATACTATATTTCTAAAAATACAATAGCAATTACACTATCTCTTCTTTTAGATATATTATATGTTGGCTTTTTTTGAGCTTGCAGTTACATAAAACATCCTGATATAAACTTTTTCTTAAGAGATGGGGTCTCACTATGTTGCCCAAGCTGGCTTCAAACTCCTGGGCTCAAGCAATCCTCCTACCTCAGCCTCCCAGGTAGCTGGAACTATATAGGTGTTTGCAACTACACCTGGCTGGTATAGACTTTTAAAATAAGAAATTGAGGATGGGCAGATATTTTGCAACCTGGCCTGTCACTACCTGGACACACCAATACCAAATCCCAAACCATTGTATAGTACTTCAGAAAAGAGAAATTTCTAACAGATTGTCTAGGAGAGAATGCTAGGATCCACCAGGGAAGTGACAGGAAGCACCAAAAGTGGGTAAGGAGAGGACTCTGGGCAACTTGCCTGGCTAGAAGCTGGCTAACAGCTGGGAGAAGCTCCTGGATGTGGTGAAATAGTAAGAGAGAAGCCCCCAGGGCCCCACTCTCCAATATGAGCTTTTATAATCTTGGCTACTAGAAAACAACACCCCCTCCCCTCCCGCCGACCTATGCAGGTCTAGGGCCCAACATAGGGAGCTGCTCAGAGATTGCATGGAGACCTTGTTCCAGAAAGGGAATTCACATGGAATCCCACAGGCATCTGAGCCTACAGCAGCTTCAGCCAGGTGCCATTCTGAAAGCCCAGATACTGGGGAATGGTGGGCATGCCTGCAGCCACTACATGGCTCCAAGGAGGGATAGAGAAGCCCAGGTACTCCCACACACCACTGGGAAAGTCTCCACCACCCTACAGTGGCCTGTGGGTAAGACTGAGACTTATGTGAACAGCATTTTCCAGTTTCTTGCCCGAGCTGCCTGCCTGGGTGGGGCCCCAGTCTTTCTGGTTGCAGGCCCAAGGTGTCATTTTGTGAGTTTGACACTGGGCAGTACCCTGCTCTCAGGTTAAATTTGGGCTTGGTACAGCTATAGCCCCTGCCTGGCTGTGGAGGGGCAGGAAACCAGATTTTCCAGCACCCATCTAGGATGGTGCCCATCATCCTGCTGCTGGCTGTTGTGGAACTGAGTCTTAAGTGAACTGCACTCCCCACAGTTTCCTGCCATGACAGCCTGCCTGAGAAGGGCCTTGCCCTCTCTGCCCACAGGCCCAGGACACCACTGTGGGAGTTTGAAGCCAGGCAGCACCTAGCTCTCAGGCTGAATTTGAGTTGACACAACCCAACCCAGCTGATGGGGCACAAGGGAGCCCAAGCTCTCCTACACACACCTAGAACAATTCCCAACACCCAGCTACAGGCAGCAGAGAGACCGACACACAAGTAGACAGCACTAACCCCCATCCTCCCAGTATCTTCTTGCCCACACTGTGTGCCTGGAAGAGACCCCACCCTTTCTAGTCACAGGCCCAAGTAGCCAGTTTGGGAATTTAAATCTAGGCAGTTCCTTGCCCTTGGGGTGAAGTCAGGTTGATGCGGCCCCACCCAGCTGAGGAGGGGCAGGGGAGCCCAAGCTCTCTTATCTACTCTTAGGACAGTCCCCACTGCCCTGCTACAGCTTCAATGAGACCAAGATGTGAGTGGACAGCATACCACCCAGCATCTTTCCCACAGTATTTACCGAGAAGTGGCCCCACCCTCTCTGGGCACAGGTCCATGGCACCATTTTGGGAGTTTAAAGCTGAGCACCCCAGGTAGGGATGGGGAGATGGGGACCTCCCCTCTTCCAACCACCCAATGCTGCAAACATAGCTGTCTCTACATGGAAGCATGAGCTTTTGGTACGAGTGAGTTGTGGGTTGTGAGCCAGTTCTAGGCTTGCGGGGGGTGGGGAACACAAACCCAATAGTACTCTGCTCACTGTGCCCATGTTCTGCATGGAGGGTGCAGGTCATTTTCCTCCCTTCATGGACAGACAGTATTTTTCCAGCTGTCCTGACCCAGGAATCTCAGCTCCTGGATCTCTACATCACTGGATCTACAACCAACACTCCCCAGCACCCACTCAGACTACAGCACCCTTGGAGGACTGGTGGGTCCCAGGGGAACTGTGGATCACCCAGAGCTTTGGCGTTCAGGGCAGGCTACTTCAGGCTAAGAGGACACTACAGCACACCAGAGGTCCCCTTAGAACAAAGGGGACCAGGGCACCAGCTCCCCATGATTTGGGGCCTTCTCTTCCTCCTCCCGTCCTCCACTCACTGCTGCCAAGGCAGCCATGGCTGTTTCCACTTGGAACCAGTGAGGGTTCCACAGGGGAACATTAAAACAGGGAACTTGGGAGCACATGTCTCACTTCTGACAGAGCACCTATCATACCCAGGATTCCACAGAACTTGGGACACACTGATTTTCCTCTAAAAAGCCACAATATGTCCTTTGCCCACTTTTGAAAGGGGTTGTTTGATTTTTTCTTGCTTATTTTCCCGAGTTCTATATAGATTCTATTTATCAGCCCTTTATCATATGTATAGAATGCAAATATTTTCTCCCATTCTGTAGGTTGTCTATTTGCTCTAGTGATAGTTTCTTTGGCTGTGCAGAAGCTTTTTAATTTGATCAGGCCCCATTTATTTATTTTTGTTGTTGTTGTTGCTGTGATTGCTTTTGAGATCTTACTCATAAATTCTTTGCCTAGGCCAATGTCTGTAAGAATTTTTCCAAAATTTTCTTCCAGAATACTTATGGTTTCATGCCTTAGGTTTAAGTCTGTTGTCCATCGTGAGTTGATTTTTGTGAGAGGTGAGAGGTATGGATCTAGTTTCAGTCTGCTACGTATGGCCATCCGGTTTTCCCAGCACCATTTACTGAATAGGTATTCTTTTTCTCCAGTGTATGTTTTTGTCTGCTTTGTCAAAGATCAGATGGCTATATGAGGTTGGTTTTATATCTGGGTTCTCAGTCCCGTTCCATTGGTCTATGTCTCTGTTCTTGTGCCAGTATTGTGTTGTTTTGGTTACGATAGCCTTGTAGTATAGCTTGAAGTCTGGTAAATTGATGCCTCCCAATTTGTTCCTTTTGCTTAAGGTTGCTTTAACTATATGGTCTTCCCTGGTTCCATACAAAGCATAGAATTATTTTTGCTACATCTTAAAAAAATGATGTTGGTATTTTCATAGGAATTGCATTGAATCTGTAGATCACTTTGGGTAGTATAGACATTTTAACAATATTGATTTTGCTGATCCATGAGCATGGTATGTTTTTACATCTGTTTATACCCTCTGCTATCTCCTTCCTCAGTGTTTCATAGTTCTCCCTGTAGAGGTCTTAAACTTTTCAAAAGAAGATAGACTAATGGCCAAGAAACATATGAAAAAATGCTCAACAACTCTAATCATCACAGAAATTCAAATCAAAACCACACTGAGATACCACTTAACTCCAGTGAGAATGGCTTTTATCAAAAAGTCCCAAAAGAACAAATGTTGGCATGGATGTGCAGAGATAGGAACACTCATACACTGTTGGTGGGACTACAAACTAGTCCAAACTCTATGGAAAGTAGTATGGAGATACCTCAAAGAACTAAAAGTTGAACTACCATTTGATCCAGCAATTCCACTAATGGGTATCTACCCAAAGGAAAAAAAAAGGTATCCTATAAAAAAGACATCTGCACTCGAATGTTTATAGCAGCACAATTCACAATTGCAAAGATGTGGAAACAACCCAGTGCCCATCAATACATGAGTGGATTAACAAAAAGTGGTATATGTATACCATGGAGTACTACTCAGCCATAAAAAAAAAATGGTGAACTACCTCTTGTATTATCCTGGATGGAGCTGGAGCCCATTCTTCTAAGTGAAGTATCACAGAATGGAAAAACAAACACCACATGTACTCACCATTAAATTGGTACTAACTGATCAACACTAATATGCACATGTGGGAAGTAACATTCATAGGTTGTCGGGCAGGTGGGAGGGGGGAGGAGGGGATGGGTAAAACCACACCTAATGGATGGGGTGTGCACTGTCTGGGGGATGGGCATGCTTGCCGGGTGGTGCAAAGGCAATTTATGTAACCAAAGTGTTTGTACCCCCATAATACTCTGAAATAAAAATAAATTTTAAAAAAACCACAGCAAGTGCTTTTGTGTTCCCCAAGGATTAAAGCTACTACCTCCACTGAGGGAGGGTGGGGCTAGCAGTCCTCTCCCTGAGTGGCCTATCTATTCTGGGAGAAGCCCACCCTCCCTGGAGGCAAGACCCTGGCATAACCATACCTCCCTTGGCTGGATCATTTTAGCCATAGCCCCTAGCCATGCTGGTGGCCCTACATACATTGGAATGAGCTGCTCCCACCACCTCTGCTGCAGCTGAGTCAGGGTGGAAGCTGGGAATCTGGGCACTTTTGTGCCCCCAAAAGACAAAGACCACTGTCACTGCTGAAAGAGGGGTGTGTTAGTGCCTGTGCACCCCATAGCTGCCTGCTTATGCTAATCTCATTAAGAAGGGTCCACACTACCTGAGGCAGGCTCACAGTGCATTACCCTTCTCCTGCTTAAGCATCCTTCTGGAGCAGGAAATCAACCCATCTCTCATTATCATAGCCAGTGCCTGAACTCAGGGAGGCTTGAGGGCAAGTTTGTCAGCCTGGTTTAAGTCTGGTCCCCCAGGAATGAAGCACACCATCCAGGGCCCTGGTATTTTGGGACTACCTAACCTAGTCCATCACCACAGGGACCTGAAAACTCTCCCAGGGGTCTGAGGTCCAACTGACCCAAACTGCCAGCAACACCACAGTGGGCATCTACCTGTATGAGTGGAAAGGCAGTGTACCTCTCTTTCTCTACAATGAACAGCAAAGTTCCCAGCTGAGGAGAACAGATGAACCACAATGCTGTTTTGAGCTGAGAGAAGAGATTCCAGATGAGAAGGAACCAACATAAGAACTCCAGCAATATGAAAAAACAGTCTCTCTTTACACCCCCAAAAGATCACACTAGCTCTCCAGCAATGGACTCAAACCAAAAGGAAATTTTTCAACTGTCAGATATGGAATTCAAAATATGGATTAAAAGTAAGCTCAATGGGATCAATGAGAAAGTTGAAAACCAACACAAAGACACCAAAAAAAAAAATTCAGAATATGAATGAAAAATTCACTACAGATAGGTAATTTACAAAAAAAGACATAATAGAATTTCTGGAAATAAAAGAGTCATTTAGGGAATTTCGAAACACAACGGAAAGTTCTAACAACAGACTAGACAGGCAGAAGAAAGACTTCAGAGCTTGAAGACAAGGCTTTCAAATTAACCCAGTCAATAAAAAATAAAGAAGTAAGAATCAATAGAATAAATAAAATCTTCAAGAAATATGGGATAAATAAATAAAATGCCCAAATATAAGAATCATAGGTATTTCTGAGGGAGAAGCAGAGAAAGCAAAAAGAATGGAAAATCTATTTGAGGGAATAATGCAGGAAAACTTCCTTGGTCTTTTAGATATCCAGACACAAGAAAGTCAATGAACTCCTGGAAGAATCATTCCAAATAGGACCTCACCAAGGGACACAGTCATCAACTTTCAAAACTATACAAATGCATGGAAATTAACCAACCTGCTGCTGAATGATCTTTGGATCAATGAGAGGTCAGGATGGAAGAAAAAAATTTTTAATTGAATGACAATGGCAACAGAAGCTGCCAAAATCTCTGGGATACAATAAAAGCAATGCTAAGATGGAAGTTTATAGCATTAAATACCTACATCAAAAAGACAGAAAGATCACAAATTGACAAACTTATGTCACCAGAAAAACAAGAACAAACCGAACTCAAAGCTAGCAGAAGACAAGAAATAACAAAGATAACAGCAGAACTAAGTGAAATTGAAACAAAAACAATAATAATAATACAAAGCATCAATGAAATAAAAATTTGTACTTTTAAGAGATAAACAAAATCGACAGACCACTGGCTAGATTAACCTAGAAAAAAAGAGAGAGGATTCAAATAAGCTCAATCAGAAATGAAAAGGGAGACATTACAACTGATATCACAGAAATACAACGGATCATCAGAAACTATTATGAACACCTCTATGCACACAAACTAGAAAACCTAGAGGAAATGGATAAATTTTTGGAAACACATAATTTCCTAGGCCTGAATCAGGAAGAAATAGAAATTCTGAACAGACCATTAATGAGTAGCGAGATTGAATCACTAATAAAAAAAAAATCTCTGAACAAAAAAAAGCTGACGACCAGATGGACTTACAGCTGAAACCAGACCTACAAAGAAGCACTGGTACCTATCTAGCTGAAACTATTTCATAACATCAAGAAGGGAATCCTCCCTAACTCAGTCTATAAAGACGGTATCACCTTGACCAAAGCTAGGAAAGAACACAATAAAAAAAGAAAACTATAGGCAATTTCCCTCATGAACATAAATGCAAAAATCCCCAACAAAATACTAACAAACCGAATCCAACAGCACATCAAAAAAATAATTCAGCATGATCAAGTGGGTTTCATCCCAGGGATACAAGGATGGTTCAACATACACAAATTCATCAGTGTGATTCACCACATAAACAGAAGCAAAAACAAAGACCATATGATCATTTCAATAGATGCAGAAAAAAATACATTCGATAAAATCTAGCACCCCTTCATGATAAAAACCCTTAACAAACTAGGCTTAGAAGGAAAATACCTTAAAATAATAAAAGCCATGTATGACACACCCATAGCCAACATCATACTGAATGGGGTAAAGTTGAAAGCATTACCCAGAAATATTGGAACAAGACATGGATGCCCACTTTTGCCACTTTTATTCAACATAGTATGGGAAGTCCTAGCCAGAATAATCAAGCAAGAGAAAGAAGTAAAGGGCATCCAAATAGGAAAAGAGGAAGACAAACTATCCCTGTTTGCTGATGATATGATCTTATACATAGAAAACCCTAAAGACTCCTCTAAAAGACTCCTAGAATTGAAAAATGAATTCAGTAAAGTCTCAAGTTACAAAATCAATGTACACAAATAAGTAGCATTTCTATACACTAATAACAACCAAGCTGAGAATCAAATCAAGAACTCAATCCCATTTACAATAGCTGCAAATAAAATAAAATAAAATAAAATACCTTGATATACTTAATCAAGGAGGTGAAAGACCTCTACTAAAAGAACTATACAACATTGATGAAAGAAATCATAGATGACACAAGCAAATGGAAAAGCATTTCATGCTCATGGATTGAAAGAATCAATATTGTTAAAATGTCCATACTGCCCAAAGCAATCTATAGATTCAATGCAATTCCTATTAAAATACCAAAGTCATTTTTCACAGAATTAGAAAAAAAAAACCCTAAAATTTATATGGAAACAAAAAAGAACACAAATAGCCAAAGTAATCCTTAGCAAAAAGAATAAATCCAGAGGCATTATATTACCTGATTTCAAATTATACTACACAGTGATAGTAACCAAAACAGGATGGAACTGGTATAAAAGTAGACACATAGACCAATGGAACAGAATAGAGAACCCAGATATGAAGCCAAATACTTACAACCAACTGATCTTTGACATAGCCGACAAAAGCATACACTAGGGAAAGGTCACCCGACTTAATAAATGGTTCTGTGAAAATTGGATAGCCTCATGCAAAAGAATGATACTGGACCCCTATTTCTCACCATACACAAAAATTAACTCAAGGTGGATTAAAGACTTAAATGTAAGACCTGAAACCATAAAAAAGATTACAAGAAAACCTAGGAAAAACTATCCTCAACATTGGCCTGGGTAAAGAATTTATGACTAAGACCTCAAAAGCAAATACAACAAAAACAAAAATAAATAAATGGGACTTAACTAAATTAAAAAGCTTCTGCATAGCAAAAGAAATAATCAACAGATTAAATAGACAATGTACAAAATGGGAGAAAATATTCAGAAGCTGTACATCTGACAAAGGCCTAATATCCAGAATCTATAAGGAACTCAAACAAATCAGTAAGAAAAAAACAAATAACCTCATTAAAAAGTGGGCAAAAGACATGAACAGATATTTTTCAGTATAAAATACACAAATGGCCAACAAACACATGCAAAAATGCTCAACATCACTAATCATTAGGGAAATGCAAATTAAAACCACAATGAGATACTATCTTACCCCTATCAGAACGGCATTATTAAAAGGTCAAAAAAACAATAGATGCTAGCATGAACGCGGTGAAAAGGGAACGTTTATACACTGTTCGTGGGAATGTAAATTAGTACAATTTCTATGGAAATCAGTTTGGAGATTTCTCAAAGAACTAAAAGTAGATCTACTACTCAATCCAGCAATCCCACTACTGGTTGTCTACCCAAAGGAAAAGAAGTCATTTTACAAAAAAAGACACCTGCACCCACACGTTTATTGCAGCACAATTCACAATTGCAAAGATATGGAGCCAACCTAAGTGCCCACCAACCGATGAGTGGATAAAATGTGGTATACACACACCATGGAATACTACTCAGGCATCAAAAAGAATAAAATATCTTTTGCAGCAACTTGTATGGAACCGGCAGCCATTAATCAAAGTGAAGTAACCCAGAAACAAAAAGCCGAACACTACACGTTCTCACTTATAAGTTGGAGCTAAACAATGGGTATGCATGGCCATACAGAGTGACTCAATGACACTGGAGACTCACAAGGGGGAGGGAAGATGGGGGAGTTCAGGATGAAAAACTATTTATTGGGTACAATGTATATTATTCAGGTAATAAGTATATTAAAAGCCTAGACTTCTCTACTGTGCAAGTCAACCACATAACAAAAAAACACTTATACCCCCTAAATCTATGTAAGTAAAATTTAAAAATCTAGGTAAATCATAAAAATAAATAAATAAATCAGTGTATATTAATGTTTTGCATTGACAATTTTGCTAAATGAATGAAAGAAGCTCTTTAGGAATTCAATAAAAAAGACTCACTATCAGAAAAATTTTATGACAAAAGTGAAACATCAGCTGTCCTCAAAAATGACTCAAATTCAGATTAATGGACAGGGTAAGAACGTTGTACAAATTCTGTGTACAAAGGCCATGAGAATATGTGAGGCATATTGAAGCACTACAAATAAATTATTATGTTTGCAGAAGAGGGAGTATTCTTAAATATATGAGGAAAAGTGGGATAAAGTCAGAATATATGAGGTTTTAAATGATGAATGAGAAGTTTAGACTCCAATCCATTGGGCATAGATAGTCATTGGTGGTTTTGATCCAGACAGTGATATGCATAAATCAATGTTTTAGAAGGAATAACCTAGCAAAGTATATGGAAGAGGTTAAAGAAGAGAGACTTTAGTTGTTGAATTGGTTGGTGAATTACAATTAACAGTCAATGAATGAAGTGAAATAAGCAAAGACTATTAACAAATGTTATACCTGAGAAAAATTATAAAAATAGCAATATGGTAAAGGACTTAACGTCGAACAAGAAAGAGAATATTGAAAGAGATTACAAAGATAATACTATTGTCATTGGCAATGTTAGAGAAAAATGAAAAGTGAATGAATCCCGTTAATTTGAGGTGAGAGTAAGGCACCCAAAAATGTCTGGCAAGTGTTTTATAATGTGGGGCCAAAGTTCAGGAGAGGGAACAAAGCTGATATGGATTTAGCTGTAAAAAGGCAACTGAAGCTATAAACCATGGGGATATGATAGAGGAGGAAAATAAATAAGAAGTGCATTAAGCCAAACTTAGGAAACAGAAGACAGCAGAACACCCAAAAGAAGGAATAAAACCAGAAGAAATGTACTATATTGATCCCTTGCTAGTCAGTGCATAGACAGCACACACCTAGGGCAGTTCATAATAAAGCTTCTGAGACCAACTTAGAAATCAATTAATATGTTGTCAGACTGCATAGTCAGAGATAACCTGGTGAAGGTGAGATTGAATAAGAAATTCTTTAGGCTTGGCTGTGTATATTACCAACAAGAGGTGGTAGTACATTTTTAACCTTGCCAGATAGCAATGTGGTACCATAGAACAAAGAAGAGGTGAACATTCAAGAAAGACAAGTTATTTAACAGTATTAAAGACTTAAAGTAATGGAAGAAGATAGCCTATTGGTGACCTTTTTAAACAAAATTATTATATATAGAAAAGTTCTTCCAAATTGTTTCATGTTTGTTCTATTAATTAGCTTAATGTTTCTATCATGATGCTATTTTATGCTATTCACAAAATTCTGTGAACCTCATCCAAGTCCCGGTCAAATAACCCAACATGCTGAATAATGAAGTAGAAATTAATGATAATTTACTCAAATAGAAGAAAATCATAACTTCAGTTGAGTTTTAATTGAGTAACAATTTCAATATTTAGACAGTTACTAAAACCAGTATTTTAAAGGAAGAAATACATCTGTTAACATGCTACTTCTCAATTTTTTCAAAAACTTAGCATATATCCTAATAAATAGGTGTCAGAATATATCATCTATGGGATGGATATATGCTATCAAAAACCATTAACGTAAAATTGAAGTGACATGTTTCCTAATTGTTTTTATAATTACATAAAATGTCAAATATTGCAGAATAGAAGAAAGAAAGTATTGCTTTTTCCTCCTTTCTCTACCAAAGGATGGTATAATAAATCTTAAGGAGTTGGACAGTGTAGACAGATGATCTGATTAATCACACTTTTCTGTTTTTTTATGTATAAATGGTCACAGAACATCCTTCCCATTATTTTATTTCTTACAATTGCCATGACAATATTTTTCTTCTGCTCTTCAAGGTAAATCCATGTGGGTTACTTGATCTCTTTACTTCTGAATATTTGTGTATATCAAGAAGGTTCTCTGGGCATTGTTCTTATCTAAGGGTAAGTTCTTTATAAAGTTTAGAAGAACGTGGACTTAGGCAGTAATGATATCCAAGACTATAAGGGAAATATATTTAAAATGAGGAGGTAAATGATGATCAAATACTATGATCTAATACTACAATAACAGGAATTCTAAACATAATAAAATAATGGCCAACACCTGAGAAGCTGACAGACAAGTTATTTACAGAATTTAACGTCATAAAACAGAAGGTGTAGACAGTGCTATATGAGTGTTGTGCATGGAAAAAAATGACATTAGACTAAATAGAGAATTTATTTTAGACCTGAAAAATTAAGGTTTTGTGTGTATAGGAAAATTAATATTTATTAAGAATGAGTGAATATTACTATTGGAGAATATATGTACATCTTAAAATGAATACTTAGAGTCAGTAATAAAATTTGTCTTTTCCCTAATTTCTTTTTTAATAATTCTTTTTTAAAAATATGGAAACATTTCTCTTTGATTAGTGCATAGTTGAAGAAAAAGTTACACATTTATCAATTTTTGAAGCCATTTAATTAAAATAAAAACTAAAGTGCAACTGAGAATGAAATAGTGGAAATATCATATAACTTGTAGTCAGAATTCTGCTGACCTGAATTCCAGTCCTGACTGCTTCATTATTAACTTTCCTTAACTTCAATCGCTGCATCTTTAATGAGTTTGGAAAAAGTGGATGTTTTTCAAACTCCTCTTAGCAACACAACTCTTTCTTCAAGTGAAAATTCATGTGGAGAAATAATATATTTTACATGCCCCAAAACAAATAAAGCAAAGATAGAGTGTCCATTCAAATTCAGGAACCATGGGAGGCAAATTGAAAACCACTAAACCAGCTGGTGCCACCCAATGCTAACATTTGGGGATCCTCAAACTGGTAGTGTTTTATTAATCCTAATCACAACGTTTACTGACACCTGGGCTAAACACTTTACAAACTTTATGTCATTTACTCATCTAACAACACTAAATGGAAAATGAAATCCAATTCATTAATTACCCAATAGTCACACAGTTAGCAAGTGATAGAGCCAGAATTCAAACCCAGGACAATTTGACTCCAAATACCATACCAACTCTCAAAAGCACTATCATTTGCTAAAAATTTGTTACTAGGCACTGTGCTTGCTTAATATAACCATGTTGATTGGGTATTATCATCCTCATTTCACAGATGGGGAAACTAAGGCTAAGATAAGTTAGGTAACCTGTTAATGGTCACACTTTCAGAAGATATTTATGTCTCCTTTTTCTTTAGCATTGGGAAGCTATTCTTTATCAATTTTGAATTTTTCAAGACCTTCCACATGCTATTATTGTTAGTTATAAACATATGCTGTTCCTAGAGTTTGGATATGCACTGTGAATACTTGGTTGTGTGTGTGTGTGTGTGTGTGTGTGTTTTTCAAAGCTAGGCACTGTGATGCCCCGTAGGTCTATAATATGGAGAAAGCACAGTTACACATAGTTTTATTCCCTTATAATAGTATTTATAGCCTGCTCAAGAGTTTATAGATAATCACTATTATTACTCTTTGAGTCTGTAAATAAATTAATTCCACTAAAAACTGAGCATGATCACCTAATGAATGGAAACATTTAATATAAATGATCATTTTTTAAAGTTAGCAGGTATTTAACACTTATTCCACAGTTTCTATAAATATTGCAAGAATAATCCCCATCTTCAATATTCTAAACATTGAATATTAACATTCAAAACCCACACGCAAACGATAGCCTGAATAAAGAATATCTGAACCTCCACAAGTAAACAAACATGTTAGACAATCCAATCAGAGAAATTTCTATTTTAAAAATTAATAAATCAAATAACACTTTGGTTTAGATTTTTACTAACTTAGAGCTCTTCAGTTTCTCACAAATAGAACATAAGCAGAAAGTGATCTTAAAGAGATATTGAGCCTCATACATTAAAAATAAAGTGCTGGATTCCATCCAGAAGCAAACTGGTAATTGTGTTAAAATGTGGATGCTGAAATCTCTCCCTGAGCTGCCTCTTGAAGTTGACCAGGTCATGCTAGTGACTGCTAAAAATCCAAAATTGGCACTTGTTCTCAAGTCAGTGTATAGGGGTTGGCCAGCTGGAAAATTGCCTGAGGAGTTGCAATAATTTGAAAATCATCAACATAAATTTTCTCCCTAAAAAGAATGCTTCTTCTGGAGAAACTGAACCACTATTCCAGAGGGCTTTTGACACATTTGAGGTATTTTACCGACAACACATCCAGGAATTGGCCTCAAAATGTGCTTACTGGTCCAAAATTGACCCCCACTTGGAAAGAATGGAAATGAACACAGCCCCATTTCCTAGGAAACAAAAAGTCTTAGTTTTAAAAAATCCATATTAATGTCTGATGCAGGACTTAATTTTGGATAAGAGTTTTCTATCTGTTCTATAATCTTCGATAATCCTTACAACAGCTTTTGATGGAAAATCTGATTTCTGGTATAACTGAGAATGGAATTAAGGAATTCACTAGCTTTGCCAAACTAAGGTGCTATTAACTCTGCCAAAAGGAAAGACTTTACCAAAAGTAACTTCACGTTACTGACCAAATTGTACTGTATAGTGTATTAAACAGTAAATTGATAACATCTTTAAAAGGCTTATGGAGGGTAGCCAAGATTCTTATCATTCAACATGTGGAACGCTCTCTCTCTACAATCAAGTTATGTAATCTATTTATGGAACAATATTTCAGAGAGAACTTGTAACACAAGAATAGTCTGTATTTTTCTGTTTTATTTTGTCCTCTGATCTTTCTGACCCCAAGAACTTATATTCATAAAATGGATGATAATCATCAAATTCTTCAAAAACACTTTCACTGAATACACAGCTAGCCAAAGTGATGACAGGCAGCCGAGGAGACACAAATCTAAGAATTATTGTCCAACCGTCTCACAAACTACATTTTAAAGGAATGCTAGAAAATGGTTTTTATTTAATGTTTAGATATGCACTTAATTAACGAGAAGTGCAATTTCTTTTCCTGTGAAGAAAACAGTGAAGAATGTCGACAACACACCCATTTAATAAACTATGGCACCAGTGTACTAAAAGGTTCTACAAACCTAGAAAAAGAACAATAATAAATACATAATACTTTATGATAACAGTATTTTCACATAAATCATGGCAAATGATTCTTCCATCAGTCCTCTGAGTGACCAGTAATCAATTATTGGTCCAAATTTATAGATGAAGAAACAGGCTTACATTAGTACGGATGGGTGAGCTATAAGGACAAAGTACTCATCACTACCTGAAATTATCTTATCTACTTGTTCATGTGTTTATTTGCTGTTCCCTTCCCACCATCCACCCCCAAACAGGATGTAAGCTCCTTGAAAGCAGGGAGTGTGTCCATTCTCATCAATGCCATATCCCCAGTGCCTTGAACATTATCTGGATGCTGTAGGTGCCTAATTTATATTTGAAGAAAGAATAAAGATTTACCTCATTTTGCACACTATTTCATACTAAATAGTAATTTTGAATATATTATTGTAATTGATTCTCAGAAAAATATTATGAAATGGCTACTTTGAAAATATGTTCAGAAAAGAGCCTCCTATAATTTCCCAAGCTCATATAGTTCATATACATAAAATCAGTTTTCACAGACTACAATAATCTTTGAAAGACACCCATGTTCTCAAAATGTCTTCAGTACTGTACACTTGCCAGATTGGGTTCCATGTGCCTTGTTCATTCTATGTACCAGATGTAGGAGAAAGCACCATGCCCATATAAACTTTCAGTGAAGCCTTGTTTCATAAAGCCTTGTTTCAATATAAAGCACTGAGAAGTAGGCAAAAATCCACCCATTTAGCTCCTCCAATTAGCCCAGCTGTGCACAAATGCTAAGGCAGGTTTTTACTCACCATTAAGCAAAAAACAATTTGTTTCTCTTCGCAATTTGTTTACTAGGGAAAATCTATTGATATTTTTAAAAGCATTGACATCTCTTAGTTAATTGTATTGTTAATTTTTCTTTAAATCAGATACAGTGATACACATTATATATTTTGAAATCTGTTTTTGTTTTGTTGCCAGATTGCTGGGCTTCATCAAAATATATTTCATTTTCTTCTAGGGTATACAGCTAGATTTCATTTCCCAGCTCCAAAAACAGTTACGTGAGACTATGTCTGACATCTGGCATGGGGATGATATATAATGCTTATGGGCATTAAGGAGCAATTCTAACAGGTAGAACTCAGAGGACTTAAAGGAAGATTGAGCCACAAGATGTCAGGAGCCTGGATCCCTAATTGATTACAAGGGGCACATACAACTAGATACACCCCCACTGGACTTAAATGAGATATACTTTTCTGTTATATGAAGCCAGTGAGGTTTTAGGGATAATTACTCAGCTAATGTTATTTTTTTATCAAGTTATTCATGGTAGAAATTTGAAAAACATAAAAATGCATCATCTATTTTACATATTTGTTATTCTAGATGAACTCAGAAATATTATGTTGGAATTTTAAATGGGATTTCAATTAGCATATATGTTAATCAGAAGAATTTTGTCATATTTATAATACTGTACATTGTTATCCAGAATAAGGTATATGTATTCATTTATTCAAATATTCTACATTTTGAAACTATATATTTATTGTTAGGTTTATTCTGAGGTATTTGGGAATTTTATTTTATTTTATTTTTTCTAGTAGTATTTTTTTCTATTGATTCTCTTGGATTTTTCAAATATATAATTATATCATTTATAAGTAATGATTATATTGCCCCTTCTTTTCCAATACCTATAATTGTTATTACACTCCTTTAGCTAATTTCATTGCTTATAACATTTTTAGGAAAATATTAAAGAACAGTGGGGAAATTAGGAACACTGCCTTTCCTGACTTTAATGGAAATTCTTGAATTATTTCAGCATCAAGAATGATGTTTGCAAATGGTTTGAGATATGCGTATAATTTTACTTGAAGAAATATTATTCTTCTCCTATTCTACAGAAGATTTTTCTTCTTTTACCTGTAGTCAATTGTACTAGGAGATTTTCATACTGTTAAACATTCTTGCAATTCTAAAATAAATCCCACTTGGTCATGGCATATTATTCTTTTAATGTAGAACTGGATTTTATTTTTTGGGTTTTATTTACTATTTTGCATTAATATTCATAAGTAAGATGGGTTATCATTTTCTTTTTTGTGGTTTCTTTGTCAGATTTTGGAGTCAATATTGATTTCTTTTTTTTAAGAATTGGAATGCTTTTTTTATTTTCTATGCCTGGAACAATTTAAATTGCATAGGAATTACCTGTTCTTTGAAGGTCTGAAAACATTCATCCATGAAATTCTTTGGTATATTTACAGGCAAGACCCTGATTTAACAACGTAATGAATTCCTTCCATGATCATTGTTTTATTTAATATATCTATATCTCTTGAATTAATGATGGTTATTTTCAATTTCTTCAAAAGCTTGGAAACTTGTTCCTGAATTTTTAAGTTGACTATGTTTTGTGAAATATTGGTCTGAAAAGTGGGAATTCAACATCTTTTGAAAAGATTATGTAAAGAAGATATTCCCAAAAGTATGTTGCATGGATGTAAATAGGATAACACAAAAAGAGGATCCATGCTCAATACCATTGGGAAATGCTTTAAAACAATATTAAAGATTTATTTTCCATAGAATTTGTCACAGTCCTTAACATTCTTATGTGCATCTTAACTCTTTAAAGGGGAACCAATTTTTGTGATTGGCTATATCCTCCTCTGCCCTCCTCCCCCCAACCCCCATATTTTAAGGAGCATCTCATAGGGCTTTTGTCCTCAGGTATATACTTTAGGAAAGACATCTAAAGAAATTTGAAGATCAAGGCTATTATTGCAGAAATATTTTCAGGACTGATGAGACAGGATGTTCTAAAAAATAATCCCTTCTAGAAAACATTTCACAACACAATAAAAATACATAAACTTCAACAGCTGAGAAGGACATTTGGTTTTATTTGATTTAAACATTTTTCTTGCTCATACCCTTGCTTGTATATCACTCTGAAAAATACCAAAGACCTTAAATATTATATAAAAGGTGAAGCTAGAACCATCTAGAAATTTAAAAACAAACATTCAATCAAACTTTAGCTTAAGAACTAGGGACCTTGTACAATTTTTACTTATATCACCTAAAATATGGCTTATTTAAGCAGAGGGCATTTTATATATTATAGCTATCAACCATAAAATCAAAGTTTTCGCCCTCCACAGTATTATGCTGTCTCCAACTTACAGGTAAAGAAATTTCATATTCTATCTAAGCAAAGCCTTTGTGAAACCCTTCAGAGACTTTATCTTTAGGAACTAACATGTACCGGTGTCTGAAAAAGTTCTAAAAATCTGAAGAAAGAAAAGTAAGTACTAATGTGTGACTTTATCTTATCAATGACAGGTGCATATTCAAGTGGAACATGCCCCAAAGTTGATGTTTCCTCATTTACTGAGATCTATCAAGGAGAACAGAAGATGGGCCCCATTTTAAAAGCTACGCTCAAGTGGCCCAGACAACAGAATAGACAGGTAGTGTCTTCCTGCATTTGAAAATTTCTACAGATTTCTTAGAAAATTATTATTACATCAGGCCTAGTTGTTAATAGATAAATAAATAAACAAACTAACTAAACAAACAAACTTAACCTTCATGGCCTATAATTACTTGAGGAAAATAAGAGAAGAAAAGGCATCCTTGAGCACAGCTTTTCAAGGTAACCTGCCTCACATATACAATGGCTTGTTTTATGACTTTATTAAAGAAGTATCTACATCAAAACAGTGAGCTGCTACTAGAAATCTACAGAAGCATCAGAATTTGGCAGTGGTATTTTAACCACAGGACCAGCCCAAACTGGCTCTACTCTGTTGATAACAGAATCTCAAGTTACCTGGTAGGTATAACAGAGCCAAAACTGCAAGAAATGTAGCCCAGGCATGTGCAGTAGGAAAGGTTTGTCCTCTAACATCACCTACCAACAGTTACTCTTCACAGATCGAAGAAGACCACAACCTGACTGAAAACTGAACACCAAACCCTTTCAAAAGTGAGGGGTCTCTTGGCCTGGAAAATCCAGGGCTAAAATCTGCCTCAACATATCTTACTGCAAATGGTCAAATTTGAAGCCCTCCAATTAGAACCTGCCAAGCCAACACTCGTAATCCTTTCCCTGGCCCTCCAATCCCTTAAAATTTGCCCCAACCCCAAACAGGGCAGACACATTTGAGCTGCACCTTCTGTCTCCTTGCTGGTCTGCCTCACAATAAAGCCTTTCTTTTCTCAAAATCCAATGTCATAGTATTGGCTTCTACACACATTGGACAGCAAGCCTATTTGCTAGATAACAATACGCTGGAGCTGGCTTGTAAAGCTCCAAAAGCCAACTTGTGTGCTTTAGTTCCTAACTCTGCATTCAGTAACATCACATTAGCCCTTGAAATTGGCTGTGGTAGGAGCATTTACACCACAGACATTGACAAATCTTACAAATGAGTATTTTTTTCCCCAGAGAGCTAGTTATTAAACATTATCAGCATAGTATTGCTAATTACCCAAAATATATCAATAATATTAATATCCATATCAATTATGCTCTATTTATGGCAAATGAAAATTATATAACAAACTATGAATTTGCTTATTCTAGGAGTTTCCAAAAATTACATGTACATGCAACATATTTTATTAGTTTAACATACTGCAAATTCTACCACAATTCATATATGTCTCAATTCAATGGATTACAACATAAACCTGTTTCACTACTATTTATAAAACTTTGAAACACATTCCAACATTTGACATAATTAGCTGTCTCTGACGTGAAAACCAAAATTACAAAACTTTGGGACTTGCGTGAATTGCTTGGTATATGTTTTTCTAGTTATTCTTTTTCTATATGACAATGAATTTTCATATCAATGTTTTTCCCTATATTTCTCAAAAATCTAGGCCACAGATCTTAAACTTCAATGTCTAGTACAGTACCATTTAAGTATTTGAGTCTAAATATTTGTCTAAATGTTTGCAAGAGCTATAGATAATGTTTGTGTCAAATTATTTAAAGTTTACAGAATTAATTATTATATTTATTTAAGATATTCAAATATCTGTACACTGAGAAAAATTGCCTTTTTTGTGCTGGAATATATTTTTTCATATAAAAATTTTCTTTCATATGAAATAGTAACCTTAGTTATTTATTTGATAGCATATTGAAAAACTTTAAAGATATGATACATTTATAAGCATCAAAAAAGTCAAGAAAGATATTTTTATTTTCTGAAATAGTGCCTGTTGAAATTATTTACTTGTCTATCTCTTACTGCACATACATACACACATGTATATAACTTATTTTTAAAAATCACATAATCTAAAGTTAATAATGTAAAACTCTTGATAGGGGAAAATAGAGAATCTCAAATTACCAAAAATAAGGGTTAACATAGTTAATAACTTTTGTTCTCACACTTGTCACCGTGCTCCCCAGTAGCCAGATGAGGTGCGGGGAGTGGGGATGAAAGTTGTATATGCCTGCCTTACTGTTGGAAAAATAAAAACTTAAATTTTTCCAGGGAGACAGTATTTCTCCTTGCTTAATTCATTTAACAAATTTATTTAATAAATATTTATTAATTGACTACTACATGTTAGGCACTAAATTGATGCTGAGCATAAAGAAATTAAACAGCCATGGAACATGGATATAAAAATTAAATAAGTGGAAATGAGTGTAATGTGTACGGATACACTGTATCCGTAATGGATACAGATCAGTGTGGGGCACCAAGTGAATGAGTAATATATTTAATCTAGGGGGATGATCATGAAAGTTTTCATAGAGATTTTTCTCAGAAAGACTTTAAAATTAAATGTATCTGTATATGACAGGCATTTCAGGTACAGAGCAGCACAAGCAAAGGAACAAAATCTCATAGCAGCAGGGCACATTCAGGGAACTTCTAGTACTTTTAGTTCTGTTGGAGTAAAGAGTTTGGGGAGATGGAGAGAGATCGAAGGTCACTGCACACAGAAAGTAACGGATAACAGAAGAGAATTGGAGATATTGACAAGTGTCTTCTCTGAAAGAAAATAAGCCTAACCCATAGGCTATAAAGAAGGGAGGCCAACAGGAAGAAGGAAAGATTTCTAGACATGGAGTTCTCAATGAGTGAGTTAGGAAGCTAAGAGATTGTGGTAAGAATGAGATATTATAATTTAATCTTTCAGAGGTACAGAAATTCAAAATTCTTCCAGACCCAGAGAATTTCTGTGGAGTGGGATGACCATAATGAAATAGGAGTAAAAATAACTGAAAATGAGGAGCTCAAAGAATTGAGAGTCTGAGATCTGATTAGGATAGTCAAATTAATGGTAGGAACTGGGGTAAAAAGGGAAATGGGAAGCTGTAATACATTTATGCTTCTTTTGATCTTTAAAACATTGTAAATTATTTAGTGGTTAAATTATTTCAGTTTCTTCAGAAACTTTTGCATAAAAATGGTGCTGAAGGACGATTTGCTTTATTTATCTTTTTTGTCACTTATGGCAAACCGCCACATCCCCTTCCTTGTGTGTATGTATGTGGGGGGGATGGTAGAGAGTGGCTGGCATGCTCCAGCTTGAGATATACAAAGTATAAATAAAAGAAAGCAGCTTGAGATTTGCAATCTGACAAATGTGGGTGTTTGCTATTTGTTGGGCACATTTTAGATTCTATTTTTAATCACCATTTTTCTGATGAGTAAACTAAGACTTAGAAAGGTTAAGTAAGAGGTAGAGCTGGGACTAAAGCCTATACTGACAAAGCCTCCACTCTTAATACTATACCAGGCTAATTGCTTAATCATTAAGCTGGGAATAACACCTACCTTGTAAAGACAGAATTAATTATTAGCAGTAAAGACTGGAAGTGGTTGAATACTGGTAATTTTCTTTGCCTTGAGATTAGATGTTTGTTTATGAATGTGTGTATGCACATATGTTTGTATGTTCTCATTTATTTGCTAACTCATTCTAGAAAGAACTTCATAAATGTTCAATGATGATGCAGTGCATTGAACTACAATGACTGAATTTAATCATGCACAGGCACAAAAATAACTATATTCAGGAAGATAAACTTTCAAAAACCTTTTCCTTGTTTATTTTTTAAAATAACATATAGCACTTTCTATATATGTAACAAAGTTCTAAGCAAATTACTCATTACTCATTAACTTATTAATATTCATTATAATATAATAAGTATAAACATAAACAAAGGATCAAATAAATATGCACAATAAGGACCTCTAAACTTTTTAATAATAAAACTATTTACTTGCAGTTTTACATTTGATAATAAGAGAAATGAAACTTGAGTGTAAAAGTTGGGTTTGTTAACTATTAGTGGATATGTTTGAATCATGGGGAGAAAGTTATAGAAAAAGGAGAGTCTAGTATGCTGGTAAAAATTATTTAATGCTTGCAAAAAGATCCAATATAGCAAAAAATTTCCTAATCAATATCTCCTGCTTTTTTGCAATATTCCAAAGTACTAAATCAGGTTTCAACTATATTTGCTTTCTTTTAATTACGTGAACCATTTAAAAATATTTTTAATGTTTTTTCTAATGTAGTGGGCTATAGAGTAATGTTGTTATTGTTTTGGATGAAACCTATGTCCACCAGGAGGAAATGAGGCCACTAGAGAGAGAAGCCAATTCTGGAGATGGAGAAATAGAGAGAGAGAGAGAGAACTGAATGAAACTAAAACCATTGGTACCCCTAGATCAAACCATGACTGTAATCTACTGACTTCCCAATCGCATGACCCAAATTTTCCAAAAGTTAGTTTGAATTGTTTTCTGTTTCTTACCATCCAAAGAGTGATGACTAACACTTCAGACTTAAATCAAGCTGGTTTCTAATTCCAACAGGTTGTGCAAACTTAGCCAAATCACATTTTCTCCCTGGATCCGAACCTCCTTACCTGTAAAATGATTGAAATTGCATTGATCCTCAGGTCATCATCTTTCCTAATGTTCCATGATTCTATGACCTAACATTTAATTAATTTAATTAAAAATGATTATTTAGCACTATATTCTAGTTCTGCTCAAATATAATTCCTTCTCTAATTATTTCCCTGACTATAACTATGTATTATTTCTACATAATAGAAGCAAAAAAAGTAGGAAAAAAGCACAAAAGGAAGGCACAAGCAGTGGTACTTTGTAGAGTTTAATTCTTGACTGGGCACTGTTTTCAGGAGAATATGAACTGCAGATAAGTTACCCCCCCAAAAAAAAAGTTGTTCATTCTCTATGGAAACCATCCAAATATGTTTCTTTATGTCCATTAGAAAATAGTTTATGTTAGAAGTTATTACCTGAACTGAAAACCCTAATAAAGTCTGTCCCAATAAGATTTGATTCAGAAAAGTTTATTAAACACTTATCCTGATGAAAAAAATCATTTACATATCACCCAAACTGGGTCTCTTTGGGTCTCATGCTTAGCGCTTTGCTCTGCACATTAAACACTCAATAAATGTTTGTTAAATTAAATTAAATTAAAGGAGTTGCTTTTACTGCAGTTCACATGCCCTTCCATGATTAATGAATCATTACTAAGTGAGAAATTAATGAGTGTGCTTTGCGTATCAGGGAAAAAAATGTGTTCAGTTTTGGAGAGGGACAAAATTTCACAGCAGGGGAAGAAGAGAGGCAACTCCAGGAATTAACAAGAAAAAAGCTTGCAATTATAGCTACTGGCATGTGGATAAACTCAAAATAGCTGTTGAAATCACTACCTGTGAGTTGACATACACATTAGCTTCAAATTAATCAACGCTTCACAAATCCTTTCTCCATACAATTAGAAAAGAATAAAGAAATGGGAGAATCTATCCAGGACAGTTCCAAAGCAGAGAAAACTCCAAAGTTCAGATTTCTCACCACTGCCATGTTTTCAGCCCCTCTACCCACATTTTTTTCTCCCTCTTTTCCCATAATCAAAGACCCAGAGCACACAGCAAATGTCAGACAGTAAAATAGGACGACCTGGATGAAAAGAGGAGACCACTATGGATGGATCCCAAAATAGGCAAAGAGAGTAATTCTGAATCCACATGTGGCATGTTAGGAAATTACAGCAAATAGGGAAATCTAAGCAGTCAGGCAACCAATGGTAGGAGGATCCCAGCATTAAGCAGCTGCTCCTGAAGACAAAACATAATTATCGATGGAAAGCAGTTGCAGGCAGTAAGAATTCTAGATAGGCAGGCAAATGGGAAAGGGTGCAAAAGTATCCATGAGTCTGGTATTAGGTAAAGCTGGATAAGATTCAAGGACAAGAACAAGTCATGGAGAAATTAAATAGGAAACAGGGAAAGGTCATATGTTTGGTCAAAGGCTTAACAATACCAGTTATTACAACTGGAGCACAAGCAATGGGCAATGCCATTCACGTGGATGACCTGATGCTGAGTCAGCAAGTTACTATCCCAAGGCTCCCTAATATTTCACAACTATGAACAGAACTGGTCTTGGGGTTGGACCACTGGAGGAATGATTGAGATAATGTGTGCCAAGTATCTATCACAGAGGAAACACTTCACTAGTGCAATTTTTTTTCCTTTTTTTCAATTATATTATTTGGGTGCCAAAGGGGAGGAAAAATCGCACATGTGATCTGCAACATATAATCAGTCCCACCAAGATCTGACAATTTGCATTTTTAGCATAATATTTCCATGAGTTATTTGCTGTTACTGATAACACCATGCTCTAATAAAATATATGTAGTGAATAGACAATACATACAGAATTAGTGGCCTTGGGAAATAACGAATAGAGTTAATAAGAAGAAATAAGCAGGAAAAGCTGGTTTTCAGAATTCTGGCAAAGTTGCTGTAGGGCCCTCTCAGAACACTAAAGATAAAGAGTCCACTCTTTATGTATTCCATGGGCACTGCTGAGTGTGGCCACTGGAGATGAAGGTCTTCGGTTTTCATTCACAGTAACTTGCTGATTTACACACGTAAAGAGCTGGTTATAAAATTATACCAATGTCTCCATTATTACTTTTCTATTCCAAAATTACCTTTTCACTAATATCTTCCAATCTTCCTTCCCTTTTCGGCCTGATAAAATCCAGAACTCAACAATTTCCTGTAAAAGACTGTTCTTACTCGGTATCAGTGACCAAAAAACATGAGTAGTTGCATTTTTTTGGTCAAGGTGTATATGGGAGTGGAATGTAGTTTTCAAATTTAATGTTGACTAACATTAACATAATAATATAATGGAAGTTATATATAATCCTGAAAAATAAAGAGCATAATGATCAACTGAAACAAATTTCTCCCACTTTTGTCAATTAATTATAGTCTAACAAGCTTCTCTGTTGCTTACAAAGTTCTATCTAGCCACAAAAACCTTCACATACTCACAAACGTTTTAGTATTTCAAAGTTCAAAAATCCACGTGAACCAGTTTTCTACAATTATACTAGGATTTATTTATCCTTTATAGCAAGATATTGCCATCATAATATTTTTAAGGGTTATAATCTTCATTCTTTCCTGATTAAGGCATAGAGATTAAGGCATGATATAGTCGAGAGGATTTGATTTGGTTAAAATTATCATGAAAAATGTTAATTTTATGACTCAACTCTATAAATGATGCAGAAATTGAAATTTTTTTTCAAAGACAGGCTTGATATGGGATAAAAGAAAACTTGTTAAATTTTACATCAAAATAGCTACTAAAAATTAACTATGAACAGGTTTAATATAGGACATTGTAATAATTAGTGTTCACTCCTGCCAACAGGTTATTTTCTTCATTTATGATTTTAGATTTTACAATGTAATCATCAGGCCAGCAGTAGCTAATCAGGGCATAAAATAAAGTTAAAATGTTTTACCAGCCTTGTAAACATTTGTGTTGCTATATTTTTCACTAGTTGAAAGCAACAAGACAGCCTGTTAGGTAGCTGAATATAGAGTATATTGGAATTTCACCATATGCTGTTTCAAAGAAACATCTGACTTAGCTAAGAACATGCTTTTGATTTATTAGTTGACTTCTGTACAGACATATGTGATTTCTTGATTCTTTTATTTGTGTCACACTTTTGATGCAATCAACCCTCATGTTCTCTTCTCCTTTTCTTCAGTTCCTGGGAGAAAATACAATCAATCACTGAGGAAATGTCATAGGGTAACAGCCCTTTTTCTAATACAATTTTCCTTTTTTATCCTGCTGTTTTAAAAAATATATTTTTGAAAGAGAAAATAAATGAAGTGATTTAGTGGTGATCTTCCTCTCTACACATTTTCAAACTTAGGTTGCCTTGATTTGTCAATTTTGATATTGGAAATTGATAGAAAATGATAAAATTCCTCTTACTTTTATACTAATATGTTCCTTAAAAAAACAGTTATAGTTTGTCAGATCATCCAGTAGCTAGAATTCCAAAATAAAAATGGGGTTTGAAAGACCACACAGGCAATTGGTATAAACTTCAGATGCAAGTAGGAAGCCTGACACTAAAATGAAAGGAAACACATTTCATTATGAGTTAATACTTATTGAATACACACTACATGCTGAGGAATATTAAAAGCATTTTACCTGGATTATCACAGTTAATGCTCCCAACAATCCATAAGGAAAATGCTGGTGCTAACCCTGTTTGCAGTTAAAGGAATTGAGTTTCAGGACTTAAGTCACTGTCCAGAGGCATACAGCTAGTAAGTTACAAAGCTGTGATTCAAACTAGACTATTTGGCTTCATGGCTTGCAATTGTAAATTGTTCTCCCTCTTATCAACTTTAAAATATGGTGAATCACCTGCACTCTCTTAGCTTCTACTTCCAAATCTCTAAAACATGAATAATATTATCCACCTCCTCAGACATTTGGGAAGAATAAGTTGATTTTTTTAAAAAAAAGTTTGAAGACCTGAGGGCAGTAAGGCATAGACTTTTATGGATATGGAAAACCACAAAGACTCTCTTATTCCACAGATGGTATTTTCTTAGTGATTTGCCCAGATACTCTTACAACTAAGAACTTTGACTAAATCACAGTTATTTTAGAATCAGTCCTAGAACCCAAGAGCCCTGCCAACTACATTCTTTTTCAAACTGCCTTGAAATGGAACCTGATAATTTCAGCCACTTAAATCGTAGTCTGAGCTGGCACATGATTTGATAGAAAGAAAAACACCCTGAATTAGAAGGGTAAGGCAAACTGCTACCATAATTAAAACTACTTAGCACTAACCTTGATGCTAAGTGGTCAGGTAAAATACAATCACAGTTTCAGGGGTTCTACAAGCATACTAGACCAATGGATGAAATGAGGACACAGTATTAAAATAGGTATAATTATCTGATCTCTCCCCACTTTCTATGGAGGAAAGATCCTCTTTGCAGCTCTGGCTACTAGAATGTTTTAGTTCCAATTGAGGTGATTGGCAGAGAAGCAAAGCTAAAGAAACAGAGAGAAGGGGGGAGGTTTCTTTACATAATGAAGAAAAAAGAAACAGATTCCAGTTCCTCTTGAACTGATTGCAATTAGGCAATCACTGCGCCAAAACTGCTCTACCCCAGGTCACCAATGACCCAGGTGGCTAAAGCAAATGGTCAATTTTTGGGCATCATCTGACTTATCGACAGCATTGAGCACAATTGCTATTTTCTCCACTTGGCATCTAGAACACCCCACTTTCTTGGTTTTTCTCCTCCTTCATTGGTTACTCCTTCTCACCCTCATCTAGGTCCTCCTCTTCTCCTTGATACTTATATGTTGGAGTGTCCCCAGGTATAGTCCTTGTTTCTCTTTTCTTATGTGTTGTAGTAGGAGTGGGAAAAAAAATGAGCGGGTTTCTAGTAGAGTAAACTAAAGCAAATAGGCAAAAGTATGGAGCCGACCTAGAATTCCAGCTTGTTTGTGGAGATTTTGAAACTGGATGAGAGGAAAAAATAAAAACTTTGAACCCAGCAAGTGTGTGAATGTTCAATTAACAGGATTTTCTGCAATATGGTATTTCCAACATGGACAAAATGGCATAGTAGTGATACTTCCACTGGGAAGGTGAAAGCTTAAGTGAGCCTGAGGACTCTGGAAAACAAAAACTGGGCAAATAGGCAAACTGGTTGAGGTTTTTTGCATGGTATTATGTGAGCAAACGCTCTATAGTAGAATGAAGTAAAATCTTTCCATTGGTCAAAATGGCTCAGTGAAAGAAGTGGCTCTTCCACAGAAGATTGTACTTTTAAGTTACCAAAAATTAAGTCTAGGGAGAGAGGTATGTCTCAAAAAGAATTATAGATGTGGCTATTGGCAATCTGAGCTAATCAGAATTAAATAGATACAAAGCTATGTTTTTAAGAGAGTTGTACTGTCACCAGCCTGAACTAAAAGAGATTGTAGACATTTGTTACTTACTATGTCCTTTGGGCTCCTATTACTTAGAAGCAGGGGATGAGAAAGTTACCCAGTCCTCATAAAAAGTAGGGTCTCCAATACCCTCTTCACCTGTGGTCCAGGAGCATGATGCAGAAAACCAGAACTAAGGGTCATGGAAAACAGAAGAGAATGGAAATACTTCTAGGGAATAGAACTGGAGCCTAATCAAAGGACATTTCTGCATTCCTAGGGTAGGGAGCAATGTAAGTCCAGGTCCTCCAAGAAGCAGATTCTAAGGCAGGAATAAACATAAAATGATTTTATTAGGGAAAATTCCTATGTAGAAGGAAATAGGGAGAGAGACAGATAAGGTTAGGAGAGCCTGTCAGACAATAATCCATGTCTGTCCCTGACCAAAGAAGAGAAAAGGAGAAGGTTAGGTGGAATCATTCTAGACTGCTATGCACTTTAAGGAAAGTTTAGCAAAGCCATTGGGGAGTCTATGCTGTTAGTCCCATAAATAGCCTCTGTCTCTACCCCTGTGGCCACTTCATTCATGTACACATCATATCAGTTCTAGGGTGGCCAACACTGGCTAATATCAACTGGTCAACTTATTTTATGTATTTGGTTGCCTAGTGTCTCTTCCATGTTGGATGCTTTCTGGTGGTCATGAAGGGTGAAAATAGTTCACACTTTGTACACACTCCCAGAGAGTGATCCACATGCCTCTACTCCAGATCTCCTTATCTCCCTTATCTCCATTCTTTCAGTTTTTTCTTTCCAGACTCCTGAAGATCACCAGGCCATTGGCTGCTGGACAGGAATCTATGAGTATTCTCACTTCAGGCTATCTCTCCTTCCACACAAAGTGGATGACCAGGTGCACTGCTTACAGTTTTTTCCACTGGGAAGATCTGCCCTCTCTACTTTCTTATGTGCCTAGAATATAGTTGTCTTCTGTTTTAGGTTTTTACTCACTACCTAGCCAACCCACCCATAATTCAAACTCAGGCTTTTTCCTCCTCCTTCTACATATGAATATTGTCATCTGACCCATACAAAATGTGAACTCTTTCTGATTCCTACTTATCATTAAAATAAAAAATAACACATTTGCCAAATCATTGGCCACATTCATGTATAATACCTGAGGCCTCATGGATCTGTTTTGGCAACAATACCACATCTGGTGCAGCTACTGTAATTGAGGCTGCTACTTGGTTAGACCTGCATTAGTCTACAGCCAATTTCCTGAGTCAAACTGGTTGTTGCAGGGGTCAGACTGGCAATTAAATTGACATATGATAGAAGCCATTATCCCTGCATCATCTAGCTCTCTAATAGTGTCACTAATCTCCACAATCTCCACTGGGATAAAATATTGTTTTGATTTACTATTTTGGCTGGGGATTTTGGAGGATGAGTTACAGAGGTTTCCTTTTGTCCTTCCCCATTATAATAGCTCTCTCTCCAGGGACCCAATGTGGGGGTTAATCCAATTGCCTGATATACCAATTCTAATTATACACTCAAGGACTGGGAAAATAACCACTGGGTGAGTCCTTGGAACAAGTGAGCTCACTATGAGGTGGATTTTAGTCAGGACTCCATTTATTACCTGGGCCCCATAGCCCCACTTCAACAGAGGGTCATGATGACATTTTGGGTCTCTGACTATCAATGTCAATTCAGTCCCTGAGTCCAGTAGTCCTCAAATGTGTTGTTATTCCCCATTACCCAAGTAATGAATGTAATTCCTTCTGGGGACAGACTGGAGGATTATCATGGCATATGCCATGGGGTTCCTTCCTCTTAGCAACCCAGGCACCTCTCAGTCAGTGAGTTCCAGACTTGAAAATTGACTTATGTGTGGGGACTAAGCAAGGGAGAAGCTCATTCTCTTCCATATTTCTCTCTCTCTCCCTCTTTCTCTCTTATTTGCCCCTATGGACACCACGTATTATTCACCATCTCCACAATTCCCTTCAACCTTGCCAGTTATGACTATAATTGTGTCCTCCTGGCTTCTGATGGTTATGCATCCCCATCAACCTCTACCATTGATGGGCCCCATAAGTCATCAATTCAGGGAATGAGCCCAGCTCTGTGATCTCCTCTCCTACCATCATCCCTGGCCTGCATCTCTCTCACCTGTGCATTACTGATGGCTTTAGTGAATGGTTTGTTTTCTGGGCTTCTCATGGGACATGATCCTCTGGTGGGGTTTTCTGCCCTTACATAATATATCCAATCCAACATGCCCACTTTCCTCAAGCTTTTCTTTTTTTTCCTTCCTTTACCATCTGCCAAGTTAATCAGGCATTTCTAATTTACTGACACTTGACCATTGTTTTTTCCAGGTACCAAAGAATCACTCCAATAGTACATGTGCCCCATCCATTGGGTCTTTGCTAGGGTATTAAAACCTATTTTCCAAAGAAGTGACCTCAAGTCAATAAATTCTTCCTTATTCAGACTTATATTCAGGCCCCATGACCAAGAATTTTTAAAATCCAGTCCTGAGTTATTGGTCTGGCAGCCAAGAGAGGTGGCAAAGACTGCTTCTGAACAGGGCCATCAGTTGCCTGTGGGGAGAGGTTCTGCACCATGTTCCAGCACAGCAGAAATAGTAGCTCTTTCTACAGAGGGGAAATGTGGCCACCTCTGAACACCTAGAAGATTCAGAGGGGGTTGTGGAGTCACTATCCTCAGGGACATCCAGATAGTACCATCGTAGTTCTAGGATCCCTAGTTTTCCCAAGTAGGGCTCTGAACTTCACATGACAAACCCGCTTTGGCTGAGTTTTCAAGTGTCTGTGGAACTGTAAAACTCTCACAATTAGTTGTTCTTTCTGCCATTTGATTGTACCTACTTTTTAAATATGCTACTACCACCCAAGCTTTCTGGTTCTCACATTTAGCCATTAATCATTTCTTTACATCAGGCAATCTCTCATTATCCTTCTGCAGGGCTTCATTTCAACAGAGCAGTAACCAGCCAACTTCACTGTCTTCGTAGGCATGGTTCATCTTATATATCTCAAATACCAGCATCATGGCATCTGCCTCAGCATTTCCCTTTGCCAGGATGTTTTTCCAGATCATTACTAGTGAAATTATTAGCAATTGAACTGCCACCGTGTGCCAGGGGCTATTCATTCCCCACGTGCCTACCACAACAGTGTCCAACTTTCATACTGAGTGGTAGGTGAGCCAGTCCAAAATCTCCATCTCACTCGCATTTTCTTAAACTGAACTCACGCCCACTTGTTTTAGTCTACATCCACCAAAAAGCAGATGGCAAGGCAGGATTAAGCATGTTAGGATTTTAGTGGAGCAAGCACCTGTGTGCAAAGAAATAGAGGCAGTCAGGAAAGGGTGGGAAAGCCATCAGGCTGAGTGAAGAGAGAGAGAGAGAATGTTGGGAAAGGTGCCTAGACTGCTGTGCAAAGAAAGGTAGGCTGAGCAAAACTGCTAACGCTGGCCTACAAAGGAGTTCTGGGTTTCTCAGGAAGGATTCTGTCTTAGTATTCTAATTTTCTCACACTCATTGGTGAAGGACAGACCACAGTAGGCAAGGCCTCTACTGCAAGGCAATGAGAGATGCTTCAGCGGGAGCCCTCCAAGGTCAAGTGTGCTCCCTGTATTAGGAGGTCTGCAAGGCACATTCTCACGGCCTCCACAGACCCTCACATTTTCTACCTAGCAGGACTTCAGAATTGCTAGTAATCACTGACTGCTGTGGGTCTCCCAAATGGGAATTTTATTGTGACAATCCTGCTTCTGTTCCATCATTGTACATGTACCTCATTGGATGTGTCAAAGATAGATAACGAAATTTTTGTTCATAAGCCTCCTGTAAAAAAGGAACCACATTCAGACCTGTTGCAGACATTTTTCCAGGCTTTAAGGTCTGTGTCAGTCAGTGTTTACTGCATCACAAACAACCACAAAATTGTGCCAGTGTACAATAGATGTTTATTTAGCTCAAATGTTTGCAGGTCAGTGGAGGTCGGCTGATTTGGGCTGGGCTCAGCTGCACAGCTCTGTTAAACCATAGTCCAGTTGTGCATGGTTCCTCATTGAGGTCTGGGCTCAGGTCTGTCCACATGTGCTCATTTTGGGCCCAGCCTAATGGCAGCTTTTCTCACGGCAAAGGCAGTAGATATAAGAGGATGTGCCCAGTCACCAAGTACATATCAATTCTCTGCTTGTAGTAGGTCTTATAACAGTCTATTGGCCAAGGCAAGTAACAGAGGCATGGCAGGAGGGGTGGGGGAGGGAACCTTTTGAACAATAATCTATCACTGTTTCCAGCAATGGTAGATCATACCTATAAATTGGTAGGAAAGCCAAACTGTATACCTCCCCTGCCACACAGTGTCCAATGGCATAGGCCTTATACAATTCTATGGCATACTAGAGAAGATGATACTCAAAAGTGTGAAGGGATATCAGAACCATCCAGGAGGTTCTTATCTTCTGCTACGTAATGCTGTCTAGTTAGCTACAATGGTAATATTATCCCTCCATTCACCATATATATATTGAGCAACTGCAGGTGACAGACTCAAGGTGGGACCCTGAGGATATAGAGCAGACATTGCCCCTGACCTTATATGGTATAGTAGGAGAGATAGACATCAGAAAATAATAATAATAACTAAGCAAATATTTAATTATGATTGTGGTAAGTGCAATAAAGAAAAAGCAACAGGGAAACCTGAGTTAGCCTAGAGATCGGGGAAGGATTACCTAAGGAAGAGAGATCTGAACTCTAAAGAATGAGCAAGAGATGCCTCAGTGGAATGGGGTGGAAATCAAGGTGGGAGAGGACAAAGGGGTTCCAAGTACAAGGAATAGCAAGAGTGATGGTCCTGGGGCAGAAAGGAGTGGAGTATGTAAGAGAAGCCCTCTTGGTACCTTCTCTACAGCAGGGCTTTTCCCAAGTCACTTTCAATCACATCACTCTATTTTCTTCAATAACCTAAAATTATCTTGTTAATTTTTTTTACTTGTGTATCTATTTTCTACAATCAAAATAAAACTTCCATGAGAGTGAAGACCTTCTCTGTCTTATTCACCCCAGGTTCTGAATTAATGTCTTTTGAATTAATTGATGAATGAACATAAAAAGGACTTGTGCCTGAAGCAAAAAGAGCTAATGTAAAAAAAAAACCAAACAGGAAGAGACAGAGACATTGGGCAGATCTTCCAGCACCTGCAGGCCATATTCAGGATTCTGGTGTTTAACCTAAGAGAAAGAAAAGTCATTGAAGGGATTAGAGCAGAGAAATGGCATGCTTATCATTACCTTTCTAAAATGTCATCGTGGCTGCATTGTGTAAAATGGATTGGAGGGAGTAGGAATTAATGTGGGAAGATCAGTTAGGAGGTCATTGTGGTACTTCAGGGGAAGATTGGCTTGGAATAGGAGGAAGTGCAGGAGACAGGGAAAATTCATGTGTTGTAGTCCTCAGGCATCTTGGGAAAAAAATAACCATGAGAGTTGAGAGCCATACTCTTGAGTGGCTCATAAATCTCATAATGGTAGCTGACTGTTGGGGCATCAAGAGTGGTAGGAGGTTTGGGTAATCAGTGGGTGGTCAAACTTACAGTTGTAAAATAGAATGTTCTGGATGGAAGACACAGTGAGGTCACGAGTAAATTCTCCAGCAATTATATGGATCATTTGCTTTTGGTAGGAATGTGAGTATGTACTCTTCCAGTACCTGGTCAATATCCAAGTTATAGATGGTGAATAAAAAGGTGGATACTAAAGAGCATAGATAGTTTTGAATCCAGCCTTCCCAAACTCAGTTGGAGACGGGGAAGTTTAGAGATGGAGACTAGGGACTATATCAGTATTTTGTTTTAGCATCTCTCCAGCACCTAGCAATATTTGAATAAATGGCCAACAGGTAACTAAAAGGGATTGGGAGTTATTGGTATTGTGGGGGAGGGGAGGAGTGTCACAGGTGATGACGCTTCCCACCTGATGAAGTATACTACCACTAAAATAAGTTGTATCAGGATTGGGAGAAAGGGTGATAATGGAGTTAGGCCTCAAATGAAATTCATCTTGATAGTGTGGGGATGGAGTGGTCAGTAATGTTGGATAAGATTCCCAGAGTTAGTATAGGGGCTGCTGTAAACAGCATTTGTGTTCTTTAAACACAAATGAAACCTGAAAGAATGAAGAAGGATGCTTTTCAGCAAAGTTGAAGAGATAATGAAACTAGCACTCTAGGGGTGGCTGATACCCGGGCCTTGTTAACCCTCTTATGATTGTTAGAGGCAATCTGTTAGATTGTTAGAGACACGCAGGCATATCTAGATCCAAAATACCTCTGGTTGCCTTTTTGAAACAAGAGTGTTAACTTAGCATCCCCTGGAGATGTGATGTGTAAAATTTGCCCCCCTGGCTCTTGACTGGAACAAGGGATGAAGAAGTGGTCTGAGTGCCATGACAAGTTAGCTGATCTAGAGTGACATGCCCCAGGTGTCAAAAGTGCCTGGTTAACAGCTTGTTCTGGAGAAGTTCTGAGAATCTCAGGCTCTGATCCCAGTGTGTTAGTGACTTAATGTGTGGAGGGAGTGCATCACATGTATGTTCTTCACTTGCATTGTCCTATACAGTAGCCACTAGCCACATGTGGCTACTTGAATTTAATCAAAATTAAATCAATGAAAAATTCAACTCTAGTCACACTAGCCACATATGGCTAGTGAGGATCTTATTAGACAGCACAGGTATAGGACATTTTCATCATCGCACAAAATTCTGTTGGACAGCCCTGCTCTAGACATCCTATGCTTTCTCATCTGTAAAATGGGAAAGTAATTCCTGCATGTCTTATAGAAATGTGGGCTTAAATGAGCTAATGTGGGTGAAAATTCCTTGAAAAAATGTTGCATGTATTATGGGGCAGGGTTGCAGTATGATTATTGCTTGTTTTCTGGCCACTGGATTTATCATCTACTGCCAAACCAGCACAGCAATCTCCACATACCCATCTCTGTCCCACAGAAGTGAACCATCCAGGCTTTTCTGAGGAAGTCCCTCAGGCTGTGAAAGGTGTTTACTGAGCATGGCCTCAAGCAACCAGCTGGCTTCTTTAGGCTCTTATCAAAGCTAGGGGCCAGAACCCTCTGGAAATCAATACTGCCTTGTCTTGATCACCTGTGACCACAGCTAACCCTCCCAGGCCAATTTCTTATATCTTTAGTACAATGTTCAGCGTTGATTAGATAAATACTTTCAGTCTAACCCAGCTTCCAACTTGTCTAATGGCTACAAGCAGGGCCTGCTTCAGAGGTGTACAACCATGCAGTCATACAGAGCCTTGTACTCAAAAGGGCTCTGCTAGTGCCATCTTGAGATTCTCGATAATTTCAAATTTGAACATATTGGTAAGTGAAGTCCAGTGGGACAGTGGAAACTACACATGAGCAGATGTTCATGTCGGCCTGTTCTGTTCCTTAGCTCCCAGTTCACACCCAGTGTTCATGGTGTTCATGAGCACAGGATTCCGGTGGACCCACAGTAAGTGCAAGTTCACAGAGACTCAAATCAAGTCTACAATGTAAGCAAGTTACATCCACCACTGACTAAGCAAGGGCACTCACTACTAGCCCCACAAGGCCATGCTTTCTATTTGAAGCCGAATTTGTTTCAAACACAGAAAGAAGACAACATGTTCTAAGAAACATGAGCAACCAAGGAAATTTACCACATCCTCCTTATTCATATTAGTTGCCTGTACTAGTGAACTACTTATACCGAAAATGATGACATAGAAGGAAAACAAAAAACAAGACAATCCATATTTCCTTTTCCTTTCAGTCCTCCTTTATTCATCAGTAAACTGAAGGCAGAGTGTTGGTAAAATGTGTGTTGCCAACAAGTAAAATAAAAATAGTTTAGTTAGTTTTATGCAGTTTCCACTGTTCTGGTAAGAAAAAAAAAATTCATGAGTAAGCTAAAAAAAAGCATTGTGCAATTTGGTGACTCCACATACTGAAATGCTTTAAATGCTTATATTTGCATTTAAAATAGGTTATTGTGCCCTCCTTTGTGTTGTGTAGCTCAAAGAAGAATGGCAAAACTCATGCTAATAATTAAAAATTTTAATTTTTCTTTACTTACAATGACACTAAATGGCAAACAAAAAATCATGACAAGAGAAAGACTGTAAAAGAAAGGAAAGGCTTCACATTTTAGTACCTTTAATTACACTTTTCCCCCTTTTTTTTTTCAGCAAGCATTTTCATTGCAGACTGAGCCTTGCAAATAATATAGCTGGCCCTGCTGCAAGCTAGTTATTTGACTTCTTCCCATCCCATTCATTTAATATTGAGTGATTAAGTGAAGAATAGACTTGGGCTGCAGGTGCTCAAGTTTGGAACCTGGCTCCAGGACTCCAAAATGAAGGAAGCTGAAGCCCAGGATGTTTTGTTGAGAGGAAGCAGGGAAGCATAGCACAGTAACTAAGAGCACTGATGCCAGGATCAGGGTGCCTGAAACCAAATTCTGACCCTGTCAACTTTATGATCTGGGGTAATTTCCTAAATCTCTCTGTGCCTCAGTTTCCTCACCTCTAAAATGGAATCATGATAATAACAATGCCTATTACATGGGGTTGTGGTGAATATTAAGAACATTAATATACGTAAAACACTTAGAATAGTGTCTGGCATATATTTGGTACTACAAATCATTAACTATTATCATTATTTTACAGAATAGAGGGAAATAGCCTAACTTCAATCTAAAATTTGAGTCTATGGTACCTTATTAAAATTAGCATTATTTTTAAAAATTATATACTTCACAGAAATATTTTCCTTCACTAAACACTACTTAAGCACAGACAGATATGGTTTAAGGTTTTGATAGGTTAGTATGAATCTATTATAATTTCCCCCGAAATGAGCATTTCCTGGTTGTCTTAAGTTTATGACTAAACATGCTCAGACACTGCTTCAGGTAATCTGCTCACAGATAGCCAGACTACATTATTACTGCTTTGTGTTCGAGTTATAATTATTTGGAAATGAGAAGAAATTTATCAAATTTTATTTTCTAAATTATATATTTAATTGGTAATTCACTAACCACATAGAAAAAAGTAACTCGTAACAAAGCTAACTGAAACAAACTTGCCTTAATGTATCCTAGAGACTCACCAGTGTTTGGATATTCAGGCACAGATCATACTTTATACTGATGCATCACAACTTGGAAGGTTCAATACCACAGAGAATAGAGCCTGAACTTAGATAGAACCAGGAAGTAATGTTTGTAATTATAAAGACCTAAATTCTCATTTCTCTAAATAGCTATGAAACTCTTCCATGTTCCAAATCCCCTTGGAAGTGTGTGAGTGTAAGAAGGAAATAAGTGCCCAGCCTTAATAATTAAAAATACTGCCTCAACGTTTATCTTTAAAGAGAGCTCTGCAGGCTGGGAAAAGAAAGATTTTAACCTGCTTCCATGTAAAATAATCTTTAATTTAACAAAGTACTCCCCAAATTATTTTACTAGAAAACCAAAGGATACATTCTCCCTTTCAGAATAATTCTGTCCTCCTATAAAATGTCCTGGGCATTTTGATTCTTTCATTCCTGTTCGTATTTTTACTTCTTTTTGTCATTTTTCTCTTCTCCTAGCACCCCAGCTACCTAAGAGCAAGCATGTTCTCATAAGTGTTTATATCCTCCCAAAGTGACTAATATAGTATCATATATGCAAGAAAAATCTTATTTGATTGATTGTCATTTGATTAATAAACCTTAACAGGATTTTCTAATAAGGATAATTTTTAAATGATAGGATTTAAAAGAAGTAAATACAGAAATCAAAGATTTATACCGTCTGTAATAAGAGCTAAAAAATACTTTTAATATATTAAATCTCTATTAATTGAATATTATAAAACAAAACACTTAGAGATGGTATAGCAAAGGCAAACCTGGTCTTATATCCTCAGGGCTACCTTCCTTCTCAGAAGTTTGTGGAATCCAAGTGAGTTAAACCCGTACCTCTACTGCTCTGGATATTGTCAACGCCTAGATAAGCAGCACTACCCTTTGGCATTCACCTTGGTGCCTGGGTCTAATCCAAAATATCTAAAGACATTTGGCAACTTACTCTTAGAATCATATAAATTTAAAACTGGAAAAGTTCTCAAAATTTATCTAGGCCACATTCTTCATTTTCACATGCAGTACTAAAGCCTCAGAAGTTCCATCATTTGCCCAAGGTCATTTAACTTAATATGTAGGGTGGACATAAAATGATCAGGTCTCCTTAACTTCAAGCCTAGTTCTTATAACTCTACAGGATCACCTTTGTCCAACTTTCAGGGAATTTCTGTGACCCAGAGACACTCAAGAACAATGTTTAGTCATTAGATCCTTCTAAAATGAGGAGGAAAAACACATTAATTCAGACACTCAAGTTCTTATTATGGTTTCAGAGGCTTCTTTTTGAAGAAGTTTCCTGCTTCTAAGAGTCACTGCAATCTTCCAGGGGAAGAGGGTTAGGGGGATAATGATGAAGCTAGCCATTGGATGCTGAGGCTGCTTATGGTTAATAGTATCAGGTTAAATAATTGACATATATCTTTTCTCTTTAACTCACTGACTTCCTCTGTTATGGAAGTAAGATATACAGTACAAATACTTAACTACATGCAGAAAAGGGAGATATTTTACAATGAAATGACTTTAAGCTTATTCCTCTAGGGCTAGTACAGAATCTGCCCGAGAAGTGGAGGGAGTATCCTCTCCTAAATTAAAAGATCAAAACTAGCAAGAATAGGAGCCAAACTGGGGCTAGGCTAAGAATTTAAGACTTTGCCTCTCTTATGGATGTAGTTATGTTATTGCAGAAAACCTGCAGACATAGAAAAGATGACTTCAAATAATACATGCAGACAGAGGCCCACATGTTTAAGTGCAGAATTGGGTTGAAACTGCAGCCATAGAAAATTAGCCTGTAGAATCCTAATCCATTAAAACAAAAAGAAATCTTAGAGGACATGTCAAACAGATCAGAGATAAAGAAACTGAGGCCCATGACAGTTAAGAGACCTTCCAAAGGTCACACCACTGTCAGAGACAAATCAAAGTCAGGCCTCTGCATATATTTTATATTTGCAATTGCCTACTTTGCACTGTTGTAAAACAGAAGTCCAACACCTAAATTTAAGAATTGAAATGTAAACTGATTTAATATATGAACAGGAGAATTTTAAGATATGCCAAGGACAAAGAGAGGCTAAGGAAAAAGGGATTACATATTTTCCTTTTGTCATTATCCAATGAGCTATCCGTTCCTTCATGGCCATCGCTTTTGGCTAGGTAGGAGCTGTGGAAACATTTCTCCTGGATGCATGTATTCCCTAGAAAGAAAACTCAATCTGGCTTAAGAGAAAAAATTCCTCTCCAAGTAAAGATAAATTGTCTAAATTGAAAGCTCACACTATAAACAAATTTGAACAGTACAGACATCTTACAAAATTAAATTTCCATCTAGTGAATTTGAATGATGATTTGAGAAAAAATAGCTCTGTTTTTAAGGCCCACTCCCAGGTAACTAAAAACACAATTATAACAATTTGTTTCTTTATTTCTATATGTTATGTTTTTAGTAAAATACTTAATATGCATTCAATGTAACCACCAATAATATTGTTTTTATAAGAAAAAAAGGCCTCCAAATTTTTATATATAATGATTCATGAAGTTTTACTGAAACTAATATAAACTGAACACATCTTTGAATGTGCTAAGAAGTGTAACCACACAAAATGTTTAGTGTACATTCATAATTTTCTTTTACACTGCACTGAAACCACACTTCATATTTTCATACAATCTATACAACTGATGCTGTTTCAAATTTACCAGAATATTATCTCTATAATAATGCTACTGTACAGTATAAACTAAGATGTAGTTGATTTACATGACTAGTCAAAAAACTCAAGAATCAAATTTTTGTTAAAAATATATTCATAACTTTTTTTACATAGCTATAACCAGGCCCCAAGCTACCTTTCTAAACTGATCTACCACTTTTCCTCATCTTAGCCCAGCTCTAGATACTGTGAGCTGGTGTTTTCCCATCTGTGTCTCATGCTTCTCCACCTGTTGTTGTTCAGCTGGCATCCTCTTTCCTCTAACAGCTACAAGCCTAAATTCTACCCAACCTTGAAAAGCCAGGTCAGATAGCTTCCTAGCACCCAAGCATTTCCTAATAAACTTGGTCAGGAATAATCTCATCTGCTTGACAACAGTTGTAGGCCTCCAATTTCTTCTTACTATACCACCACCTTTTGCCTCATAGTGTGGAACTTTAGGGAGCAATTCATAATAGTAGTTAAGAGTGAGAACTCAAAAGTTATACAACCTGGGTTCAAATCCTGACAATATATTGACTAACTATGGATTTTGGGCATGTCCTTTAATCTTTCTTAGCTCCAATTTCATCACTTATCAAATGAGATCATTGTAGTACCCACCTTATAAAGTTCTTGTAATAATCTAAGATGATATATATAAAGTGCTTTGAAAGTTTCTAATACCTAGGAAGGGCTCAATAAATGTAAACTACTGCCAATACTCTAATTTTATTATTATTATCATCATCATTATTTGTAGTGAAAGAGCTTCCACTAGGAACTGTGTGCCCAATCTTTTCAAGTTTTTGATTTCTTATCTGTACTAAAATAAAGCTTCTGCACAGCAAAGGAAACAATCAACAAAGTAAAGAGACAACCTAAAGAATGGGAGAAAAATTTGCAAGCTATCCATCCAACAATGGATTAATAATCAGAATATATAAGAAGAAACTCAACTCAATAGCAAAATACAAAATAATCTGAGTAAAAAAAATGGGCAAATTATCTGAATAGACACTTCACAAAAGAAGACAAACAAATGGCCAACAGGTATATGAAAAAATACTCAACATCACTAATCATCAGGGAAATGCAAATCAAAATCACAATGAGATACCATCTCATCCCAGTCAGAATGGCTAATATCAAAAAGACAAAAAATAGCAGATACTGGTGAGGATATGGAAAAAGGGAAATGCTAGTACTCTGTTGGTGGGAATGTAAATTAGTACAGCCACTGTGGAAAAAATATGGAATTTCTTCAAAAAACTAAAAATACATATGATGCAGCATTACCACTGGATCCAAAAGAAAGAAAACCAGTATATCAAAGAGATATCTATACTCTCCTATTTATTGCAACACTATTCACAATAGCCAAGAAGTGGAATCAACCTAAGTGTCCATCAATGGATGAATGGATAAATAAAATGATATATATATACACATAATGGAATGTTATTCATCCATAAAAAAGAATGAAATACTTTCATTTACAGTATCATGGATGAAACTGGAGGACATTTTGTTAAGTGAAATAAGCCAGGCACAGAAAAAATATCACGCATGTTCTCACTCATATGTAGGAGAGAAAAAAGTTGATCTCACAGAGGTAGAGAGTAGAATGACAGTTACCAAAGTCTGGGAAGGGGAGGGGGAAAGTGGGAATAAAGAAAACGTGTTTAATGGGTACAAACGTACATTTAGATAGAGGGAATAAGTTCTAGTGTTTTATAGCACAGGAAGGTGCCAACAGTTAACAATAATTTATTGTATATTTCAAACTAGCTAGAAGAGAAGATTAGAAATGTTTCCAACACAAAGAAATGATAAATATTTAAGATAATGGATATCCTAATTACCTTGATTTGATCATAACACATCGTATGCATGTATCAGATTATCACACATACCCCATAAATATGTACAATTATTATGTATCAATAAAAAAATTAAAAAATAAGCCATCACCACAAAAAATAGTATTTACCTTAGTATAAGTTATCTATTTATCATCTCATAAGTAATATGGTCAGAAATATGGGTGTGACTTACATGGTCCTCTGGCTCAGGATCTCTCATGAGGCTGCAATCAAGGTATCCATGGAACTTCAGGCATTTCAAGACTCAACCTGGGAAGGATCTGCTTCGGAATTTACGCTCTGGTTGTGCCAGGATTCAGTTCCTCACAAGCTGTTGGTCTAGGGGCCTCGGTTCCTTTCTGGCTGTTGGCCAGAAGCCACCCACAGTTTCTTGACATGTAATATTACTTTCATTCTCAGAAGTTACAGCCTATATACCTTTCAATAGTGACTTATTTACAGTACAGGAGTGTGGCAGGCAGAATAATGGTCCCCCAAACATGTCCATACTCCAGCCCCCAGAACTTGTGAATAAATTACTTTACATGGCAAAAGGGACTTTACAGATGTAATTAAGGACTTTGTAATGGAGAGATTGACCTGGGCTATCCAGTGGGTCCAATCTTATCACAAGAATCTTTAAAAGCAGAGAACCATTTTTGGCTGTAGTCAGAGAAAGAGATGTGACTATAGCAGAATGATTAGAGAGATGCAATATTGCTGGCTTTGAAAATGGAGAAGGGGGCCATGAGCAAATGACTGTGGACAGCCTTTAGAAGATGGAAAAGGCAAGAAAACAGACTCTAGCCTAGAGTCACTGGAAAAGAAAGCACCCCTGCTGATAACTTGATCTTAGGCTGGTGAGATCAATGTTATACTTCTGACCTATGGAACAATAACAAAAGAAATTAATGTTGTTTTAAGCAATTAAGTTTGTGGCAATTTGTTACAAAACAATTGAAAAATAATACAAAGAGAAAATGTGTAAGTGTCTTGTGAGAGGGATCACACACAAGCACTCTCTAAATATTTAAGGAATACATATGATCATTCTATAATGTAAGATATTAAAAATAAATGTAATATCTTACATTCTAAAATGTAAGATATCACAAAACCTCTAATTCAAAAACAATTAAAAAACCCAGGGCTTTTTTTTTATCATTGTATTACAAGACCATTATCTATCATCAAAAGCAATGAGAATATAAACTATTATGTTTTTATTTGACAAATGCTTGTAGAACATTTACTATGTGGTAAATGCTGTTATAGTGTCTAAAGCTAGAGACACTTTATAAAAATTACTCATTTAGTTCTGTTACCTTAAAAAATAGTTACCATTATCATCCTTCTTCTACAGAAAAAGAACAGACACAGGGTCAATGATCTTTCCCAAGAGTACATAGCTTCAAACTCAGGCACTCTGGCTTCAGAGTCCATGCATTTAATCACCAGTTATGCTCCTTCTAAAATGATAACTGAATTGCTATAATAATATATATATTCCCAATAAGTCGTTTCATATATTTAAGAGGACTAGAAAAATTGTATATATTCTGGATTACTTTTCCCAATTCATTCCTTCAACAATTACTTACTAAGCACCTCCTACGCCATAGGCACAGAGGAAAAGAGAAATGAATACAACAATGAGCCTCCCCTTAAAGAGTTCACAGATTAGTGACAAAAGACAGATAATGACAAAATAATGTAATAATTTTTTATTAGGACAAAATAATATACATTCATTCAAGCAAAACCATCTCTTATGACCCTATTCTCAATGACTTCATGATTTAAAAGGGACAAGTATTTAAATAAACAATTGTGTGATACCTTAAATGCTACAGTAGAAGCATGTAACTGGTGCCAAAAAGCACAGAAAAGGAATAACATTATTCAGGAATTGGCAGAGGTTGCACTGAAGGGTTTGAAGGACAGTGACATGTGGAGTTTAGTATTTTAGAAAGATCATTCTAGGCCAGGCACAGTGGTTCACGCCTGCAATCCTAGCACTCTGGGAGGCTGAGGTGGGAGGATTGCTTGAGCTCAGGAGTTTGAGACCAGCCTGAGCAAGAGCAAGACCCCATCTCTACTAACACTAGAAAAATCAGCCAGGCATCGTGTTGCATGCCTGTAGTCCCAGCTACTTGGGAGGCTGAGGCAAGAGGATCATTTGAGCCCAGGAGTTTGAGGTTGCAGTGAGCTATGATGACACCACTGCACTCTACCCAGGGCAACAGAGCAAGACTCTGTCTCAAAAAAAAAAAAAAGAAAGATTATTCTAGCAAGCAGAGAGGAGAATAAGCCTGAAGGGCAGTTAGGCTGGAGGCCAACAATTTGTAACGAGATGACTCAAAGTGCAAGGATAACAAGAGCCTGAATTAAGGCAACAGCAGCAAAGATTATTAGAAGAGAGGGTGAGTTCTGGGGTGGTTTTAGAAGGCATGATAGCCAGGAACCCAGGATATGCCACTGCCCCCCACACATACACATGGGCCTCCCTCAAGGAATAATAACAGCAAACAAGAACAATGAGATGTTAGAATTGATGACTGAGTAAATACCAGGCAGAGGGATGGCAGGAGAGAGTACTTGAAGTGTGTGAAAGTCCTGGTGCCCTTCTAGAAAGTTTGGACATTAAGCTGGGACAACTAGAGTCTTGACAAAGCGTTTAAAGTACATGATCAAATAACACTGAAGGTTAACACTGCTAGAAAGAGAAAGGCTAGACTGGAGTGAGGAGAAATCAGAGGCTGACAAAGGAGATAGCACTGTGGTGTATTAAAAGGAAAGTCTAAATTTTAATTTTTAGTTTTTATTTCACAAATAGAATATGACTGTACCTAAAGGAAACATTTCTTTTTATAATAAATACTGCTTTTAAAAGTTGAATTGTTACCAATAACTATAGCTAGCAATAGCTCACTACAGTTATGTACCACATAACAACACAATGATGGATCATGTGTATTCAATGGTGGTCCCTTAAGATTAAAATATTGCATTTTTACTGCACCTTTTCTATGTTTATACATGTTTAGATACACAAATACTTACCATTGTGTTACAATTGCCTACAGTATTCAGTACAGGAACATGCTGTACAGGTTTATAGCCTAGGATCAATCGGCTGTAACATATAGCCTAGGTGTCTACTAGGCTCTACCATTTAGGTTTGTGTAAATACACTCTGTGATGGTCACACAATAATGAAATCACCTAATGCACTCCTCAGAGTTCATCTCTGTTGTTAAGTGATGCGTGATGGTATGGAAGCACTGTTCTAAGTACCTTACATATAGTACCCATTTAATCCTCAAGTATTAATATTATTATTAGTTCAGTTTATTGTCGATCGAGTAAAGTAACTTGTCCAGGGTCATCCAGTAATTGGTAGGCAGAATTTGAATCCAGACAACGTGATGTGATGCCAGATCCTGAATTCACAGCCATTACATCACTATCTGAATATCATATATTCAGAAACTCTCTTTATTACGTTGAGGTTCAGAGTATACACAGGCTCTGGAACCAGACCGCCTAGGTTCCAAATGCCATTCCATCATGAAATAGCTGTGAGAAGTTAGGCAAGTTACTCAGCTCTCTGTACCCTATCTGTAAGTGGTAATAATAATAGTGTTTGCCTCCAGGGGTAGTTCTGAGGTTTAACGAATAAATGCAGTAAAAAGCCTCAGAATACTGCGTGGAACATATTGCACATTCAATAAAATTTACCTGTTATTATCAACATTCATATTATTCAAATATAAAGTATTGAGAATACTGTAAGAAATACTGGATATACTGCATGGCCCCAATTGTGATCTGTGGTAGGCAGAATAATGGCTCCTAAAGATGCCCATGCCCTAATTCCTGGAACTTGTGAATATGTTACCCTATTATGTCATAAAGGACTTTGCGGATGTGATTAAAATATGGACCTTGAGATGGGGTGATTCAACCTAATCAAATAAATTCTTAAAAGGCTGTAATTGGAGAGACACAACAATGGAAGAAGAGGAAGGAGAGATTAGAAGGATGAGAGGGTCTCAATCCACCACTGTTGGCAAAGGTGGAGGAAGAGGGCCACAACCAAGGAACACGGGTGGGCTCTAGAAGCTGGGAACATCCCTCAGCTGACAGCCAGCAAGGAAACAGAGACCTCAATTCTACAACAGCATGGTATAATTTGGCCAAGAACCTGATTGAGCAAAAAACCACATTCTTCCCTTAAGCTTCCAGAAAGGAACACAGGCCTGTGCACACCTTGATTTTAGACTGTTGAGACCCATGTTGGACTTACGACCTACAGACTGTAAGATAATAAATTGGTGTTTTGAGCCACTACTTTGGTGATAATTTGTTATAGCAGCAGTAGTAAAATAACCTAAGACCTATGTTTAACTTTTTCCTAAAAGACTCAAATATATTGATTTAAGTACTATGTAATATGCTAGAATAAATTTTAACTTCGTAAAGTCAGCAATTTTAAACTATATTAGGGGCATAAATCAATGTCTTCTTTACATTTCTATTATTAAATTCTTAGAAACTAAAAGTTGCTAAAAGGCTAAAACAGGATATAAAATGCTATTATCATTTTTTGATCTTTATATTTAAAGGTAAAGAAATGCTCAATTTTAATTTTTCTCCTTTAGGTTCTCATAGTTATGAATGAATTAACTGATTTTTTGCTAATATTTCTTAAGCCCACAGCTAAGTCCTAACAAAGACTCTTAACATGTCAGCAGGAATATACAAATTCTAGGTTTAAAACAAGTAACATGTTGAATTTACAGAGGTGAGCATTTACTGAAAAGCAAAACACACTTGCCTTGGTTATTATCTACTTAGTCACTGTCTCTGAATTGATACTCATTAGCTCCCAGAAAGTAAGGGCCATGTCTGTCTTCTATCTCACATTTTATCAACACTGCCTAGCAATATTCCTGGCCCCCAGTAAGCATTTATTAAATAAATGAATGAAAAATAAATATATTCTTAAAGTAAGTATAAAAGAAACCTGGAAATAAAGCTTCCCTGAAACCTCAACTCACTAGCTCACTGGAAAACTAAAGAGGTATACTACATCTAGAAATTAAATGTTAAAACCCAGAACTTATTTTAAACATATTCAATAGAATCTTAAATGTTATTCCTGTTTTGCTGTTTTCTTAATCAGGTTCATTATACATAATTCAAATTTCTTGATAACTTGGTATCTTTATTATTTTCAATACTGTGATGTTCACGTGACAGACATAAGACTCCATCAGTTAGAACTTGCTTTCTGAAAATGTCCTCTATGTTGGTCTTTTTTTTTTTTTTTTTGGTCTTTTTCTCCCCCCTCTCATAAAAATTAAGTGAAGCCTAGTACATCTGTAGGCTACCTGAGAGGTGCAACATGGCTGCCTTCTTTCACAATTGCTAAATGAAGGTTTTGCTCTTCTTCAGAGATTTTCTTACTCTCTAGAACAGCAGTGTCCCATAGAAATATAATGGGAACCACATATGTAACTTTAAATTTTCCAAAACATTCTCATTGAAACATGTAATCAATATAAAATTAATGAAATATTTTATTCTTTTTTTTTCATACCATGCCTTAGAAATCTGGTGCATGTTTTACATTTAGAGCAGAACTCAATTCAGACTAGCCACATTTCAAGGGGCCAATGACTACTTTATTGGACAGCTGCAGCTCTAGAAAATCTCCTGTTCCTAGAACTACATACCCTATCATCTACTTGGAGCTCCTGCCCTATCTCATTTGTGCTGTTGCTCCACATGATGGGAAGGATTCTCATTCACTACACAAGATAACATCCTTCTCCTCCTCAGGCCCATTTTTTCCAAGCTTTCTTTAACGTATAGAAGGCAACATTCCAGGTATATGTTAAATTATACATCTTTAACGTAAAAACAAATTTGGATAGTATAAGAGTTCCTCAATAAATTTTCTTTTATATTGACCATAATGTTTCATACTATGAGCTTAACAACTCTGTTCCACTGGGCAATTTCTGTAATAAAAATACGAGCCAAAAAACAAACAAACAAACAAACAAACAAACAAAAAACTTCTCTAATACTTCTACAGGATAAGCTTTCCAAAATCTAAAAATAAGAGCTGTTGTGGGACTAGGTACTCGTGGCACAGGGGATGCGAGGTGGGGTCTAGCGTGGAGGCAAGAACTGAAACCTTAAAACCTACTATGTCCAGGAAGCTTGAACTACTTGACTTCATTCAGACCTCAGAACCAACCCGCTAGACAGACATTGTACTCACACCGTACAATGGGAAGAGAGTAGCGATTCTCAACGCCCGCTACACATAACAGCCTGGTGAGCGCTCTTTCCCCGGACCTCACTCCCAGAAATTGTGACTCCATTCCCCGGGGGCGGGCGACCTGGCTGCCCGTGTTCCTAAGTTACCGGGGAGATCTGACGCGCCTCTGGGGCGGGAAGCCTGCGGCCAGGTGCGCGCTGCCGGGAAGCTGAGAGCGCGTCCAGTCAGCTCTACGGGGCTTCGGCGGGGCGGCCTTGCAGGGCGGACGACTAACTGCACCAGCTACCTGCCCTCCTGAGCATGCAGAGGTCAGTAAGCTCCCCACCCTGTGCACAGCGGCCCTGGTGGAGGCATTTCTCCGTGCGCCGCACAACTGCCCCAGGCTCAACGCAGCCGTCCCGCCCGAGGGCTCCCTCCCCACCAGGCCATCTCCCAGCCGGCCTTCCCCCAAAGGCGAACGAGGAGCCCCGGAGGTGCGGAGACGCCCCGCTGCCACCCGGCGGCGCTTGTCCGGCGGCGCGATGAGGCGTCCGCCGATAGGAAATGCCCTTCCCTCGAGAGCCCCGGCTTCCCCTGAGCCCCTTGACACTGCAGCCTCTTCTCCTGCGGCCCCTGACCCCGGTTCGTGACTCTCCTGCCAATCAGAGACGGATTTCCTCAGCAGCCAGCCGACCAATCACCGCACGAGAGTGTCTTCTTCGGCTCTTCGGCTCTTCGGCTCGTGGGTTTTCGCTGTTGCTGGGCCCTCCCGGGCCTTCCGCAGCGCGCTAAAGCGTGGTTCTCGTTGGTGTAATTTCCCCAATTTTTTCAGCCACTTCCGGGTCCTGCGTCGCTCCGGAAGCCCGCGAGTTCCGGAAAGCTGGGTAGCTCAGTTTCTGCTAGGAAAAGCCAAGCTTTCCAGAGAATGTTTCAGAAAAAGTTACGTGGAGCGTGGGCGTTTCGTAGACTCCTAAGGTCAGTGTCTGCCCTAAAGAACCGAGTGCAAACCCGAGGGCTTGCTTGTGGCTGGGAGGTCGTGGAATTTCACGACCTTGTAATTGTCGGCCTTTGCTTGAGATTCCCTGTTGGTTGGCTTCTTGCCTTTCTGGAAGAGGCAAATCAAAGTCTCTTCCTCGGGAGACGCAATGAAGCAAACTTAAACTCCTAAAAATATTCTTAGGATAGCGCCATTAGAAATTAACGAACACACAGCTAGAATTGCTCTGCAATCCACGCAGTGACTTTCTAAAAACCAACTTTGAAAGTTTTTCCTCGCACGAGGCGGTCATGAAGTGATTTACCCCTTATAAACGGTTTTATTAAGAGTCATTCAGGATCCAAGCTTTACTTACTGTTTGAAGATTCACGTAAAGTGCTATATTCGTTACAAAAAAACTCGGTATGCCTAAGTTCCCAACATTACTGAACGCACATTCATTTAAAAGCACTTTAGTTTTCTTATGGGGGAAGAAATACTGAGAATATTCTTTAAAAATTGCTTGTGATAAGTTAGTTAAGCTTCACATTGACTTGTGATAAGAAATCAGAACATGAGAATCATTAACATTTTTCTTCTGGGTCCTTAAAAATCGTGTTTGTTTATTTATTTAAGTACTGTTTTCCAAACATCCGACGTTTAGTGAAAGGCCTTTTCACAAAATGGGACAAATTGTTGAACGTTCAATTCTGGTGTCCTATGATGCCCCTTGAAAATTTTGGTTTCAAACAGTTAGGGACACTGAGGCTCCCTCCACACCACAGTTTGTAATCTAAACACCTCCTACGTGTTACCTTTAGTTAAAGCTGAACAGAATGATTTGGGGGTGGATGACTTTTCTTTCTCTCTTTTGTTCTTTTAACTACTACTCTGATCTTGCTCGTATTATCAATTACATGTATCTTGAGGCAAAGATACATGATTAGAGTTAAATGATCTTGAGGCAAAAGATTTGAAAGAAGAGAGATAGTAGAGTTATTTACAAAATCAAAAAGAACCCCTCGTATTTTTTTCTCAAAAAAAATTTAAAAAAAGAAGTAACAGAAAATCGGATACTAGACTAAATCAAGAGAGTTGGGTTCTAGTTCTGACTCAGGTTTTCTTTTGACCAACTTAACTACTTGGCCTTATTCTCCTCATTTTTAGAAATTAGTGGTAGAACTCAATCTGTAGTCTTAAAACTGTTCCAAAGAAGAACTTCTGTAGAAATTTTCTGGAGCCATGCGGGGGAGAGACAAGCCGACTCTCAGCTGTATTTTAACAAGAGCAGCTATTTATGTGTTCTGCTTGAATAGCAGGGTTTCTGTCAAGAAGATTAAGTTCATATGTTAGACTAGAACCTTCCTTTCCTTCTAGCGTTAAAATTCTGGCCCTTAGAATAATTATTTGTATTTAATGTGCATTTATGTGATTATTAACAGATTTTAAAGTTATATATATTCACAGTTAATTTATTTCTAAAAGTTACGAACGTGTCCATATTTAATCTCATTTGTTTTATCGATACAGATTTGAAATTTATTTTTTCTTTATGATCAGAATCATAATTTGTTATTTTCTACTTTCTCCATATCCTTTTATTTTAGCCATAAAAGGTTTGCTTATATTTGGTGCTCATCATAATCCTTGCCGCGAGGAGGGCAGGTGTTTGCCATTTTACGTATTCAGTGGCTGAACCTTAAAGATGTTAGCAGGCTTGCCCATTATCACATTGCTAGTAAAGTTGTGAGTCCTAGCCCCATGTTTTCCTCACAGCATCAAGTGATTTCAAAAGTTTCTTTCCCTCTTGGACACCATCGACATGCTCAGGTTCTTACAGCACAGGGAAAATGTATGCATATGCACAGTCTATTTCTGGCCAAAAGTTTTACTCTGAATCATTTCATTTTTTCCCTCATGATGATCTGGGTTGGACAACTTAGAAGCAAATTGACTTTTACCTTTATCTCTTTCCTGTGAAGTGACAGCAGTTTGCAAATATTCCCTGTCCTTCTTCCAGTCCTTTGGAATGTCCAAGAAACCTCAGGAGAAAAGCCCTTAACTGTTCCATTTGGCCCTTGTCTATAATCCTCACACTGCTCTTTTAAGCCCAGCCGTGTGGTTTCTACACATGGAAGCACAGACCAGGAGGAGGATATCTGGTATCCTCTGCCCTTCCTAGTGTGGGCTATTAATCTTCTTCCCAACATATTTTCATCTATACAATAAAAAATACCCATTTCGATACTGCTTTTTACTCTACTTAATATATTTTCTTCTTATCAGAGCTCTCCCTTCTTACCTGCCTGTCAGTGAGATAAAACTCCATACAAGTTTTCTTTCTTCTTACTATTTGAACAGAAACTGACAACTCTAGAATAATTCTGTTGTGATCATGCCTAACCACTCCCTTTTAGTGTTAGATGGATGAGGTGTCATTGCCTCTACCTTGTATATAATATATGATCATAATAAATGAATGTTCACACCTTCCGTTTGTTCAGATTTGACATTGTGCCTTTGAATTGTCCTTTGACCACATGTATAGAGGCAGGGAGAGGGAATGTAGATAGATGCATCCCAGGCAACAAGAGCAACTTTACTACCTGCCCTTAATTTCTTTTCCCGTCTACAGTCCTGAGAGCTTCTGGTCTCTTGAATGATCTTGAGGGGAGAGCACATTTACTTTGAGTTCTGCAAGATTAAACTTGATCCAAGCTTACCAAATAGCCATTCTACTAACTTTATTTTGTGTGTTCTGCAATTTTTCTTACCAGAAATTTACTAATTGCCAGCTTGACTTTAGATAGGTCATTAATTTTCTCAAGCCTTAATTTTTGTCTTCTTAAAATGAAGATGATAATACTGTACTTACTGTGTTGTGAGGATTAAAGGAGATAAAAAATGTAAAGAAAATGTATAATGCCTTGCACATAGTATGTATCACATGGTATTTCCTCCTATTCCTTTGCTAATGCCTCTGTGTTCCTTTGGGGATATTTCCATATTCTCTTGTGCCATAAAATGTGCAATTGTGTGTTTCAATAATTTTCAAGTCATTTAGAATTCTCTTCTTAAGCAATTAGATTCCAAAGCCCTTTTCTAAATATATAGAATATTTAAAGATCTAGTTGCTTTGTATGTTTCACGTGGCTCTTATTTGTTCATCCTTGGATTTGAATTTTTGCTAAAGTTTATGCCTATACTGTTAGTACTTAGCCTCTTAAAAATAGCTCCATCTGCGTGTCCTGTGGTACCATCCTAAAGTGTTTAACTTTTAGGCCTTTCACCATCTTATCAGTATAGGACACTAGTTCAGAGCATGGCTCTGCCACTTCAAACCATGTGATTTTGTATGAGTCAGCTAATCTCCCTGTGCCTCAGTTTCTTTGTGTTAGAACAGAAATAATAAAAGAACCTATTTCTTAATATTGCAAGGATTGAAATGATTTGATATTTAATTTTGTACATGGCAATTAGCTGTAACAGTCACTTGTTAGTGCTCAATAACTAGTAAGTAAGTAGTATGTATTTACTATGGTTGTAGACTAACAAATTCACTGGGATGGTCTTCCTTAATGCTTCCCTATTACTCTCTATGAAAACTCTCTCTGTTTCATGTGTCCTGAGGCAGCCTTTCCCAAACTCATGCTCAACATTACCATTTCTGCAGTTAGAAACAGCTGTTTTTATTTTTTTTCCTTCTCCATTGAAGGTTTCCTAAAACAGTTCCTATACAATTCTAGATAAGTAGATTGACTTTTTATATTTGCTTCTTTTAAAAAAAAAATGTTAATCAATGAAGAATATGGGGTGGTAAAATGACTTGTTCAGAGTCACATAGTCTGTTAGTGAGCCTGCGCTAGAGTACAGAGATAATTGAGGGCAGTGTAACTCTCCTTTTCCCAGTATTCACTCAGATATCTCTTTATTTTCACAATATGCCTTCTCTTTTGAAGACTCAGAGGTGTCAACTTTCTGAAAGAGAAGAGTATGAGTGCTATGCTGTTCTCTTAAAAATGTATTTGTAAAGCTAGGTCAAGGGATTGGAAATTGTTTTTTAAGGTTTAAGGAAAGTATTTTGTGTTCGTTTTAGATAACTTGAATAAATATACTGTAAATGAGATTAGTAAGGCACTCAGTTAATTGTGTAAGAATAATTATAGTCTTGAAATTGTCATATTTGTGTTGGATTCCCCCCCCCTTTTTTTTTTTTTTTTTTTTTGGAGACAGAGTCTCTCTCTATTGCCCCAGGTAGACTGCAAATGGCGTCATCGTAGCTCACTGTAACCTCAAACTCCTGGGCTCAAGAGATCCTCCTGCCTCAGCCTCCCAAGTAGCTGGGACTACAGGGGCATGCCACAACGCCTGGCTGATTTTTCTATTTTTAGTAGAGACAGGGTCTCGCTCTTGCTCAGGCTGGTCTCAGTTCTCCTGCCTCGGTCTCCCAAAGTGCTAGGATTACAGGGGTGGGCCACTGCACCCTGCCACTCCTCTCTTGAAATGAAAAAAAAAAAAAAAGAGACCCTTTCCCCTTCTGCTAGGACAAGTTACTTACCACTCACTATTCCTCTTTTTGGGAAATTTGTGCTACTTTGAAATTTATCTTTCAGGTGTATTTTTTAAATGTTTTGTCATGTACCCACTAGCACCCCAAGAAGAAAAATACTATTTGGATTTTAATGAGGATTGTATTTACGTTAAGAGTAATTTAGAAGTCTAGTGTCCATAACACAATTTTAAAATTTCCTAAATCTTGGACATACCCAAACAGGCATGATTGGGATTTATAACATCAGATGTCTTTAAACTATTAAAACTTATTTTATATATGATGAAAGAGAACAAAAGAGTAGTGACAAGTCACTTAGCCAGTCTGTGGCAGAAGTGGGATTTGAACTTACAGTTGTTGATTCTAGGCCTGTTCACAGTGCCAGAGGTCACAGTGTTCTAATGGGTTTCAGCTATAGCTTTTTCTCTTTTGCCCATGTTTGAAATGTGTTCTGGGAATCGGTGTCCTGTTAAATCCCTCTGTGATGCATGTCCTGTTTATTAGTATTGATTTCAATACAATGGACAGTAAATCTATCTGACTACACAAAGGCATTTAAATAGTAGGGTGTAGGTTCAAAACTTAAGATCTTCAGTTACAGAATTTTATTCGCATAGATTCATAATATGAAATGTTAGTTTAACCTTTTTAAAAAGGGAAAAAAATAAATATATGGTCTCATTCACTTTGATTACTAAAACACTTAAGATAGTGTGGCAGTGACATTGTCATTCTAAAAATTAGTTGATTTTTGTGGAGCTGGAAAAGGATAGGCTGGCAGGGAGTGTGTGGGTGAGTATGCTAGCTTCAAAATTACTTGGGAATCACATGTTTCTGCTGACAATGATTACAGGACTGTAAATTTAAATGTAGAATTTTTGTAGGCAGCATGCATTGACAAATATGCCTAATGGTAATACATCTAGTACTGAGAGTCTTGGAACAGGTCAATAATAATGTGTATATTGATAGCAGCAATGTAGGAGATGTTACTTGGTATTATAGCTAAAATCCATGTTATCCCCTTTATCATAATTACATTAATATTGACAGGCCCTTGACAATACCCACATTATTACTGATAGATTTCTGTCAATAGCATGTTTTTAAAGAAAATATATTCATTCATAATTTGTACTATACTCAATAAAAGCTCTAAAATACATCCTGAAAAATTCCTCCTTCAGTGTGGTATAGTCATTTATTTTGTGTTTGGAATATGATATAGGTGACAAAGTTTTTATTTTGGGGAATGAAAAACATAAAAGGAAAGCATGAGTTATTTAAGGTATAAGGTTATATATTGCTGCTCTTAGTAAATGGATTTTCGGGGGGGGGTTTCTGTGAAAGAAAAGCAGTGTGACATGTTTAGTGATAAAATGTCAGCAGGAGACCTTTTTAATAGTTTTTAGTGCTAGATCATTTTGTCTTAAACATATTTATGTGACAAGTTAATCACACTAACCCTAGTAGATGTTATATTTTTTTATCTGGTCTTGATTTTGCCTTAAGCATCTTTTTCACATATCCTTAACCTAGTGGAATCCTTTACTAAACACTAAGATTATTTAGTGCCAGTTATATTTTTAATTACTTATATTTATATGTCTCTTTGCATGCCAATAAATGTTTCCTCCTGGGTTAGCCTTTTAGAATCCTAAAGTTAGTATAGTTTGGGAAATGAGGGGGTGGGTAGGTGGTAGGATTGTGTATTGAAAGGTAAGATAGGAAAATGCATTGTCTGTTTTTGGCATTCTTGAAAAATCAATTTGAATTAAATTTGATGGAGGTTGTTTCAATTCAAAACAATCCCAACATTTTTTAAAGAGGATAAGCTTGTGTTTTGTTTTTTTTAACTATTCCAGTTTGAGCCTACATTTATGAAACTAAATATTAATCTACAAGAACCAATAATACAGGGATTGTTAAAGCTTACTTAAATTCTTGAAAGTAAAGTAGAAATATACTGACCAATGGTTGGGCATGGGTATTGGCAATAAGTTTAACAGAAGTTAGGAAAGTACTGACTGGTTTACCAAAAAGCATTGGGGATTTTTGATCAGAAAATGTGAGGATAATATAATCTCCCTTTTGATTTCCACAGTTCTCAATGAAATAAGTTAAATTACTTTGACTTTTCCAGAAAGTTGTTAGCAACTTAGTTAGGCCCCTCAATTGTTGCAAGAATCCTAACTGGTCTCCCAGAATGGCAGTTTTCCTTCTCTTCAGTTTTATTGAACTCAGCCATCAGATTAATCTTTTAAAATTTATATGTTGTTATATGTCTTCTCTTCAATGGTTATTCATCCCTACAGAATCAATGCAGTTTCCTTAACAGAGGTTCTTTTTACCGTGTGCCTGTGTTGACATTTCAACCAGTCTCTCCTACAAGCCTGCTCTGCTCTGGTCACAGCAGATCACTTGTCTGTTTGTTTCCAGATAACAGATGCAAACACAGTATCACGGGTTTAATAACCAAGGACAGAGCTCGTGCTGAAATCCATCCCCATAAGGTCCCAGGTAGACCATGGTCAGGAGCTTACACATTTCTGGACTTTTGCACAACCTGTTCCCTTGCCCTAAGTACTGTTTTCCTCTTTTCTGTCTGGGAAGTTTTGTGATCCCTTACAGTATTTTCACATTTTGGGATCTGTTCTGTGCTTCAGAGATCAATGGCCAGTCCTGGTTACAGTAACATCCTACTTCTTTAAAAATGCTTGAATAAAAGGACATTAACTGACAGTTAAATATTTCAATTGAATCCCTGGTACCTAGGAGAGTGCCTGGTAATGGGTAGGCATGCTCAATAAATATTGGTTACATTGAGTAACGATTTGTCAGAGAATTAGAATTCACTAAAACATAAACTGACTATGTTGAGAATAATTTCATGTGATTTAAAGGCATTTATGACATTTTTCTGTGCTTCTTACCTATCGTAACAATCTTACTATACTGCAGTGGAGGAGAGAGGATTCCTTAACTGATTAATTAAACTTCTGGTTATTTTGATTTCATCAGTTTCTTCTACCCCTAGGCTTCCTTTCTCTAAAGCCAGTATTCTAGAATAATTGTACCTGCCAGGAGGAGGGATTGGGAATAGGGAAGAAGAGGAACTGAATGTAGTATGCTGGTAGTAAACCCAAGTTTGAATGCCTGTCTCAGACTACCTGTACCGTGCCCTGTGCAGCAAAGCACCCTAGAGTCAGATATTATCAGTGTGCATTCCTGAAACTTATTTACTTCAAGATAAATGGGCACAACCAAGTTGATAGATAGGGGTTAAATAATCATGGGAGCAGGTCATATTGGAACCCATCCCCATTCTCTCAGAATCCCCACTGTATCATCTCCTTTCAGACAAGATGCAAGTTAAGGGTACAGTGAGTTCCACTCAACCTTGCCTCTACCCCCTACTGCCTGGCCACTCCCACATGTACACATAATGGTAACATCATGTTCACCGTTTAACTGCCACAATTATATGTTAATGGTGTAGTCAATATTTCCTGGAAAAAATTCTTTCTGATACAGGTTGATGGAGGCATTAATATGAGTAATAATGAAGATTTCAATCTTTTGAAATGAGATTTGCCAAAATCATCTTGGAGTCTTTTTCTTTTTATGCCTATCCCTAGCCAAAGCAGCAATAATGTAATAATACTACTACTATACAGTTTCCAAACCACTTTCATAACATTATCTGGTTTAATCTCAACCACCTTGTGAGGTAGGTGTTATTTCCGGGTTTTAGAATAAGAGTCTGAAGCTAATGAATTTTTTAAGATTACATAGCAAGTAAGTGACAGAGCTGGAACTTGAGCCCAGGCCTGTTTGATTTTAAATCTGCTTTTTCCACTTTATCACAGTTGCCTAAAGAAGAATGTAGATCATAGGAGAGATATTCCACTTTAATGAATTACGATGTGTAGTGGACAGTGTCTGTTCTATGTTTACAACTAAAAGAAGTCACAAAAATGATTAAAATGTTGGAAAAGAAAGCCTAAAAAAAATGGAAAAAAATTCATTTGGAGGAGTGAAGGCTGAAGAGTAGTTTAATAATAGTCTTTTGGTCTATTAAAGAGTCTTATGTAGGGAAGAGAGCGAGCCCAGCTGTTCCTAATCTATACTGAGGCCAGGCCTGGGGAGAAAAAGAAGAAAGAAAAAAATGTTAAACTGTAACAGAAGGAATAAGAATTTTTTGATAATAAGTATTGTTAAGTATTGGATCAGTTAGAGACTGTAGTAAGTCTCCTTTTCTGGCAGTCATTAAAAATTCCTATTTTCACTAAATGTTTTTAAGTCTGATTCCTCCAGAAACAAGGGATTTGAAATAGATGATCATTCTGAGAAACCACTCTCTCTGACCAGTTTCTCACTATCACTAAGGAACTTGAGGAAAAGGAACAGTCGTGTGTTGCTTAACAATGGGGTATGTTTTGAGAAATGTATAGTTAGGTGATTTTGTCGCGTGAACATCAGGGTGTACTTACACAAACCTGGATGGTATAGCCTACTACACACCTAAGCTATATTGTATAGCCTGTTGCTCCTAGGCTACAAACCTGTGCAGCATGTTACTGTACTTAATATTGTAGGCAATTGTAACACAATGGTATTTTTGATCTAAATATATCTAAGCTTAGAAAAGGTACAGTAAAAATACAGTATAAAAGATTAAAAATGGTACACCTGCATAGGGCACTTATCATGAATGGAGCTTGCAAGACTAGAAGTTTCTCTGGGTGAGTCAGGGAGTGAGTGATGAGTGAATGTGGAGGCCTAGGACATTATTGTACACTAGACTTAAACACTGTATGCTTAGGCTACCTTAAATTTATTTAAAAATATAGTAATTGCACTACGACATTACAAGGGATACAAAGTCACTAGGTGATAGGAATTTTTCAGCTCCATTATAATCTTATGGGACCACTGTCAGATATCTGGTCTGTTGTTGACCAAAATGTCATTATACAATGCATACCTTTTCTCACCATCCAGTTTATCTAAATGCTCTCACACAATATTCAGCTAGTACATTGATTGGCCACCAGACTAATCATTCCATTGCTGTGTATAAATTCTACAAACATTTATTGAGTAGCTACTATGAGCCCATCTTTGTGGTAAATTCTAGAGCTGTAAAATTAATAAGATTCATTAGCCACAGTCTGGAACTGTTGTGACTCCAGTGTTTAAAGATATATATATTGGCATAACTGACCCTCTAAGGCAAGCCAAATATTTTATCTGGTACTCAACTAAAAAAATAACAATTCATCCTGTCCAATACTAGGGTCAGGGGTAGGGAGGAGACTGATAGTGTTGGACTTAAATTGGTATCCAGTATGGTTAGAGCTTCTCAAGAGTAATTTGACAATAAAAGAATTTCCCTTATTTTGCTGATCACAGAATATGAAATCTATGGAAGATGCAGAGTTGGAGATACTGTTACAGTAGAACAGTTACATATACCATATTCCTACCTATCCTGAGTGATGGTAGAACTTTGCTTGAGGAAAATTAGTATCAAAGTCACTTTGTACGTGGCAGGTGCTTTGAGAAATAAGTATAAGACAGGACACTTTCCCTTAACTGGCTCATATTCAAGTTAGGGAAAGAATATGTATTTACGTAACTGGAATTATAGCACACATGATTGAAGGCTCACATGAGTGGCACAGACAGTTACCGTTAGGGTTAAAAATGGTAATATTCAATGGGAACTGGGAATAGTTAAGTTTTCAGAGAGAATGTTGAAGTAGAGTTGGAATGTGAAGGCAGATAGCTTAGGGCAGTGGAAATAGCTGGTAAGCAAGGTAAGTGTTGTAGGTACATGAGAAAAGGCACAAAGGCAGAACTGAAAAGGTGGTCTGTAATTAAAGGCTTCGTTAGGGAATAGTGGGTTATACAATTGTAGAGATGGAGACAGGCTTGGGCTAGATTAGGTTTGAGAACTTTGTACTTTATCACAGGGGTAATAATGAAGTAAGGAAAAGGTGATTTGGTAAGGGTGGGAAGATAATTTTGCAGATTTGGGGTAGATTTGAGGTTTTTAAAATAATGTTTTAGGGTTTTTTCCCTTAATTACATAAATGATTAAGTTAATTAGAGAAAATTTGTTAGCTACAGAAAAAAGTGAGAAAAATAATCTTACTCATTGATTTGTGTATGTGAGAATTTGAAATTCTTTTTCTGTTGAGATAGTTTTTAAATTTTATGTATTGCATTTGAGAACTTTCAATACCATATACCTCTGTTATTGTCCTAGTTGTCTATTTATTTGCCTGTCTCTTTTTCTAGACCTTGGTTGGAATTCTTAAATGAGAGCCAGGACACGTCTTCTCTGCATCTCAAGCACCTAGTATGGCTAGAATATACTGATACTCATATAATTTGTGGAATGAATGAATGGCCTCAAATTTCACAAAGACAACTTAATAAATGAAAGAGAAACCCTGAGTCAGTGAAAGATTTGTAATAGACTCTATATGAGAACTAACCAGAAATGAGTTGGAGGGTTGGCATGTAGCATTGAGCCGTATGGGTGATATGCAAAAATAAATGATGATTTTTGCTTTGAAATGGACTAGCCTTGTAGTTTTGAGTATCACTAGGGAATTTGTTAGAAGTATACATTTTTGGGTCTCACTCCAAAACCACTGAATCAGATTCTGGGGATTAGGCCCAGCAACCTAATAAATTTAGGCACGCCTCATTTTATTGTGCTTCCCTTTATTGTGCTTCACAAATACAATTTTTTATTTTGTTTTGTTTTTTTGTTTATTTTAACAAATTGAAGGTTTATTTCAACCCTGAGTTAGACAATTCTATCAGTACAATTTTTCCAACAGCATGTGCTCTCATCTTGTCTCTGTGTGACATATTGGTAATTCTTCAATATTTCAGATTTTTATTATTATTATTATATCTCTAATGATAATCTGTGTTTAGTGAGCTTTGGTGTTACTACTGCAATTGTTTTGGGGTGCCACAAACTGCACCCATATAAGATATGATACATTAAGGTACAGATACATTATAAGATACATTAACCAATAAATGTTGTGTGTGTTCTGACTGCTCCACCAACCGGCCATTTCCTTGTCTCTCTTCCTCTCCTTGGGCCTCTCTATTCCTGAGAAACAACAATATTGAAATTAGGCCAATTAATAATTCTACAGTGGCCTTTAAAAGCGTTCAAGTGAAAGGAAGAGTCACACATCTCTCACTTTAAATCAGAAGCTGGAAATGATTAAGCTTAGTCAGGAAGGTATGTCCAAAGCCAAGATAGGCCAAAAACTAGACCTCTTACACCAAACAGAGAGCCAGGTTGTGAATGCAAAGGAAGAGTTCATGAAGGAAATTAAAAGTGTTACTCCAATGACCACGTGAATGATAAGAAAACAAAACAGCCTGTTGCTTATGTGGAGAAAGTTTTAGTAGCCTGGATAGGAGATCAAACCAGGCACAGGATTCCCTTAAGCCAAGGCCTAATCCAGAGCAAGGCCTTAATGCTCTTCAATTCCATGAAGGCACAGAGAGGGGAAGAAACTCCAGAAGAAACGTTTGAAGCTAGTAGAGGTTGATGTGTAAGGTTTAAGGAAAGAAGCCATCTCCATAATGTAGAAGTGCAAAGTGAAACAGCAAGTGCTGATGTAGAAGCTGCAGTGGGTTATCCAGAAGCTCTAGCTAAGATAATTGATAAAGGTGGCTACGCTAAACAACAGTTTGTCAATGTAGACAAAGAACCTTCTGTTGGAAAAAGATGCCATCTAGGACTTTCATAGCTAAAGAGGAGAAGTAAATGCCTGGCTTCAAAGTTTCAAAGAACAAGCTGACTCTCTTGTTAGGGGCTAATACAGCTGGTGACTTTAGGTTGAAGCCAATGGTCATTTACCATGCAGAACATCCTAGAGCCCTTAAGAATTATGCTAAATATACTCTGCCTTTGCTTTATAAAGGGAACAACAAAGCCTGATGTCAGCACATATGTTTACAGGATGATTCACTGAATATTTTAAGCCCATCGTTGAGATCTACTCAGAAAAAAAGATTCCTTTCAAAATATTACTGCTCATTGACAATGTAGCTGGTCACTCAAGAGCTCTGATTGAGATGTACAAAGAGGTCAATGTTTTCATGCCTACTGACACAACATCTATTTTGCAGCCAGTGGATCAAGGAGTAATTTTGACTTTGAAGTCTTACTATTTAAGAAATGCATTTCGTAAGGCCGAAGCCATCACAGACAGTAATTCCTCTGATGTATTTGAGCAAAGTGAATTGAAAACCTGGAAAGGTTTCACCATTCTAGATGACATTAAGAATATTGGTGATTCATAGGAGCAGGTCAAAATATCAGCATGAACAGGCATTTGGAAGAAGTTGATTCCAACCCTCATAGATGACTTTGGGGTATTCACAACTTCAGTGGAAGAACTAACTGCAGACATGGTAGAAATAGCAAGAGAACTATTAATAGAATTACAAGTGGAACTTGAAGATTTGACTGAATTGCTACAATATCATGATAAAACTGGAATGGATGAAGAGTTGCTTCTTATGGATGAGCAAATAAAGTGGTTTCTTGAGATGAAATCTTCTCCTGGTGAAGATGGTATAATCATTGTTGAAATCACATCAAAGGATTTAGAATATTACATAAACTTAGTTGAGAAAGTAGTGGCAGGGTTTGAGAGGACTGACTCTCAATTTCGAAAGAAGTTCTGTGGGTAAAATGCTGTCCGGCAGCATCATGTGCTACAGAGAAATATTTCATGAAAGGAAGAGTCAATCAATGTGGCAGATCTCATTATTGTCTTATTTTAAGAAATTGACACAGCTACCCCAACCTTCAGCAACCATGACCCTGATCGGTCAGCAGCCATCAACATCAAGGCAAGACCCTCCACCAGCAAAAAGATTACTACTCACTGAAGGCTTATATGATCATTAGCATTTTTAGCAACAAAGTATTTTTAATTAAAGTATGTACATTGTTTTTTAGGCATAATGCTATTGCACAATTAATACACTGCAGTATAATATAAACATAAACATACAAACTTTCATATGCACTGGGAAAGAAAAAAATTTGTGTGACTCACTTTGTTGCAATAGTCACTTTATTGCGGTGATGTGGAACCTAATCCGCAATATCTCTGAGGTATGCCTATATTTTTAAGTAATTTTGATGAACTCTTCAGTTTGAAAACTCCTAGGCTAGAGGAACAGTGAGACCACAGGACTGTGATGCTGAAGACCACAGCATAGAATGTGCGAAAGCCCAAAGATACATAGATATATGTATCTTTATCCTAGATACATATATGTATGTATCAAGAGAAAACTATGAGAATAAGATTATGTTGTTACAAAGAAAGCTGAGTGTGTTGTAAATAAACAGGATCTACCTATCTTGTTTAAATTACTGCCTTCCTGATTTTAGCATTTAAGTAGATAAAGTAGATTTAAAACAGATTAGTCTTTCAGAGGAGCATCAGACTTCTAACATCTCCACCCAGATTTTCTCTCCCATATTCACATTCCACTTAGATTCTCATAGGAGCCTCAAATCTCTAAAATGCATGTATTTATTATCTTTTTCTTCAAACCTATATTGTCTCATGTATTTCCTGTTTCAGAGAACTGGATCACTATTACTCAATTACTTAAGTCAGTTGTTCTTGGCTTATTTCTCAGCAGATAGTGTCCATTCTACCACCTCATAGCTTTCAAGGATATCTTTTTCTCTCCGTCCCCACTGATACTTTCTAATTTAGATCATCATTAGTTTCTCACTAGATCATTTTAATAGCCTCTTAACTGGTCTCTATGCCTCCAGTCTTTCTCTCAGCCTCTAATTCAGGATAGCCAGAACAAGCAGTCTAAAATGCAAATCTGATTAGTTCTTTGCTTACAACTGTTAAGTGGCTCCCCATTACCTTCTTGATAAAATACTGCCTCCTCAACTTGGCTTTTAGGGCCTTTGTGATCTGTCTCCTGCTTTCCTTTACAGCCTTATTTCTTGTCTGTGCACCTCCAATACTTGGCACCTGCTACCTCCCTCAACTTGGAATAATATTTTACCCTCCTTCAGGTGGCTGCTTAGATAATGCCTCTCCCTGGAAGCCTTCTCCGACCTTCTGAAACATAGTTGTAAGCACAGTGCCCTGAATTTCCCCTTGTATGTCACTTATCACATCTTATTGCAATTGCCTATTTATTTTATATAGCACACCCTTACTTTCCTCCCCCTCCTTCTCCAGTAGATCATAGGCTCCATAAGTCCACAAGGGTTGAGACTGTTTCTCTTGTACCATTATATTGCTGGCTCTAACACATTAATGGGTAAATAACAGATGTACTACAAACGTGTTGAAATAAGTAGCAATCTGGACAATTCTGGATATGGTAATTTGAAATAGTTTTGCAAGTTAATGGATGGGAATTTAAATTTTCTAACCTTCACACATCTCACACTTTAATCCTGTTCATTTATCCATTCCTTTAGTACTAGTAGGATGCCTTCTGTATACGAGGAACTGCGATCATTGCTATGATTCAACAGTGATAAGACTCAATCTTTAAAACAGTGTTTATCCCCTAGTGGAGGAAATAGACAATTAAAAAGTAGTTTATGTACAGTGTGTAGAGACCAAGACAGAAAATGAATACAGTGCTAAGGAAACAACTAGAAGGGAGGCAGCTAACCAAATTGGGAGAGTCAGGAGGAAGTGTTGCCTGAGCCAGTACTTAAAAATTTAGTGTGAATTTTTTCAGTTAAAGAATGGGAACATAATGTTTCATGCAAAGGGAACAGATAGTATAGTCTACTGGTGAACAAGAGAAGGTGGCACTTTATGACTAGACAGTGATGCATTAGGAAGGAAAGCAAGCTGGGAGTAGGTTTGGGGAGGTTTGTGTTTTAGAATGACTGCAGTGTGGGGATGCACTGAAGGAGGCAAAAGGTAGATAGACCAATTAGATATAGTCTAGGGGAGAAAGGAGAGCAGCCAGAATTTAGGAAGAGGCTTGTGGGTGGATAGAGAGTGATAAATGGATTAGAAAAATATTTTGGACAAAGAATCAACAGCCCTTGGCAATGGATTAGATTAGTAGTGAAGAAAAGGAACTTTCTTTCTAACCCCCTTCTTTCTTTTCTGTAGCTCCTGGCAAGTACGAGGCAAGGATTTCACAGAAGAACTTGCAGCAAAATTCCCACTGCAATAGCTGTAGACTGTCAAGTCTTGGGGGAGCAGCAAGAAGGGGAAAAAGGTAAGATCTCCCCAGGAGGTGGTTGGCATTTATAGGTGAGAAGCATTACTGTGATATATTTGAAAGGTTTGAGAGGAAAACAGCAGCAAACAATCTATTAGTCAGTGGTCATTTTGTTTCCTCTACTTGAACTTGATAAACATGTAGTCTTCTGCCACTAAGTCATCTAGGATCCATGGGTTGTTTTAAAACTTCCCTCTTGAAAACATCTTCTGTTGTCACAGATATCAAAGATATTCCCAGTTTCAGGATATCCCAATTTTATTTTAGGATGCACTTTTCAGTCCTTTTACCTTCTAGCAAATTACATTTAACATCTTTTTAGTAAAAATCTTGAAGTAATAGAATTTGAAAGAATTTTGAAGGTCATTTTGTCTCCAGCCCTTTGTTTTGTTAAGTGAAGAGCCAAGGCAGAGATCAGGTGAAATGACTTGTCCAAGATCACATGGCCAGCTGGTGGCAGTGAGCTTCAGCAGGATCCATGCCTCGTTCTGTTAGTGTGTTGTGCCTTTGGAAGGTCTAGAGATGATCAAGCTTGGTGTGTTGAGAGCCCATTTTACTTTTCTGTGTTTTTCCCCAGCTTTATTGAGGTGTAATTGACAAATAAAAATTGTATATATTCAAAATGTACAATGTAGATGATTTCGTCTATGTATACATGGTGAAATGACTGCCACGATCAAATTAATTAATGCATTTATCACCACCCATAGTTACTTCCCGTGTGTGTGGTGGGGGGGAGGTCAGGACACTTAAGATCTACTCTGTTTGCAAATTTCAAATAAAAAGTTAACTACAGTCACCATGCTATACATTAACTCCCCACAACTTACTCATAATTGAAAATTTGTACCCTTTGACCAGTAGCTCTCCATTTCCACTATACCTCCATCCCCTAGCAACCACTGTTTTACTCTCTGCTTCTATGGGTTCAGCTTTTTTAGATTCCACATATAAGTGAGATCATACAGAAGGCCCATTTTAGAAACTAAATTTAAGCATGATTTTTGGTCATAGGTTGGATTTGCTAGTTCATTAATAAAATTTAAAGTATCTGGTCTGTGTAAGTAGCTATAGCAATGACTGGGTGTTTTAACTGCATGAGCTTGCACATAATAGGCATTTAATAACCATTAATCAGCTTTTTATGTTTCATTTAAATTTTTTTCCTTAAGCATCTGTTTCCTTAGTATATTTATGAAATTATTGTAGGACAAATTTTTACATCATAGCTTTTTTTTCCTGGAGTACTGTATGATGTGTACATTTTTAGTACCTTAATAATGGCATTTCTGCATTCTTGTTGCTTCATGCTAAGATTTAGTAGTATTTATTTTCTGTAATGGTTTGATCAAATAATGTATATTGTTCATTTATTTTTCTTTCTAACTTCCTTTATAAATATAAAATTTATTTGAGAAAGATTAAGTGACTTGTTGACAAATACACCTTTGGAGTCAGTAGAAGTACTGGAAATTAAACTGAGTTCTTAACCATCTGCTGCAATGTTCTGTATAGTTCATTGTATTTATTACGTTCATATATTTCTCCATTAGTCATGCTGTTATTCAGTCTCATTACTGTTAGCATCAGGATTTTAATATCTCCCTGCTAGAATATCTGATCAAGGAGTGTTACTTAAAGGTATGTTTGTGGAAATCGGATATGGGGATTTGGGTGGGTTTTCTTTGTTTTGTTTTGTTTTTTAGTTATTCCTTTTATGAGGAGGGCCAAGAATAAAAAAAGAAAAAGAAATAGAAAAGAAAAAAGGGGGGGAGGAGAAGAAAGCAAGCAAAAAGAGGAGAGAGAGCAAGAAGTTCCACGTAAGAAGCTATTGTTCACCATACTGTTTTTAGACTACTGAAAGGCCCATTTTCTATGTGTCCTGTGTAATTTATGTATCACAATTTTCCAAGCATAAGTTAAGGAGGTAGTACAGGGTTGCAACTGTTTGATGATATTCCTTACTTGTATTTTTTCCTAGAAACCTTCAGAGAAGATATGGCTCCCAGGAAAGAGAATACGAAGAGTACAAACAGAGTACTAAGAATAAGTCAGCTGGATGCACTTGAACTAAATAAGGCCCTGGAGCAGCTGGTTTGGTCCCAGTTTACTCAGTGCTTTCATGGATTTAAGCCAGGCCTGTTAACCTGCTTTGAACCAGAGGTGAAAGCATTCTTGTGGCTTTTCTTGTGGAGATTCACTATCTACTCCAAAAATGCCACTGTGGGACAGTCAGTTTTGAATATTCAGTACAAAAATGATTTTTCCCCTAACCTGAGATATCAGCCACCAAGTAAAAATCAAAAGATCTGGTATGCTGTTTGTACAATTGGTGGGAAGTGGTTAGAAGAGCGATGCTATGATTTGTTTCGAAACCATCATTTAGCATCATTTGGGAAAGTCAAGCAGTGTGTGAATTTTGTGTTTGGACTTTTGAAATTAGGTGGTTTGATTAATTTTTTGATTTTCCTTCAAAGGGGAAAGTTCGCAACTTTGACAGAACGTCTCCTAGGCATTCGTTCTGTATTTTGTAAGCCTCAAAACATACGTGAAGTTGGCTTTGAGTATATGAACAGGGAACTTCTCTGGCATGGTTTTGCTGAGTTTCTGATCTTTCTCTTACCACTTATCAATATCCAGAAGTTGAAAGCCAGGTTATCTTTATGGTGTATCCCTCTTACTGGTGCTCCTAATAGTGACGATACATTAGCTACCAGTGGCAAAGAATGTTCTCTATGTGGAGAGTGGCCCACCATGCCTCACACCATAGGATGTGAGCATATCTTCTGTTACTACTGTGTGAAGAGTAGTTTCTTATTTGACATGTACTTCACTTGTCCTAAGTGTGGCACAGAGGTACACAGTCTGCAGCCACTGAAATCAGGGATTGAGATGTCAGAAGTGAATGCTCTTTAGAAACTAAATGGTTTCCTCCAAGGGAAAATATATTATGTTTAAATCATTAATATTGGTCATCCTAAGTATATCATTTAGGTATCCTTTACAAGGCACATGCTTCTCAGCCACTGTCTTCTGTTCCTTTCCAGGCATGACTAAATTCTAATCACTGGAAACCACTTGATTCTAAATATATTATGTAAATGTTAATGTATTATGTTTTTTAAACCATAGCATTCAATTTTATACTTAATGGACAGCTTTTGTCCGATAACTAAGAATGCTCCTTCATTTTGCTACTTCCTAGAAAGAGGTTGGACTCTAAAGATAAAGATTTTGGGACTGTGGGATGAATATGTATTTATTTTCAGAGATGACATAATGTCATAATCTGACAACGATAAGACTGTTGTTTTAAACCTTAAGATCTGATGCTTCAGTTGTGATTTTGTGCTTTTCTCTTAACGCTGATTTTTGAGGAGTTCAGTCCTCAGCTGTTAGACCCCTTCACAGTTGGCTGCTTATGTGCAGAAAGTAAAAATTGCTTAAGGCAATTTAGAAGTGAGGCCTGGGGACAACTAAGGACAGTATAAAAAACACTATATACACATCTCTATAGCCTTTGATTCAGAACTTACATTCTCAGCAAGTATATTAATAGTGTTATGAAACATTGAGGTGTGTAGCATAGTAGAATATAGTGATACATATCAAGATAATTCTGTGTAGTTCACCCCTTTTCTTTGCATTTTTCACTTAAAAGCTTATAAATGAACCTTTTGCTACATAACAGTAATATGAAAAATATTTGCACTGTTTAAGTTACTTCACCAAAATAATAGTACTTATTTTTAAACCAATTCTCAATTTTTGTGCTTTGACAATAAACCAAAATACAAAATAAAATATATTGGACTTTGAAATTAAAAAAATTAGAAATAATTCACATGGAGTTGAAGTTAGCCATAGGTTAGTCAAGGCTATTTACTTTCGACTGATTATTACACAGGAAAAATCACAATATCAATATATTATTTTTTAAAAACTCTTAAAATGGTATAGGATTAGCTTTAGCATTGATTTGTCTCAAGTCTTAACTAGAATGTTTTGAAAAACCCAGTTCTTATGTAATAAACATCTTGCTAGGAAAATAAAATTATTTAATATGGCAAAAATAAATTGCCAGTTCATTTTTCTGTTTGCCTCTTATTCAGCAAGCAGTTAGGGTACTGATGTAGGCACTAGGGATAGAACAGTGAATAAAACAAGAAAAAGAAAGTCACCTTCAGGAGTTTACATTCTGTGATTGAATGGATTATAAGTTTAATTTAGGTTCAGTATAGAGTAAGATGCCCAAGGAGTTTTGTAGTTTGAAAGTTAAAAGTATTCCACATCTTTAAAGGTTTGTCCTTTTCTTTCACTCCAATTTTGAAACATTATTTTAGAAAACTTCAAAAATTCTACATTATTATAGAAAACTTAAAAATTTCAAAACTAATTAGTTTCTCATAATTGTTTTTAACAGAGATCACAATATTCTGGTATATTTCATTTCAGTCATTTTGTTGCACCGTATACTTCTTATTAACAAAATTGTTATAATGAATGTGCAGTTTTCTTATTTTTAAAAAATAGCAGTTTATCATGTACATAAATATTCTTCAAAGATATTTTTAATGGCTATATGATATATTCCTATCATTTAATTATCCACCATAAGTAGGGCATTTAGATTCTTTCTACTTTCTGTTAAAAATAATGCAATGATGAATCTATGGTATAATCAGGACTCTTTTGGTTCCCATGATATAAACACAATTCAGACTGATTTTGCAAAAGGAAAAATAATTTATTGACTTAATTAAATGAAGAGTCTAGGTGCATACTACAGGGCTATTCTGGATGTAGGTGCTCAAATAGTTTTCTTTGCAAAAGGCTCTATTGCTTGGCTCCCATTGTATGATGAGCAATATTCGTGGCATGAAGGACATGGCCTCCACTGGCGTTCAAATCCCACCTGTGCATTCACTTGTGTGTAACCTGGGACAGTGTGCTAAATCTCGGTGCATGTGAACATTGTAAGGATTATATGTTTAGTATATATAAAGATATTAAAACAGTACCAACCCCATAGTAAATAGGATATAGTAGTAGTGCTTTCCATTACTGTTGTCAATATTCTGAGTTGGCTTCATTCTCAAGCAGAATGATGGCCACCAGAAGCTTGAGGCTTATATTCTGCCAGCTTTCTGATCCCACTGGCATGACATCCCACTTGCCGAATAGTGCAGGAGCTCACTGTTGTTGGTTTGCCTTGCATTATATGCACATTCCCAAAACAGTCACTATGGCTGGGGTATGGAAAATACTGCTCTCAATTACTCAAATGTGGATGACATGTATACCACATGAACCTAAAGGAGACCAGGGAGGAGGCTGTTCACCACAGGAAACAGAGGTGCTCTTATAAGAAGGGTAGATTCTGGGCAGGTAAAAATAGATCCCTATTAGTTAGAGTCTACTTTTGCCTTCTTTATACCAAAAGCCCGCATGCAGTCTTTCATTTTACCAGTGATCTAGTTTGATAAGGACATTCATAAGTAACTGAATGGTTGTTTTAGGTTACAGATTTGAAAGGATTAAATAAATAAGGTCAACAAGATTTTGTTATACCAACAATTTTGTTACATTGTTATTTTGATAGCAGAGTAAACTCTAAGTAGGTGCCCATATTGTCATAATCTTAACATGAAAACACAGTATTTTACATATATGCTAGCTAATAGAGTTGTCAGTATTAGGAGAGTTCAGTTTTTTCCATAGACCCCAATGGCACTTAATACTAACACATTGCCACACTAGAAAAAAAAATTTTTTTCCTTGGGGCCATGGTGTTTTTAATACAAAAATAGAATAAAAACTTCAAAAACAAAATGATCCTTTCTAATTTTATGAAAAATGTTATTTTTTATTGTTTTCTGTGCGTGAGTTATATGCAACTTGAAAAATAGTTCATGCAGCTCCCAACGTACACAGACGTTTGAGTTACATGTGCTTCATGAGGCCCCGGACTCAAAACTAGTGTGAGTTAAATACAACTCACATGGCAGTTAATGTGTTAATACAATATATATTTTAAAAATTTTTAATATCTGCTACCTCCGCTAGGTGATAACCCCATGAGTTCAGAGACCGTGACTGTTTTGTTCATTGCTGGATAACCAGATCCTTTTATAATAGTTCTAATCGTAGCAATAGAGACATTTTGTTAGCTACATGAATAAACCTAGTGTCACAGATTGGGCTCTGCAGAAGCAGATGTTGAAAGAGGTTTGAAGTGCAAGGTGTATCTAGGGATCCACACCTGTGAAAGGAAAGGGCAGAGAAGCAGGAGTAGGCAGAAGAAACCGTAGTACTATAGTGCAGCCCTGCTAAAACTTGTGCAACCCAGACGGAGCTCTAGAGCTAGTATTGTCTGTCAGAACATCCTAGATTCAGCCAAAGTAAATAGGCCTTTTTACCTACACATCTCTCAGTCCCTAGATATGGGCTGCTCTGGGAAGGGTGTGACCTCAAGCATGGCAGCTCTCCGCAGCTGAAGTAGACCCGAAGGGGCTAACAGCTCGAGGCAGTATGCTGACCACACTCTCCACAGCTGGGCAACAAGTCCATCCTTAAGGGAGGAGCTGGGTGGCATATCTTAGTGGTTACCTCATCTAATACTGTCTCTCAATTTTTTTTCTTTATAGTTTCCCTTTTTTTGTTTTTCTTGCTTACAGAATGCTTGAAACCACACTAATGGCAGGTAGTGTTCAATTTATAATCAATGGATTTATGACTGACTTAATACGCCAAAGTGTCTCTTAAGGAACTCTGTCTTCACTGCAGATACTAGGCCTCTTGGCCAAGTTGCTGTGATATTCGCAGGGACCCCATTTAGTCCCTGCCTCCCTGGGCACTGCCAGAAGAGTTGCTTTGACATTGATGCAACTGTTTCTACTCCCCAGCAGTCTCAGGGCTCAAGGTTTGGGAATATTGAGTCATATTTAGCTACATGATATGTTTCCACTTTAGCCTCAAGTACCTAACCATCAGTTACAAATGTTCTTCTTTAGGAAAATAAAAACTTTTACAGTAACATTTTTTTTCTCTCTCATGCAATTTGTTCTCAAATCAGTTTTGCAACTTGTATATTTAAAATACCCAGTGGCTTCAGTGATCATATCTAAATTACTAAGATACCAATCAGAGCTAACACAAGACATGTCCTACTCCCTTGCTTCCAACTCCCCTGCTTTCGATAATTAGTGACTTTGGGTTTGGAGTAAGTTTATTTAACTTCTTTAAGATTCAATTTGTTCACCTATAAAATGGGCATTCAATAATGTCTGCCTTTTAGGATTGTAATGCAACTTAAGTAACTTAAATCATTCTCTCAAAAATTACTTGTTGAGCCCCTACAGACATTCTTCTGTACTCAGGGAATGTATTCATGAATAAAGCAAAACCCCTGCTTTCATAGACTTTACATTCTTGGAGGGGTGATAGACAATAAACACATGTATAAGCTAATTTCAGATATTAGAAGTACTCTGAAGAAAATAAAACAGGTTAAGGAAATGGAGAGTCACAAGGGATACTGCATTGAATTGCATGCTCATGAAGGCCTCTCTGAGGAGGTGAAATTTGAACAGAGGTCTGAAGGAAATGAAGGAGAATTCCAAGCAGAGAAAAGGTGCCAGGATAAAAAAATGACAGGTGTCCAGCCTCTGAGATGAGAGTCTTTTACTTGATTGAGGAGCAGCAAGAAATCCCAGTGAGCAAGAGAAAAGAGAGGTGAGAAATGAGGTGGGTGGGGTGAGGTCACGGAAGGCCATGCCGGCCAAGGGGGAAAAGTACCTGCATTTATTCCAAGTATGAGGAGGCCACTGGAAGATTTTAAGCAGAGAAGTTGTATGATCAAATTAACATTTTTAAGGGATCACTCTGTATAATTTGTGGAGAGGTATGAGTAAAAGCAAGAAAACCAGGTCAAAGGCTATTACAAACAGTATGATCCATTAGGTTTGTAGTACATTAACAGTGTCACTATCCAAAATGGTCAGGAACCTGAAAGTAAACAAAGCCTGCAGAAAAGTGTATAGATTTTCATAGATTCCATGCACCAAAGCTCTACTCAGGGACAGTTCCCCAAGTCCCCAGTTAGAGGCTGCTTTATTTTAAATAGAATTCTAATAAACTTTCACCAACAGATTAAAAATAACAGATAGAGGAAGAAAACTGGTAAAAGCAGACTTGTTTACAATAACAAGCAGTAATGGACAGCTTGGTATCAGAGAAAAAAACTTCAAAAAAAAAGACTATAATCTGGTAATACTTAGAGTAGGGACACACAGGCTCTGAGGACTAACTGTGAATAGTAATTGTGGTTTAAAAAATGACCTTGGATCATCAATAAAAGCTCCCTCATATTCTGTATAATTTGGTTAAGAAGGAAGGGAAATTAGTATTGCTATATTTGAGAAAGCCTTCAAAATGTGTGGACACGTAAAGGCAAAACCTTGATTTACTTAAAACATTTGCTTTTAACAAAAAGCTATTTTTCCTAACAGCATTCAGTGAGTGAAGTGTTACTGTATTAAGAAAAGATACTTTCAGCAACAGAGAAATTCCGAACATACTTTTTAGCCAAACCAATTGGCCATATAGTCTATAGACCTGATGATCCATGGTTCTTTGCAGCTAATGTTAGTATATAATGTGTACCTATATTCATCACCACAAATAAGTTAGCAAGTATTTTGTTTTTATGTCTGGTTTTTCTTTTCCTTCAAAGGGTCTGTAAATCATGAAACAAGACAGAGTATTCCTTTGTATTTTTTCAGGTAGTCTCTTCCTCTATTTTCCAAAAAAAAAAATGCTTACAGTTTTCAAACGTTAAAAAAAAAAAAAAAGTAAGCACCAGTGTGTATAATGACCTTCACCGAATCCTGAATTGAGTTGTTATTCTAGCAACTATACCAAGTCAAATAAGGTTAAACCAAGTCAATTATGAGGCCAGGAGATCCAGAAGTCAGGTATTTTTTAGGTAGTTCATTTTCCTTCTCGTTAATAGTAGAATAACTTACTCTCCTTAACAGGTTCAACTCATGCCTTTGCTAAACCCCAAAACCAGTAAGACATAAATATATTTAGTTAAGTAACACTGATTTTCAAAATCAGGTGAATGTAGTTTTTTTTAAATATCCATTGAACTCAATCTATCTGAAGGAAATGATAAGAATTGTGGATATAGATTTATTGAAAAGATACTTAGTGCAGCACTATTTATAATAAAGATGTGAAACAACATAAATGCTCAACAATATGGAAATAAATAAAATACTGTAGCTATTTAATTGACTAAAACAATGTTATATGAATACCATGGAAAAGAACTTTATGTGAAAATATTTATGAATAATCTTAATTACATGGGAGAGTATTCACAGTATAGTATTAAAATGAAAGAAGTAGGATGCTAAATTAAGTACAGTATGATCTCGATGAGATAAACAGGCACATATTTCTTACAATAAATGTCTCTCAGTAATTCAATTTTGATTTTCTTCTTTATATTTTTCCATATGTCCCAAATTTTCTACAATGAGCATATAATACTTTTTAATTAGACCAAAACAAGTTATTTTTTTAAAATCTCATGGCCAGTTTTGCTTCAGTTCAATCCAAAGGTAAAACATCTGCACAGCTAGTAAACAATTCTTTCGAATATGTGAGAGAATTTGGGATATAAGATTCTAAATTGCAAGAGTACCCATTTTTGCATTAAAATAAAGCCTACCTTTATAGCCAGCCACAACTGTTGAAAAAGTATGAATTATTTCATACATTTAAATTACATATTAAATATCTTCATACATTATGTGCATTTTTTAAATCACTTAGAAGTATGTAGGCAAAAAACGGTAAAAGTATTTGTACAGTAATTATAAATATCAGTATTTATAAATATAGTTTAATTACTTTAAAATATCTGTATCAGATCAGAACAATTGATATGAATATTAAATATCAATTGCCAAAGTCTGTGAAATGACTATATTTCCTCAACTAAGAATCAAGATATAGAGTCTGACCTAGGATTTTGCATTCCTTCCAGATGTGGACACAAAAATGCTGACGTTTCTGAGGTAATGTTATGGTTTGGTTGCCAATAAGAATAATGCAAACTTGAATTTAAGCTGAGACTTTATCTGAATAGTCAAAATTGTGAATTAGTGAAGCTGAGGGCTTTACTGTTTTTTGAGGTGTCCAGGATGGTTCTCTGGTAAACATATCTCACTGTGCACTGAGGGAATACCATCTCCTGACAGCCTCTATTCTTCTAAATCCGCATCAATTTGTAAGAGTGCCTTTTTAGTCAACAAAAATTACAAAATACTATAGTTGTCTTCCACTAATGGAAATTATAATTAATGGCTTTAAAAATACGTAGTTTCAGACCAAATATAAAAGGAAAAAAAATTCTTTGAGAACAAAGACCCCCGTTCAATATTGCAAGCATTATTTCTTAGCACCTCTTCTTGGACCTAGTAGAATATTCCCCAGTTTTGACTGGATGACCCTCTCAACCAGCCAAATAAGACTGTGAGTTCAGTGAGGACAGAGGCTATATCTTCCTCTCTCTCTCTTTTTTTTTTTTTGATACCACAACCAAAAACAAACTGGCACAATACAGATGCTCTGTAAATGTTTGAAGAAAGCAAGAGAGTTTGAAGCTTGATCATCGAGCCCCTCACAAATATTGGGTATTATTGTAGGGAGATTTGTATCTGTATGTCTATAATGGTATAGAGAGGCCAGCACCCTGAGTTTGTAGTATATCGTAGGAGTGCCATTTTTAATTTAAAATATTCTGTGGCATTCTTGCTTTGAGGAAAAACATAGTTGGAATTCAGGAGCACAGTAAGAGAATTAATAACTTTTCTTTGAAAATACATGCAATTTTGGAACTGTCAATTTCAGCTATGTCTCTTTAAATACTTTTTCTTCTAGAATCCAACTGGGTAGATGAGGTTTTTTTTTTTTTTAATTCCATTATAGAAGTAATAGCCCTGTTTTGGTGTTTTGTAAGCAGATAATATTCTGCTGGTGACTGTCTTTGCAGTAATGCATTGCTCTGAATTCTGAATTCTATTATTTTACATCTACAGCAGCGTAAAGTGTATTTTTTATAAACAGCAAACTTCACCTCATAAAAATTCATTACATAAGGGCATAAACAAGTGCTTTTCCTTCTAGTCATTGGCAGTAAGTGATTCATCAGTTTTCCACAGAAAACCAATTTCATTGCAGATGTTCTATAATTTCCAGTTCCCCCTGAATTGTAGAACCATATTACACAATCCCAATGCAAGGAATGTAAGGAGTTTTTTAAAGGCCTGTAGTTAGTCTGTTTAATAGGATTGAATATCATTTGCTGTCTCATCAGTTTTATTTTTAAAAAAATTAAGAAATCAGTTTTCTTTCATGCATATGTTTATTCCACACACAGATGGATAACTGGTAGAAAATTAAAAACCAACAGATTCCTTGATGTTTGAAAACAATAACATTCATTCCCCAGGGTCAAGGCAGAAATATTAAGAGGAACATTTTTTCCCAAATCTATTCCCAATAATTTCCCAAATTATTTTCTTCAATAATGTTTATTTTCACTCTTTTCAACCCCGGAGTAAGGGAGGCAGGCAGAGGGCTGGGGGAAACTCAGGAAGCATCTATCTTTCCGTTGACAGTGGAACTCCTGGGAGTTACTCTTAGGTAAAGTACTTCCACCAATACTTGACTTTGGTTTTGTCCAGTGTTTCAAAGTTGAGAAATGGAAAATGAGCATTCAAGTATAAAATATGATGAAAATAAGCCGGGGAGGGGAAGGAAGGGAGCTTGCGGACTCAGTGTTGGTCTAAGGCCATGTATGATAAGTAAAAATTTCTCAGAAATACTGACAAGGAAAAGATGAAACATCTCCTAAAAGCCTTAGGAAATTAAAGTCCAGTCTTTTTAAAAACACCTCAATCCTTGGATTGAGAGGTTGAATTGAAAGCAAGCATGATAATTTAATTTACTAATAATACAAAGTTGTGAGGTATTGCAAGGGTGAAGTGACAGATTTTCAAGATAGCCAATTCAGTTCTGAAGCTGGTCCTTATTTACTCCTCTGTCTTCCATTGAAGCTCTGGTTACCCACATATTTCCTTTAATGAGTTACATAAGTAATGCCCATAGATTTGTCTCAGCGGGGCCATTCTTATGCAGAGGTCTCCAAGTGTGTTTTAGAGGTATAAATATCTGCCTATGAGTCTGCCAGTCTGCTGTGGTCCCTGGAATTCCATCATCAATGGAAAGTAGTATATCCATAAGGGCTGAGCATTATCTGTGATATGATACATTCCATGCAATGTGCTGCCACCTCTAGTGGGTTTCCTGCTGGCACCAGGCAGAGATTAGAGGCAGCCAGGGAAGGGGGAAAGGTGACTCCTATACATCTGTAAACTAAGGAACCACCAATCAAAACCTATTCTATTTCTTCATCCCCCTCACTCCCCAATTATTACACATTGCTTCTTTTTACTTACTGTCCTCTAAGTTCGTTTTAAACTGGCTTCTCCTTTATACAAACTGAAATTTAAGGTCATGTGAACAATTAAGCCTAGCCTACCTCCTCATTCAATTCAGACAAATGATTATTGAACACTTTATTCAGCATGTTAGGCTTTAGGAATCCAAAGATAAATAAGAGATCAGAGTCTACCAAAGAAGATGACAGTAAGAGTAAATAGACAAAGTGCTTGGAGAGCATTGAGAAATGAGTGGTTTATTCCATAAGGGACCTGTAGAGGCCTCTCAGGAGCAGTGACATTTGAGTTCAGTCTTAAGGTATGTAGGATATGTTCAGGTGAAGAAATTTAAAAAGGACAACAAAATGAGAAAAAAAAAGTTCTTGCAATTTAAGACATGAGCGCCTAACATCCAAGTTGAGATGAATTGTCATGCACCGGGGACCTACAGTGTGCCAGACATAGTGCTAGGTATGCGCTAAGGATGCAAAGACATTAAATACAGGACATGTTTTCTGCCTTTACTGAGCTCACGGTTTTCCTGAAAGCTAGTTATCACTATCAAACACAAGGTCTAGTCAGAGCAAGATTTTATGCAAAGGCAGGGTAAAGAAAGGTTCATAACATAAGGTAGCATGTAGAGAAGAAAGCACAGGTGGGTAATCCCAAATTGAGATTTTCCAGGGCAATAGGGAAGGCTTAGGATGCCTCAGAAGACAAAGGGTAACAAAACTAGAGAAAAGGCTGTTGAAAGGGGGATAGACCAAGTAGCAAATGAGCCAAAAATCCTTAGCTCTACCCAGGGGCTGATACTCTTAGAACTATAGAACTTTTTATTCTGTGACATGTGTTATAAACCATACTTTACAAAAGAGGCAACTAAGTAATTTGCCCAAGGTTACACAGCAAGTGTGAGAACTAAGGTCTTTGACTCAAAATCCACCCTCTTTCTACAATACCAAACTACCCTTCAATTTTATGTTACAATTTCTCCCAGAGGCTCATTGTTGAACTGGCTTGTCCATACCCTCAGCATTACATTGATCTCAACAAAAATCATAAATGTATCAGAAAAAAAGGTTACTGAAATAGAACTACCCTTTAGAGTAGCAGCGATATTAGAGCAGAAACTGGTTAATGTGTCCTCAGTAGCTATATTACAGTGGAGAAATAGGAGAGATACAATGTATTCTTGAGATACTTGGATACTTGAGAGGAAAAGCCCATGTCAAGAATTTCTTTGACCCTAGGAATGGAGATAATGATTCAGAAAGCAGAAGAATTATTACTGTTTGGGAACTCGACATTGTGCCTGGTCCATAGTGGTACTCAATAATTGTTAGTTGAATGAGTAGAAGAATGAATGTTAAGGGAAAGGTAAAACATCAGAGATGCTCATTCTAACCTACATATTGGCAAAATTATTTTCTGATGGTGAGGTTTTTAATAATACCAGGTATTGTTGGGAGTATAGAGAAATGAGCATCTCCTTAAACTACTGTAGGGGAGTAAATTGTTTTGGAGAGCACATTGGTTATATGTATCAGAAACTTTAAAATATGCCTCCTTTTTCACAAGAAATTGTAACTGCATTTATTTGTCAGGATGCTCATCTGTATTTACTATGGTAAAAATTGTCAACAGCCAAAAATATCCAATAGGAGATGGGTTAAGTAAATCATGCTGTAAAAGAATATTTAATAACATGGTAGTATTTTCATTATCTCTCACTCAGTAAAAAGTAAAAATTGGTTATAAATAGAATGTGCAATATCATTCTATTTTTCTAAACAAAAATGTTTATATGTTTATATAAATCCATAACAAAAGACTGGAGGAGTTTGTAGCAAAATATTGACAATAGCCATCTTTGGAAGATTTGGGTAATTTTTATTTCCTTGCATGTGATGTTCTATATTCCTCAAATTTTCTACAATAAATACATAATTAATTTATAAAAAGAAAAAATAACCCCAAAATGTAAAGGCATGCAACAAAATGAGAAAAATACTTTCAAATTATATAAAAGATAAAGAGTTAATGTTTTTAATCCCTATCCATCCCCCATAAAAAGAATGAGTACAAAGACATGAAAAGACAAAATGGAAGTAAAAATGGCTAATAAACTATAAAAATGTGTTCCACTTGGCCAGCAATCAAAGAAATGCTAATTAGAATAACAGTGCACTGTACAAATATGAATATTGATTGTTGACGAAAGCCCAGTAATAATATACTTAAAGCAGTTTGCCAGTATGAATAAAGAACTTTAAACAACTCATTTTTTGACCCAAAATTTCCACTTCTCAGAATCTATCATAGGAAAGGAGTCAGAAATGGGGACAATGATTTATGTAAAATATGTGCATTGCAAGGTTATGTGCACTCCTAGAATTCACATATGTATATTTTAGAGGAATTTATGGAATAAAACTTAGGAAAGTGTGTGTTAAATTGCTTGAGGTGTTTTGATTGAGACTGAAAGTGAAGGAAGAGGATTTACTCCCTGGGGCCAAGAAAGGATGAGAGAGAGGATGGCAGTGTCCTGCCATATGCCCTGCCCACCCTTATGGAATAAGTACAACCCTGTGTAGTATTCAGGGTTCTCCAGGGAAACAGAACCAATGGAGGGGGGGGGTGTGTATACACACACACACACACACACACACACGTATATTGAAAGAGATTTATTATAAGGAATTGGCTCATACAACTATGGAGACTGAGAAGTCCAAAACCTGCAGGGTAGGCTGGCAGGCTGGTGACTTAGGAGAGCCAGTGCTGTCTAAAGGCTGGCCAGCTAGGAGAAGGCATCCTTTTTGTTCTCTTTAGGCCTTCAACTGACTGGATGAGGCCTACCCACATTGTGGAGGGAAATCTGCTTTAATCGAAGTCCATGAATTTAACTGTTAATTTCATTCAAAACACCCTTACAGAAATACATACAATAATGTTTGACCAAATACCTGGGCACTCTGTGGACCAGCCACCTTGACACATAAAATGAACAGGGACAAACCCTGTGATGGAGGGCTGCCAGCAGACAATAAGAGAGATGTTCTCTCTTGTACACTGTTGGTGTGAATGTAAATTAGCACAGCCATTATGAGAAACGGTATGGAGATTCCTCAAAAAAACTAAAATTATAACTACCATAAGATCCAACATTTCTACTACTGGGTATTTATCCAAAGGAGAGAAAATCAGTATGTCAAAGAGATACCTGCATTCCCATGTTTATTGTAGCTCTATTCACAATAGCTAAGATAGGGAATCAACCTAAATGTCCATCAACAGATGAATGGATAAAGAAAGTGTGGCATATATATACAATGTAATACTATTCCACTATAAAAAAAGAGTGAAATCTTGAAATTTGCAGCAACATGGATGAGCCTGGAGGATATTATGCTAAGTGAAATAAGTCCAGCACAGAAAGATAAATACTGTGTATTCTCACTCATATGTGAGAGCTAAAAAAGAAAAATTAGCTCATGGAAGTAGAGAGTAGAATTGTAGGTATTTGAGACCGAGAAGGGTAGAGAGGAAGGGAAGATAGGGAGAAGTTGGTTAGTGGATACAAAACTACAGCTGGATGGGAGGAAAAAGTTATAGTGTTCTGTAGCACTGTAGAGTAAATATGGTTAGCAATAATTTATTTTATATTTTCAAAAAGCTAGAAGAGAGGATTTGGAATGTTCACAACATAAAGAAATAAATATTTGAGGTGGTAGATATGCTAATTACCCTGATTTGATCATTATACATTGTATACATGTATCAAAATACTCTGTATCCCATAGATATGTCCAATTATCATATGTCAACTAAAAATAAAATGTAAAAAGAAAAGAAAAAGTTTAGCAATAGTGTGATACATGTAAAAAAACAAAGGATGTTCTTAGGATAATCGCTGTTGGACACAGGAGTATGAAATGTTGCTCTGGGGCGCAAGGGACAAAACCTGGCCAGAGTGGAAAGGTTTTCTTCTCGTCTTTAAGTAGAAGGTAGCAAAGGTCTGATACAATAAATACTTAAGAGTCCAGCACCATTTTGATACCTGAAGCAGCTCAGGGAACTGGCAAGCAAGCCCCCACCCTCAAGTGGTAATTTGTTGCACAGCAATAGGTAACTATTACAATAATCTTTTATAACATTAAACCTGATTTTATACTGTACTCATGCTAAATGGCAATAAACTATGAAAGGTTACCACATAAGTCTGAGCAAATATTATTTAGATTTTTCTTCTGCATGATGACATATAGTACTTTCAATTAAGTAATAATGGTAATGTCCTAAATTCAGGAATAGTTAGTATACCATAAAGATGTACATTTCTAGTCACTTAATAAATGCTATTTGACTTGAAATATTATTTTAGTTAGCTTGTTAGATCAAGCCAACAACTGATGAAAAAAAAGGCGTTGTTACGGCTGCTGCTACTGTTTTTATCTTAAGTGGCTGTCACATGGTAGGCATTCTATAAATGAATATTGATGAATGGATTTCCCATAAATTAAATGAAAATCCTTTTTTTAAAATGATGATGTATTTGAGTTTCACTGAGTCCATTGGCTTACTGTACCACTGATCTTTCCAATGTTTATTCTCCTCTATTTCTTACAATTCTGATTAAATTATCATCATCAGAAACAGGTATTTGTATACATAATTGCAATACCCCAATGTTCTACTTTGCTGGAAACATTAACTCTTAGATACTCTGATTGGTTAGAATCAGTTTCTAATCTCCAGTAAGGACTGTGAGTTGGAAGGTAGAATGTGTTCCAAGATGCTCAGCAACCTCCTGAACCAGAAAACAGGATCTTTATCTCCCTTTCTATTTATCCTTTGAAAAGACAGAAGCAACATTAGCTGTGTCACTAACCTGCTGGCTCAGGTACAACCTTTTCCTTCTTAGAGGGCTATTTTCTTTTTTTCCATTGTCTTTCAGCATTCTCTGTTGCTTAAGTATTTGAAAAAAAACTTCCTATTAACTTACATTTTTTACCAAAAGTTTATTTTCCTTAAATTGGCCAATTTAACATTAAATGAAAACAAGATATTGATGTTTATTATTCTCATTTTCTTGTTTCAGTTAAATGTAGATACTTTATACATGTACACTTATTTACAAGGTCAGTCATACTGAAGACCTCTGTTTTGAAACAAAAATGATAGCCTAGTTAAGTATGTCAAAGCAAAGCAATTGAATTCAAAAACATAGAACATTAGTTATCTGATTATCCACCTTAGAAAATCTGAGGAATGCAAGCACATAATCTAGCCAAAGACCAATCAGAATTTTATCCACAACTCTTTAAACTAGGATAATCTATCAATTCTAGTAGAATTTTTAGGCTAAAGCTAATCTGGTACCTACAGTAAAATCATAGTCAGCTGGGGCAAATGTTATACACATACGCAAATATTAAAAATTAAGTGTTTTGGGGCTCTTCTATTTTTTTCCCAAATCTTTGTATTTGAGGGAATATTCTTTCTACAAGAACCAAGTCAAGTTCTGCCTCTTCCATTCCACAGTCAGCTCTTATTTGTAATCAAAGATTTATGGGCCATAACTCTTATTTGGCAAGTATCATAAAATCACAGGCTTAAAAGAAATGTTTTGAAGAATTCCTCTATAAAATCTTTATCAATTAGGTATCCAGACTCCATTTTATTACTCTAATAACTGAATTCACAGTCTCCCAAGAAAATCAGTCATGCTTTTAAGCAGTTTTGTTTACTTAAAGCATTTACCTGCCATTTCAAAATTCTGTCCTGTACAGCCATTAGGAAAAGTCTGACCTTCCTTCTGAAAAAAAGTCCTTTATATACTTGAAGTAAAAAAAAGCATGGCTGTCTTCTTCTACTCATGTTTAGTCAAACACCTCCAACACCAACAAATACACACCCATGCTGCAAATGGAAGCAGGGTCAGGGAGCTGAATGGGAGCTGAAATTCAGGCCATACTCTGTGTGCTAAGTGTTGAGGCCCAACATGGAGGTGTCTTTTTATAATTTTTTTCTTTTGTAACTTCGTTAAAAAGGGCTGCTTTTGGTGGGGGCAGATGAAGGCTCACAGGAGCCCTTTTCATAGGAGGAGGTGTCTTTTTATAAATTACACAAAAATATCCCCATTAGGTCCACTTGCCATGCTTTCCACCCGTGGGATTTAGTTTATCCTGAAAAGGCACCTCCTTCTTATTGAGGCAAAGTTGTCATATAGGTTAGGGGACCTGTGTTCCTTACATGACTTGATTTCAAATCTCCCCTCTGTGGTCCCTTCCTAAATTTTTCTATTGCTGTCACCATGCCAACATCACTAGCTTCTCAAAGATGGGTTTTTCTTAATTTAGTTTTTCTTAAAAGTTATAATGCACAATAAATTATACTTTGGTGCCATTTTTTTTTTATTCCGTGATTTTACTCTTCAATAGCTCTTGCCTAACTACTTTTTCAAAGCTGAACTTTTTGGCCTTATTTCCAAAGACCATTGTGGATGGGATCTATCTTATTTGAAAATTTAACCCAACAGGTTCAAAACTTAACTGATTATCATTATTCCCAAACCCACTTCTTTACTGTGTTCTTTTAATTGTATCACCATCTATTTAGTCACAATGAAAGAAAAGCTGTAATTATTTCTTGACTTCACCTTCTCCCTCCCTCACTTTTGTGTTCAGTTGGTCCCAAGCCCTGTAATTCTGCATTTGCATTGTCTTACATATCCTTTCTACCCACGGCTATCCATTTCTGTAATACTTCCCTGCCCTAGTTTGAGTTGTTATAATCTCTGACTTCCTTGCCTCCAGTCCAGCCACCAAATCCATCTGTGATAATGATGCTTGCTATTTAAATTTCAAATTAATCAGGCCTCTACACTGCATTAAACCCTCTTTGATGGTTTCCCTTTTAAGTAAAAGGAAAAATGCCCAATTCATTTGGCATGGCATTCTGGAACCTTTAGTTCTTTCCCCCATTTGCTCTCTGAATGGAAACACCATAGACTTCCATGGTTTTGTGCCTCAGATGATTCCCACTTCTTTATAACTGATGCTTTCCACTTCTTCACAAACAGCAGCAGCTTTCATGACTACAGCCACCTATTTATTATCTTTGTTTCTAGTTCATGTCAACTATCAGTGTCCTTAAATAATAATTACTTTTCTTAATCAAGGTAGGAACTAGTAGTTAGGATTAATTTATTGTGAATAGAATAAGTCCACTAAAAATGGCACTTTAAATTTTACCATGATCTTAAATTCCTACTTAAGAATAGGAATTTTTCCTATTCTTAAATGTGTGACATAAATGTGTCACTTCTACTCTTAGAAGACTCTGCCTTGTTGCAAATGGCAACAGTATATTTGAATATAGTATTATTTGTACCCTTTGCTTATTATCTAGTACTTAGTGAATTTTATATACTTTCTTACTATAAGAACTTTTCCATTCCTGCTCTGTAAGTCCACAGAATATGGAATCTTTATGTAAGAGCATGACCACATTTACTGAAACATTAACTAATCATTTTTCCCCCATACTAAGTAACATCAAAGGATTTTAATCTGTGAAGAAGCTAGGTCTGAATCTGTTTTAAATTTGCTCTTGCTATGTTATATAAAATATCAAGATGTTTTAATGAAAAAAATTTAAATAAAAGTTCTTATCAGTAGAAAGCTTGCTTGATTCCTTGTCATCAAGCCTTTCTGATAGTTCAAGTAGAGACAAGGTAGATAAAAAGTCTCCTAAGGGTTTAAGATAATTTGAAGCCTAGAGATGGAAGGGTGGGCTGAGATAGATCTAAACCTAAGATACACCAGGGTATCCAGACTTCCTATATTTTTCAGAAGAGATAAAGATCTGCTGTCTCTCTTTAAGCTCAATACCCTCTTGCTTGAGCAACATATTACTTAAAAATAAACAAATAATCAAAAACAACCTCTCTTAGAGAGAGCTCAAGTATTTGAGTTAATTGAAAGGTCAATACCTAAACTGGCTTCAAGTTTATCTCAGAAGATTCAAACCTCAGAAGAGCATGTGGACAGATAACTGTTCCTGGGGATGTGCCACAGCCAGACTGCTCCAGGAAGCCATATATCTACGAAGTAAAAGGTTGAGAACCTAGATTGAAGAAGACAGTGCATGAAAATGAAACAGGGTAAGGCAGTCTGCAACATCACAGATCGAAAAGAAAAGAAACAGGACTATTTTTAAATTGTTATCTCATTTTCTTTGTCCTTTCTAGGGAGTGAACCATTAATATTTATATTGTTAAAATAGTATTTGCCTCCTTTAAAGAGACAAATCTCTAGAGTATGTTTCCATTGTTACCAATCAGTGAGGTGACTGGGGTCAGATTTTAGCTACCTAAGTAGAAAATGAAACCATCTAATTGTGATTAATGTGAACCATAGCCCCAAAGTCTTTAGAATCTTATTTAATCCATCTGTTTTAATGGCAAGCATTCTATTACCTTATCTGAACTCTAGCATTCTTTAAAGAGTGTCTTTCAAACTACAGATCATGATACACTACAGTTCATCAAATCAATTTAGTAGGTTGAGATCAGTTATTTTGAAAACAAATAAAATAGAATTAAGCAAAAGAGAAAATAAATTTCCTCACACATGGAAAGGATAATGTATTAGTCAGGATAAGCTCACCTATACTTCATATCTAAATGTCTTTAACACAATAAAAATTTCCTTCTCACTTGTGCAAAGCCAATGCAGGTTAGATGAACCTCCTCTATTTTACAACTCCACAGTCTGGAACACGTGGTCTGCAGGTCAGGGCGCTACCAGCAGCAGTGAAGAGAGCTTGAGAATCACTCAAGGTGGATTTAAGAGTCAGGCCTGGAACTGGCTTATATCCCATAGGCCAGTACTTGATTGCATGGACCCAATCTAACTGTAAGCAAGGCTGCACAATGCAATCCTCTTGTGCACACAGAAAAGGAAGTGCAATTGGAATTTAGACCACAGAATTGTATTTACACCAACTCTTCATTGAGTTGAACATTTATGAGCTTCTGTATAAGAGGTAATTTAGATATTTTAACAAATACCTTACTTTTCCTGGACTAGTAAGCAGAAATTTTATTTTATTTTTCTGAAAAGGAGCTACTTTCTTTCATCATTGGTGCAAAAACCCAAGTTTATTTTTATGTATTTGGATTTTCCTATCAAGTCAATTAAACCAACATGTATTGCACACCTACTAGTGTATCAGGCCCCACTGGAAGAATCCAAGATGGGTGGGACAGCAGTTCTTCCTGTTTCTCTATCATCCCTTTTTATATCATCATCATTTCTCTAGTCACAAGCTCCCACTGAGCACAAGACCCCAGATAGCCAAACATAGAGATTATCTTTTGCCCTAAAAATACTGGAAATATGCAAAATTTCCCAATCTGAGAAAAAAATGTTACCTTATTGTGAAAGAGTTTCAATTCTAGTGAAGATTTGCTGGTGGTAGACTAGTTATCTGAGCTTCTGTTCCCTTTTGTATAGACTCTCTGTGTGGATTCTGCAGCCATTGTCCCTCAGTCTTAAAGCCTTGGTGCCTGGCTCTGACTAGATATTGCTATGGACTGAATCGTGTCCACCCCCCTGATGCATATGTTGAAGCCTGAACCCCTCAATGTGACTTTATTTGGAGTTAGAGATTTTAGGAGGTAATTAGGTTAAATGAGGTCATAAGGGTGAGGTCCTCATCTGATAGGATTGGTGGCCTTATAAGAAAAGGAAGAGATCTCATTTTCTCTCTCTGTGCTCATGGAGGAAAGACCATGTGAGGGCACAGTGAGAAGGTAGCCATCTGCAAGCCAGAAAAAGAACCCCTCACTAGGATCTGACCTAGGATTTTACCATGCTGACCATCCTGATCACAGACTCCCAGCCTCCAGAACTGTGAGAAAATAAATTTCTGTTATTTACACCACTCAGTTCATGATATTTTGTTACGGCAGCCTGAGCACACTAAGACAGATGCCTACCTTGGGTAATCAATAATGGAATATATAAGTATTAAGTGTCCACTTCCCTGTGCAGGTTCCTCTTGCCTATCCAAGCTGAGTTCATTACTCCCATCTTTCACTGCATATGTCACACTCTATTGTCATTACTTGTATACACATTCCCTCATTTATTAAAATGTAAGTTCCTGGAGAGCAGGGACTAGTCCAAAGATAATGCCTAATAAATGCAGATGCTGTATCAAGGTCACTAAAAAGTGTCATTTATTAAGTATTGTGTTAGGTGTTTTAAGCATGTTATCTATCTTAATATTTACACTAACCATAGGAGATAAACGTTAGTATCCACATTTTGCAAATGAGAAAACGGTATTGATAGGTCTCCAATGTCATACTATAAGTAATCAGTGGAGCTGAGAATTGAACCAATGTCTGTTGAACTTCAAGGCACCATTTTCTTTTAATATTATGTTAAACCTACTCTCTTCTCTTTCCCCCTTTCTTGTCTACCTTTCAGACTTGGTTTCAGAAGCCTAGCTGAGCCTTAACCACTGAATCATCTCTAGGCCTTACCTATTAATACCTTACCTATTAATACTATGCTTTCCACCATTTCTGTCTCCTAAATTCCTTTGGCTTTCCTTGTCCCATGTCCTTAACAAGTTGTCATCTACATTGTTGGAGCAGATACTTTGATTAAAACAATGCAATTTTGTAATAGTGTGTGCCTCCATATTTAATTATTTAACAATTACTTTCCTTAGTGTGCTAGTCATGATAACATAGCTAATGAATCGATTTAATTAAATAAAAACATGTTTGTTCTGTTTTATTTTAAAACATATAATCTGATTCTCTTCTTCACCATATTTATTGCGACAAAATCACAAGCTAAATTCTTTGTTAAATTGCTTAAATCCACTGGGCTTATGCTAATGAGGGTGAAAATAGTTGCCTTCACAAGTCTTTAATTACCTTTCCCACCCATAGTAGGCACTCACAAGTGACATATAATATTTCTTAAACTATTGCAAACAGAAGAACAGCAAAACATTAGGCTCCTTAAAAGCCATGCATATTTTGATGATTCGGACAATGAGCAGCAATATAAATATATTAATAAAATTAAGTGATTCTTATTCATTCTGGCGCACTTGTTCCACTAAAGCATGATGCCATTCTAAGGTTAAAAGAAGCCCTTGTAGCAGAAGGTTTAAATATGCCATTTCAAAATAAGTGTTTCATTTAAATTTGATTGACAATCCTGAAAGTGCATGGCCTTGAAATGTTTATGAGTGATTTTTGGCTAAATACAACCCACAGCAAGCCACATTGGTTGTAACAAGTACATTAAAAATAATACCAGCAATAAGCCATGTTATTTTCAAAACGAGTTTTTTCCTAATCACAAGTAATGTTGTTTGTCTTATTCTTTGGATTATTATCTTCATTTATTAAAAGATCTCCAAGGTTTAGGTCAAAGATATTTCCACTACAAGGTTTTAAATCATGAATCATGTAAATCTCATTCCATGGAAAGCCACATGTAAACCTCCCTCACTAGGAATACAATCTTTCCGGTTATCAGATATTCTAGATTATTTGCACAACTGCTCTTGTTCAGTCATTCAGTGTATATGTTTTGCATGTCTATACATAGCTGCTGTGTTTAGCATGGGAAAAACAAAATGAGAAGACACAGTTTCTACCCTCAACCAACATGTAGGATTACAAACAGTTGTTCAATGTGTCAGGAATTATTGTGTTTTAATCCTTTCAACTGCCTTGTAATATAGGTATTATCATCCCCATTTTACAGATGGGGACAATAACAATAAACATTAGTCGCAGAAAGCTTAAGTCCAAGGTCACAGAACTAATATGTTACATATCTTGTGTTCCAAAACACACCTAGTTCCAAAATCTATGGTCCTTTTATTATTATCCTCTGCATTCCTCTATCCTTTTAAACATACAAAAGCCTACTGAATTTATTGCTTGTAAGTCTTCCCCAAATCATCCTCATTCATTATTCTTAAAAATTGACATTCTCCTGTCTAGAATGCTCCATTTTTAATACATTTGAATTCTTTAACAAAAGTAATACTATCTTAAAATGTTTTAGGCACTAAAATACCATACAGGGGCTTGTGCTATGAGTAAGTGTCTACTTCCCCCATATGCAGAGAGATGTCCACAGAGACCCTCCCAGCAGGACCCCCATTCTTTGGGCCAGCCATGAGAGTGGGACAGCCTCTGATTAGAGAGCGTGTGGTCATGAAGATGCATGGCCTGAAGAAAAGCCAAAAAGGACTCTCAGTCATTCTAGAATTTGAGGAGTGATTTCTAACACGCCAGGAAGAAGTGAGTCAATAAAGAAAAATGTAAATCAAAAGGGTGCGTATAAAAGGAAAAACACAGTCACTTTTATGTAAATTGAAAGGTCTGCTTTTGCCAAAAGGAAATTCTGGGAAAGAGTTATCCTGCACATCAGCAAATTGCAGGCAAGTTCCCATTTTTTTTCATCCCTCTGTCAGGAACAATTTTCCCAGACCAGTGGGGCATGTAGGACTAGAATGAAAACGAGATGGATTGGAACTCATCTTTGCTATGAAATCACAAAAGGTGCAGAGAGGCAGAGGTTTTTTCTTGTCTGTTTTTGTTCCTTTATTTTTTTCTTTCTTTCTTTTGAGCAGTTTTCAAGACTGCCATATGAGCTGGACACTGTCTGGGGCTAAGATTAAGTCATTTCTAGAATATTTCTAGATTTAAATAGTAGCCTAGAAGTCAAGAAATTAATCTTTTTTGGGGGGGTCAATCTCCTATGACAATGGAAATTAAGTCCATTTTGTTATTTTAAAAAAGTTTTTCTTATTTACAAAAAGCAATGGGTTCGTGGTGTTTTTTAATATAAAAATACAGTCTTAATTTTAGTTTATAAAAACTTTTTAAGAACTAATTGTCTCACTGATGTTTTGCATTTTTCATATTACATAATTTCTATTTTAATACATACAATTTGGAGTCTTGTACCTCCATGTAATTTTATGAAAGAAGTACGGCACTTAAAAAAATAATCAATGCCTTTTCAGAAATTTGAGAAGCCTCTATCAATATGCCCTTAAATATTTTCAATGTTTTCTCTAAAATCTCCATTCTTTTGTCAGCAAATTAATGCCTCAATTTATTCCCACAGTGGTCCCTGTATTAGTTTTTTCTTGCTGCTGTAATAAATTACCACAAACTTAGTGGCTTAAAACCACATAAATCTATTATCTTATAGTTGGTAGGTCAGAAGTCCGATATGGGTTTCACCAGACTAAAATCAAAGTGTCAGCAGGCTGTGTTCCTATTTGGAGGCTTTAGGGAGAATCAGTGTCCTCATTTGGCTATGGGCAGAATTCAGTTTTATGCAGTTGTAGGACTGAGGCTCTGTTTTCTTGCTAACTGTCAGCTGGGGTCCTTTAGCTCCTAGAAGCTTCTCTCAAGTCCTTGCACGTGGTCCCTGTGTCCCAGAATTAGTAATGGGGTATGAGATCCTTCTCACATTGCCATCTCTCTCTGACCACAGCTAGAAAATGTTCTCAGCTTTTAAGGCCTCAATGTGATCAGATTGGGCCCACCAAGATAATTCAGGATAATTTCCCTACCTTAAAATCCTTAAATGTAATCAGCTCTGCCAAGTCCCTTTGCCTTATAAAGTAACATATTTACAGGTTCTGGGGATTAGGGCTTGGACATACTTGGGGGCCATTATTCTGCCTATTACAGCTCCTCCTCCACCATAATGGGAATATGGCTTTCTCAGTAACTCTCTCAAATTGAGGTGGATCACTGCCCCAGATATAAATCTCAGAACCAGAAGACATAGTCAAGATCTATCTCCATCCCCTCTCTCACTGCCACCTCCTAATCTTTACTTGCCTATCTTTATTCAATTTTTCTTTCCTCTTTTTTACCTATAGATCCTATTCCTATTGTTACCGTCATGATTTTACTTAACTTCTGGATATTCCCCTTCACATTTGTGGTTCTTGAAACTTGCACCAGATTTCCTCTAGACCTGCCCTTCATCATTCCAGAGACCACTCACCAAGTGCTCAAATATCGCAGTTCCTGGACCAGATCCAACAAATTTTACCTCCATTCAATTTTAACTGAGCCACACCTTGGCACTTGTATTTTTGGAATTCTTTGAATGTTAAATTCTAAATTCTTCCTCTCTGAACCCGGCTGTTGAGCTTTCCACAGACTGTCCTACACTACCACTAAATCTACACTTTGATCCAGACATCCAGGTCCAACTTCTCTCTAGGTTAATCATTCATTTATATCAGACTCATTCATTTACGTCAGACCAACTTCATTCTGTAATTCATTGATCAAATATTTATTTAAAACTTACCCTGTGCTAGATAGAGTGTTAGTTAATGCAGAGTTTACAGACAAACATTCCAATTGTTCCTGATCTCCCTGAGTTCACAATCTGGCTTCACTCTCCTTACTACACAGCCAATCCCCCCATGTAAACTTTCAATATTTCACTCACAAGTATTTAAAGTTTTCTTGACTACTTGACTTTGTGTTGATTCCACTGCATAATTAGTTCCCCAAATATGGGTTCTGTGCTCATCTAAGTCACCTAATTAGGTAAAACAATAAACATTAGATGATTAAATAAATAAATTTGGACAAACCCTAAAATCCACTTTCTCTTTTTGAATTCTTTGACTTTCTGAATGAAGCTGTTAAGGAAAGACATGACCAAACCGGATTTATCTGATGACCGGTACATATATTAGCCTTTTCTCACTAATTTATTTAATTATTTAACTTACTACTCTTTTTTTCCTACAGTGATTATTTCAAAATTTTTCTGCTTTTCATAAACCACCCACATATCCCCACTAACAAGCTGTTCTAAACATTACAGAAAAAATAAAGATCAAGTGCAAATTCTCTTAATTTATACCACTTATTCCCTTCCAAATTTACCTGTAATGGTAGCCTCTCCTTTCTAGGCTAACTCTGTCACCCATTTTAACTTACTTTGTGGTTACTGTTACTTCCCATGTATCTTGATACTAGCTCCATCAATTACACACCCTCACCTGAATCTTCCATGTCGTTTACACCATTGGCTACAAGTCTGATTATTTCCCACCTGCTAAAAACTTTTTCATTGGTTTCTTCTATTCCTTTTACTACCAAATTTTTCAGGAAAATACTCCTTACTTATAAACTCCACTTTGTCATCTCATTTCCTTTTGAAGCCTTTAAGATCTTATGACTGCCCATAAAATATCATTGCAACAATTATTTAAAAGGTCATTTAGAATCTATTGGTCAATTCTCAATTCTCATTCAGCTTGACCTTTCTATGAAAAGATACTATCAATAATCCTGCTATTTTTGAAACTGTCTCCTTTGGCTTCCATGGCAGTGTTCTACCTTTCTGAGTGCTCAGGCCTGTAGTCCTAGCACTTTGGGCAGCCAAGGTGGGAGGATTGCTTGAGGCTAGGAGTTGGACACCAGCCTGGGAAATATAGCAAGACCCTGTCTCTACAAAATAATTTTTAAAAGCTTCTCTGAGTGTGGTAGTGCACACCTGTAGTCCCAGCTACTCAGGTGGCTGAGGTGGGAGGATCTCTTGAGCCCAGGAGTTTGAGGTTGTAGTGAGCTATGATGCTATGATGCTTCCACTGCGCTCTAACCTGGGTGACAGAGCGAGACCCTGTCTCAAAAAAAAAAAAAAAAGAACACAACAGAAGGAGACAGCCACCCCTGGCTTGTTCCCTCTCCTTTCTCCTTCTCCTTTTTCCTTTGTCCAGCACCACGTGGGGCCCATGTGGACACTTGCAGGCATGTGGACTCCTGTGCCTCAAGTGCAGGCTGTAACCATACCCTTGCAAACAGCTGTTGTTTGAGCATCTTTTGGGCATAAGGGAGGCACATCAGAGGATGGACCCAATGAAGAGACCTGCCTCAATCCTGGAAATGGACTCAGTACCATTTGGACTGGGATGCAAGATCCCAGTGACCCAGAACTTATGTACTAGTGGGTAGTGGACTCCAGGGCACATCCGCCTTGGACCTGTGGATTCCTCAGTCCAGGGAAAAGCATATCCAGACCAGAGCTAGAGTAGAGCCCTCTAAATTGTAGGTCCTAGGGGAAGGGCTCCTTTGCCAGCATCTGAGGGCAAGACTGTAATTACTATCTCCATAAGAATGTTATACTGGTTTATCCAATTTTCATTTTTTTCTAACCTGAACTTATTTCCCCAGAATTATTCTTTTTAATCCTAGCCCTCCATAGGAAGAGGAGGTTTTTTATATATCCCAGCTACCTAGTCACACAGGACATAGAAATCCACCATCTTCAATCTCATCACCTTCCGCCTCCCCTCGTTCAAATGGTCACCCAGGTCTATTGCTTCATTCTTGGCAATATGCTTATCCCTTTTTCTCCTTTCCAACTCCACTTCCACTGCTGTACCTCAGCCATTCATCCCCTTTCATGGAGTAGCCTCTCACCTAGACTTTGTTTGTTCAAACTCTTTCCTCTCTGGCCCACCCTTCAAATTCAACTTATCATTCCACAAGTGAGATAATGACACATCCCTCTTCTAAATCGTCATTGGTTTCTTGCTGCCTACCTAATAAAATTCTTAGTATGTTATCACATGCCCTTCATATAATGCCCCACAGATTCCAACTCTGGCCATACTGGCTGACTTGTCATGTCGACAACATCTAAAAACTTTTACATTTTCTTACTTTTTAAAAAGGTTTTCCCCTTAACCTAGAAAAGTTTCCCCATTTCTAAGTCTATTAGATTCAGCTCAAAAAATATCACCTTCAAGAAACCTATCCCGACCTTACCTTTAGAATTTAATCAATTGTCCTTCTACTTTTAATTTTTTTAAACCCATCAACCTGCACACTGACCTCTACTTCTAATTTATCTTGATTTCTCCTCTACTCATTTATCCATCTTTCCCTCCATCCCTCCATCCACTCACTCATTCAGCAAATGCTTGTTGAAAACCTGCGATGAACCAGGCACTCTGCCATGTCCTGTGAAAGTTTCTGCTCTCATGGAGTTTAGATTAGTAAGGAAGATGGATATTAATCAAATCATGACCCTAATATATAAGGATAATCCAAGATGAACTAAGAAAAGGGCTCTCACTCTTTTGTGAGAACATATAATTCGTTTGTTCTGAGTAGTTTGGATGAATGTTTCCGATGAACTGACAAATAAGCATATATGAAGGACCAGTAGAAATTAATTAGATGAAGAGGAGAAAAGGACCATTTTAGATAAACAGGGCTGAGAATGCAAAAGCCTTGTGGTGGGAAGGACCTTGGCTTATTTAAGGAACTGAAAGTCGGAGAGGCTGCAGTGCAGAAAACAAGGGCTGCGTGGTGTGTGAGGGAGTGTCCATGTTCTGCCTTTTTTCTAAGAGAAATGGAACAGCTCTGATGAGTTTTAAGCAGGGAGGTGACAGTTTTGAAGAGACTTTCAGGTTGTAACATGGGAAATGATCTAAGAATAGCAAAAGTGGATGCTGATCAGCCAGTTATGAGACTTCTGTACTGGTTTAAGTGAGAATTGGTGGCTTGGGTTCTGGTGTTGTCAGTGGCGATAAAGAGAAGTGGACAGATTTGAGAAATACTTCATAAAACCAAGTAGACTTAGTGATGGTTTGATATGGACGGTGAGAGAGGCACCAGTGTTTCAGGATGGTGCATAACGAGTGGTGGTGCCATCCACCAAGATGGAGAATACCAGAAGATCAGGTCTAGGAAAGAAGATCCTTTCAGTTTTGGGAAAGTTGTGCTTAAGGTACACTCATGATCAAAGGAGAAGCCTATGTTTGATGTAAATTTGAGATTTTTTGGCCAAAAGATTGCTTAGAAATATATAGTATTAGAGGAGATAAGAGCCAAGGACCCACCCTTGAGAAATATCAATATATAAAAATCTTAAAGGTGTGAGTTTGTGTGGGGGGAAGGGGCTGGCCTAGAGGAGGATGCACCTGCAAAGAAGTCTGAAATTTTTTCCTGCTTCTATTTATAATTATTTATAATTCATATGTCTCCCCCACTGCAAATTCCTTGAAGATAGAGAACATATATTACTTACATTTTTAGGCCCCCAGGGTCCAGGGATAATGTGTTTATGTGCATGATGCTTGAATTGAATGTTGGTGACTCTTTGACCGTCATTGTTTTCTTCCTATGGAAAAACATTGCCTGTTTAATCTGCAATTATTTGTATTCATTTAATTTTTTTAAACATAATCCAAAACTTCTTAAGCTATGTTTTAGGATAATTACTTCTAAAAGAAAAGTTATACTTTTCATTCTATTCATAAGAGAAAGAAGATAAGGTCATAGTAATATCTTTCTCTTTGTTTTGTTTATGAGCAAAATAGCTGTCTTCACTATTTTTGTATGGATTTTTAATGTGGCTGTCACCAAAATTTGAAATTACCATAAACTAAAAACATAAAGAAAATCTAGCAAGATTAATTTTCCAGAAGTCATAGGCTCAGTCTAGGTCAATTCCATTCCAAAATAACTTTGAACAGTGATCATTTAAAATGTTTTCAATAACAAAATGGTTGTAAGCTTAAATAGGTTAGTTTGTACACCTTCCATTATGTCACATTTTCAGGTAAATAGTAATTTTCTAGCTATGGAGTCACTATGTACATGTCAAGCTGAATATAGGGCCATACTATTTGAAATTAATAATATCTGTTTAAAATATTCTCCTGTCATCTAATATCTTTTCACAACTTTCAGAGACTGATCTTAATATGTTTTTTCCCTATTTCTTCTATTTATTATTTTTTCTGACCCCCTTTCCAATAGCAGAATTATATGCAAAAGAAGGTGCCTATTTAAAATCTCGAGAGCAGAATGACATGAGTAACACTTTGTGGATTATTTTGTTTATGCCAAAGATTGAGAGTACCATTATGTTTGTTTTTGGAGTTGGGCTGAAATTTTCTTCTCTTTGATAATTCTTAATCAGATTTATGTAAGAATGTAAATTATGTGTATTCTCTTTCAAGGTTAACAGTTCTCTGTCCCCACAGCAGATCACTGACAAATGAAGTCAGTGTTTATTATTACATCCCTGGCAGAAATTGATAATCATCTGTGTCTAGTGAGTAAGTGCCTATTTGCAAAAACAATAGGATTTTAAAAGTTCAATCTGCAAGAATCTGTTTTATCTGTTCTTTATCTCCTTTATGTACTCCTCTTGTATTTTCAGGTTGCTACATGTAGGTCAGGGAATTCATGGCACATACATTTTAATGTTTTGGTTAGGGACTCCAAATGAGTATGAGGATATCATTTAATTACCAGAAGTTCTAAATAAAAGGGGAAAAAATCAACAAACTAAATTAGTTTTATTATCTGTGACACATATCCTGAAGAAAAAAAAGGCAGATATTTTAATTGTTAGCGAATATTGACCTTAAATTACTGGCTCACAAATGAGACAATAATTAAAAATTCCACTCATATTTTGTTTGTATTCTACTTCATAAGGCTTAAATGACCCATCAGTTTTTCCTGCATGAAATACAAAACATTTTGACAACAATGTGATTATTCTAAGCTTTCCAGTCTAGAATGGGCTGGCCTGCTTGTCCAGAGGCTCTCTGACTATATTGATTAGTCCAGCCCCTCAGTAGATGAATTATGGAGATTAAAGGAAAACTTGAGTAAAACAAAAGGTAGATATAAGATAATCATAAATACTAATGAAATAGAACTTTCTACAATACATGTGCATAAGTCATGGGCTCTCTAAGATGGCAGAGCAAATCTTGGGACTTGGAGATATTTCAGTTCTAATCTTTTCTCTGCCTTTTACCAGATGCTTTACCTCTTACAGCCTCAATTCTCTTATCTGTAAAATGGTGGTAAGAGCATACCTGATAATTTATGACAAAAATCTGTGATTGTTTCAAGGGAAAGCAAGAAAAAAATGTAAAAGTGGCTGGCAGAGTGTACGTAGTTAAGAATTCAATAAAAGTGGTCGTTATTAAACAATGAATTGAAACAGTTAAAGTTTATAATAAGCAATTTATGTCATACCTAAAACCAAATGACCAAAAAAGCCTGAAAATTAAGGCATTACAAAAGATATTATAACAAAAGCATCAGACAAACCAAAAAATTCAATATCAATAATCACAATATAGGAGTTGAGACAAATAATGATTAGGACAAAGAACGATCATAATCTTATTTTTGCTTTAAAAGAGTAATTATGGCTCTGAGATTGAGAATAGATTATGGTGAGAACAGGATGATGGTGACAAGTATATTTTTCTCTCATATAAAAAAAAATCCAGAGGTAAGCATCCCAAGGCTAGTTTGGGAGTCTCATAAGATATTAGAGGCTCAAGTTTCTTCTGCTATTCCTCTGCTATACAATCCTTTGGACATTGATATTCTCAAAGTCACGGGATGGCTGCCAGATATCTGGCCATCACATCCACATTCCAGCAGAAGGAAGTTAAGGAAGGCAAAGTTAACTCCCTCAAACGCTGTCTTAAAGTCCCACCCACACCTTCCATTAACATTTCATTGACAAAGATTTAGTGACATGGTCACACCTAACTTCAAAGGAGACTGGAAAATGCAGTTTTCTAAAAAGACATATTGCTGCCCAAATTAATATTAGAGTTCTGTTATTTAGTTTAAAAGTTGAACCTGAATATTAGGTAGGCAACTAACAGCTTTTCCTACAAATCCTAGGTCACACAGAAACATATCTGGAGGGGAACATACTTTTACAGATAAGAAATAAAACAGAAAACAAAAAAATAATAAAATTAATAATTAAATCCAAAATCTTGTTTGGTTTTTTTTTTAAGGCAAAGAAAAAACATCTGACCAGGTCCATCAACGAGAGAGTGAGACACACACAAACAGAATGAGATGGAAATGGAACAGATATAAAACATTATGAGAAAAGATATAACAAAAGTTATAGGGCAGATTTTTTAAAGTATATGAAAATGTTTTATGTAAAATTATATAATAATAATTTTGAAAATCTTGATAAAATTTATGAAATTCATTGAGAATTTAAATTTCCAAAACTGAATCAAAAAAGGAAAATCTGAATAGATCAATAAACATGAAATTTAAAATCCTGTAAAAGAATTTTCTTCAAAAGGGACATGATCTACTCTGTTGTATAGTTAAATTATTAAAACTTCCAAGAAAATGGTAAATTCTATTTTTTTTCAATTATTTCATAAAATAGAGAAAAAGGGGGAAATTTCCAATTAATATAAATGATAAAAAATTACCCTGTTAATAAAACCTGACATAAGATACAGACAAAACATAGAACCATTCCTTTTCTGACGATAGATGCAAATCCTAAAACAAAATAATAGCAAATAAACTCAGCACTATGTGAAAAAGAGAGTATAACTATGATTTAATGTAAGAAGTCAATATACAGTTGACCCTGGAACAGTGCAGGGGTCAGAAGCACTGATCCCTGGCACAGACGAACACCTGCATATAACGTTTGACTCCTCAAAAATTTAACTACCAATGGTCTACGGTTGACCAGAAGCCTTACCAATAACAAACAGTTGATTAACACATATTTTGTATGTTATATGCATTATTCTTACAATAAAGTTAAGCTAGAGAAAGGAAAATGCTAGTAAGAAAATCATAAGAGAAAATGTATTTCTATTCTTTAAGTGGAAGTGGATCATCATAAAGGTCTTCATCCTTATCATCGTCAGGTTGAGTAGGCTAGAGGACAAAGAAGAGTAGGAGCGGGACAAAGAAGAGGGGCTGGCCTTGCCATCTCAGGGATGGCAGAGGCAGAGAAGGTGGAGGAGGTGGAAGAGGAGGCAAGAGAGGCAGGCACACTCAGTGTAACTTTATGAAACTTCATCGTAATTTCTGTTTAACTTTTTGCTTTTTCATTTCTCTAAAAATGTTTCTATATGGTACCTATTCTTTCACCATTTGCTTTAGTTTCAGTACCCATATCATAGAAGAATACGTGTCATTAAAAAAGCCAAAAGCAGTCTTCAATAATCGGAACCATTCTGCCAGAGTGTCTAGTGTCAATTTGTTTTCTGGCACTGCTTCTTCTACATTTTCTTCCTCATTGTCTGGCACAGGTTCAGAAGCACTCATCTCCATCACGTCATCTTCTAGTAATTCCTCGGGTGTGGTGTCTTTTAGCTCTTAAGTTTCTCCGAGATCCATATCTTGAAACCCTTCCTCTCCCACCTTTTTTGCCATATCCACAATTTCTTGTATGATTTCCTTGATTGGCTCTGTTGTAATCCTGTGAAGTCATACATAACATCTGGACAGGGTTTTCTCCAGCAGTAATTTTTTGTTTTGGGCTTGATGGCTTTCTTTGCTCTTTCTGGAACAATGATGGCATCTTCAATGGTGCAATCCTTCTAGAATTTCATAATGTTCTCTCTGTTGCAGTTCTCTTCCATAGTGTTGACAGTTTTTCCCATAGAGTTTCATATGTAACAGGCCTTAAAGATCCTCGTGACCCCCCAGCTAGAGGCTGAATTAGAGATATGTTTGGGAGCAAGTAGACCACTTTGATGCCTTTGGTATCGAGCCCATGGGGTTCTGGGTTCAGGGGCATTGTCTAACATCAAAAGAACCTTAAAAGGCAGTCCCTTACTGACAAGATACTTCCTGAATTAAGGGACAAAGCATCAGCGGAACCAATTCAAAAAAAGTGTTCTCATTGCCCAGGCTTTCTTGTTGTACAGCCTAAAGACTGGCAGCTGGTGTTTATCTTTTTCCTTCAAGGCTTGGGGCTTAGCAGATTCATAGATAAGGAAAGTCCCTGATCATAAACCCAATTGCATATACACAAAACAGCAGGATTAGCCTATCTCTTCCTGCTGTAAATCCTGGTGCTTGCTTCTCTTCCTTATTATTAAATGTCCTTTTTGGCATTTTTTTTTCCAAAATAGAGTACTTTCATCTACATTAAGAACTTGTACAAGCAAATATCATTTCTCCTCAATGATTTTCTTAATGGTGTCTGAGAACTCAGCTGCTGTCTTTTGGTTGGAGGAAGCTGCTTCTCCTGTTATCTTGACATTTTTTAGGCCAAATCTCTTTCTAAAATCATCAAACTATCCTTTGCTGGCATTAAATTATCCAGTTTTAGATCCTGTACCTTCCCTTTGCTTCAAGTTGTCAATAATGATTTTACTTTTTCTCAAATCCTATTAAAGTCTATAAGTATGCTTTTCTTATAGCAATACTGCACCCACATAAAAGCTGCATTTTCAGTATGAGACTAAAAAGTATGTCACAAAAATTGCAAAGTTTTTGTCCCTGTAGGTGGGGCTACAGTGACGACTTCATGAATTTTTCTCCCCTTTTTTACCATGGTCATTATGCTGGATTCTTTTATCTTGAAATGGTGGGCAACTGAGCTGAAGACCTCAATCTATGGTACATATCAAGCAATTCAACTTTTCTTATAATGGCATGCCTTTTCTCTGCTCCTTGGGAACACTTCCAACATCACTAGTAGCACTTGATATGGACCCCATGGTGATATTCGAGGTTTACAGTATTGCACTAAATACAATAAAAAATATGTGAGAACCACAAGAGATCCCTTTTTACTATAATAAGCAATTTACTAGACAGACAAATTTCTCATTTGGAGATGATTTGAGTCAGACAGTGTTTTAAGCAGATGCATTCAACGTTTGAGCTTACCACAATAGTGACAGGAAGTGGCTGAGAAATTATCACAGTAGTACAGTATATACTACACTTAATTCTATGCCCTTGTGATTTAATACTGCATCTTTATGTTTGTTTACATTTCTCTTGACTGTGAATGGCACCATGTATGTAAGTCTGTGTTTGAGTATGTAAATTTTGATAGATTTTAACTTTTCATAATAGATTTGTGTATATTTTATGGTAGTAAATGATAAAAATATATGAGTACCTACATACTTTTATGCATTCATGATATACCTGACAATATACCTATTGTTTCCTTAAGGAAACAATATACCTATTGTTTCCTTAATTTTTTTGATATTTCTAGGCTATGTTGTTCATCTGTGAGTTGTTTCAAATTACTGGAAATCTCCAAAAATTTTTCAATATACTTATTGGAAAAAATCCGCATATAAGTGGACCTATGCAGGTCAAACTTGTGTTGATCAAGGGTCAACTGGAATTAATTCTCCTAATAGGTCACAGGAGTAAAATCAAAGATTATTTTGATGATACTTTAAAGGTAATTGATGAATTTAATATTCACTTATATTAAAAATAAAACTTCTAGCAAAAAAGGAATAGTTACTTAGCTTGACATAAATATTTATGGCATCTTAGTGACTGTCATTAAGCTTAGTGTTGGAATTAACAGTAATGTCATTTACAGTTTAGAATAAAGCAAATGTCTGGTACCCACAGTGGCTGGTGACCCCACCTTCTCTAGCAGCAGAATCACCATGGGATTCTCAGACTCGCAGCCCCCAGCTCTCCCATGAACTAATAAAGTGAGAATTAACTCATTATCTTGGGGAAGGCACAAAGCCATTCATAAGGGATCTGCCTCCCATGACCCAAACATCTCTCACCACATCCCACCTCCAACACTGGGGATCAAATTTCAACATGAGATTTGGAGGGGACAAACATGCAAACCATAGAACTACCATCACGAAAACATGCAAAAGTATAAAACTCAGTGGTAGAGCGCATACACAAATGATAAAGAGAAAAGAATCAAACCTTATCACTACAGAAAACTACCAAATCATAATAATCAACAATAAGAGAGGAGGAAAGAAACAAAAATTATACAAAACAACCAGAAAATATTAATAAAATGACAAGAGTAGTCCTCACCTATCAGTAGTATCCTTGAATGTAAATGAATTAAATTCCCCAAATAAAAGATATGTAATTGAAAAAAGGATTAAAAAAAAAAACTAATTATATCTTGCCTATAAGAAACTCACTTCACCTGTAAAAACATACATAGACTAAAAGTGAAGTGATGGGAAAGGTATTTGGTGCAAATGAAAACAAAAAACAAGCAAGAGTAGATATACTTATATCTGATAAAATAGACTGTAAATCAAAAACTGTGAAAAGAGACAAAGAAGGTCATTATATGATGATTAGGTAATTGATAAAACCAAAGGATATAATAGTTGTAAATATATATGCACCTAACACTGGAGCACCCAAATAAATAAACCTTTATATATTATTATATATAAAGGGGGAGATAAGTTCCAGTATAATAATAGTTGGGGACTATAAAACCCTACTGTCACCATTGGACAGATAATCCAGATATAAAACCAATAAAGAAACACTGGATTTAAACTGCACTGTAGATCAAATGAACCCAACAGACATTTACATAATATTTTATCCAAAAGCTACAGAAAACACATTCTTCTCATTGATACATGGAACATTCTCCAGGATAGACCATATATTAGCCATAAAACAAGTCTCAACAAATTTTTAAAAAATTATATTTGTATCAAGTATTTTTTCTGACCACAATATAATAAAACTAGAAATTAGTAACAAGAAACTTTGAAAACTGTACATATACATGGAAATTAAACAAAATGCTCCTGAATGACCAATGGGTCAATGAAGAAATAAAGAAAGAAATTTAAAAATTTCTTGAAACAAATGAAAATAGAAACACAGCATACCAAAACCTGTGAAACACAGTAAAAGCAATACTAAGAGGGAAGTTAAGAGCAGTAAACACTTACATAAAAAGAATATAAAGATTTCAAATAAACAATGTAATGATGAACCTCAAGGAAATACAAAAGTTAAAAATAAACCAAACCCCAAATTAAAAGGAAAGAAATAATAAAAATTGAAGCAGAAATGAAATAGGGACTAAAAACACAATACAAAAGGTCAATAAAACAAAAAAAAAGGGGGTTTTAAAAAGATAAACAACACAAAATCAACAAACCACTAGCTAGACTAATTAAGACAAAAGACAGAAGATCCAAATAAACAAAACTGGAAACTAAAAAGGAGAAATTACAGGTGATACTGTAGAAATACCAAAGATCAGAGGAGAGTATTATGAAAAAGAGTACATACTAACAAATTGGAAAACCTGGAAGAAATGGATAAATTTCTGGATGCATAAAACCTACTAAGACTAAACCAGGAAGAAATAGAACAGCTGAACAGACCAATAACAAGATTGAAGCAATGAAAAAAAGTCTCCCAACAAAGAGAAGCCTAGGAACTGGATGGCTTGACTACCAAATTCTACCAAACATTTAAAGAAAAACTAACACCAATTCTTCTCAAACTATCCCAAAATATTAAAAAGGAGGAAATTCTTCCAAACTCTTTCCACATGGCCAGCATTACCCTGAAACCAGACAAGAACACAACAAAAAAAGAAAACTACAGGCCAATATTCCTGATGAAAATTGATGTAAAAATCCTCAACAAAAAATTAACAAACCCAATCCAACAGCATATCAAAAAGATATTACACTATAATCAAGTGATATTTATCCTAGGGGTACAAGGATGGTTCAACACATGCAGATCAATAAACATGATACATTAAATAGATTGAATAAATGACAAAAAATGAATGATCTACAATAGATGCAGAAAAAGTATTTGATAAAATTCAACATCCTTTATGATAAAAACCCTAGACAAATTAGGTATAGAAGGAATGTATTGCAACACCATAAAGGCCATTTATGAAAAACCGACATGTGACATCATAATGAACAGGGAAAAATTGAAAGATTTTCCTCAAAGAACTAGAACAAGAAAAGGACACCCACTTTGACCACGCTTACTCAACATAGTACTGGAAGTCCTAGCCAGAGAAATTAGGCAAGAGAAGAAAATAAAAGGCATCAAAATTAGCAAGGAGAAAGTCAAGTTGTCACTGTCTGAAGATGACATGACTTTATATATAGAAAAACCTAAAGACTCCACCAAAAAACTGTTAGAACTGATAAATGAATTCATTAAAGTCTCAGGATACAAAATCAACATATAAAAATCAATAGCATTTCTGTACCCCGGTAATGAAGTGCTGAAAAAGAAATCAAGAAAGCAATCCCTTTTCTAATAGCCACAAAAGTATATAATACCTAGGAATAAATTTTTCCAAGGAGGTCAAAGATCTCTACAATGAAAATTATAAAACTCTAATAAAGGAAATTGAAAAGGATACAAAAAATGGAATGTCATCCCATTATCATGGATTGGAAGAATTAATATTTTTAAAATGACCATACTACCCAAAGTGATCTACAGATTGAATGCAATCACTATCAAAATACCAATAATATCCTTCACAGAAATAGAAAAAGAATTATAAAATTTGTATGAAACCACAGATGACCCCAAATAGTCAAAGTAGTAAAAAGAACAAACCTGGAGGCATCACATTACCTGCCCTCATAATATACTACAAAGCTATAATAACCAAAACAGCATGGCCCTGGCATAAAAACGGACACATAGACCAATCGAATAGAGAGCCCAGAATTAAATTCATGTATCTACAGCCAACTGATCTTTGATAAAGACACCAAGAACATACATTGGGGAAAGGAGAGTCTCTTCAATAAATAGTGCTGGAAAAACTGGATAACTGTATGCAGCAGAATGAAACTAGACCCCTATCTCTCACCTTATACAATAGTAAAGTCAAAATATATTAAAGGCCTAAATATAAGACCCAGAACTATGAAACTACTAGAAGAAAAAATAGTGGAAATGCTATGGTTTGAATGTTTGTCACCTCTGAAACTCATGTTGAAACTTAACCCCTAAAGTGGCAATATTGAGAAGTGAGGCCTATAAGAGGTGATTGGATCATGAGGGCTCTGCCCTAATATTAGTAAATGGATTAATCCATTCATAGATTCATGGATTAATGGGTTAATGGATTTATGGGTTATCACAAGAGTGGCATTGGTGTTTTTATATGAAGAGGAAGAGAGACCTAAGCTAGGACGTCAATTCTCTCACCATGTGATGGCCTGTGCTGCCTCAGGACTCTGCAGAGTCCCCATCAACAGGAAGGTTCTCACTACATATGGTCCCTCAACCTTGGACTTCTCAGCCTCTATAACTGTAAGAAATAGATTTCATTTATTTATAAATTATCCCGTTTCAGGTATTCTGTCATAACCAACAGAAAATGGCCTTAGACAGAAAATTGGTACCAGGAGTGGGGTGTTGCTAATAACAAATAACTGAAAATGTGGAAGTGGTTTTGGAACTGGGTAATGGGCAATGGCTGGAATAATTTGGAGCAGCAGGCTAGAAATAGCCTGAATTCTGGTGAGGGCCTAGAAGACAAGAAGACTTTGGACAGTTTGGAACTCCTTAGGGATTGGTTAAGTGGTAATGACCAGAATGCTGACAGAAATATAGACTGTAAAGGCCATTCTGACAAGGTCTCAGATGGAACTAAGGAACCTGGAGTAAAGGCCATCTTTGTTATAAAACTGGCAAAAAACTTGGTTGAATTGTGTCAATGCCTGGAGGCTTTGTCGAAAGCCAAACTTGAAAGTGATGAACTGGGGTATCTGGCAAAAGAAATTTCCAAGCAGCAAAGCATTCAGGCTCCTGCATGGCTACTTTTAATTGTTTATATTAAGCTGCAAGAGGGAAGAATGCCTTGAAGATAGAATTTATAATCAAAAGAGAAGCAAAGAGGAAAGATTTGGAAAATTCTCAGCCTGGCCACATAAAGAGTAAAAAAGTGTGATCAAAAGAGAAAACAGAGTTTGCCAAAGAGATTAACACAAATAGAAGGGATCCAGGTGCTATTCCTGAAGAAAATGGAAGAAAGACCTTGAAGGCATTTCAGACATCTTTAAGGCTGTCCCCGCTCATTACTGGCTGAGAGGCCTATAAGGGCAGAATGGTTTGAGGGGGATGAGCCCTAGGTGCCCTCCACAGACTCACTGCCTAGGGCTGCCTTGGAACTATGCTCCCTGAATTCCAGCACAGTGTTTTGCAGCTGCCCCAGCTGTGTCTCAAGGTCATAGAAGGAATTTTCAGGGACTGACTACTTTTAGAGAATGCACATTGAATGTCTATTTCTAGAGGAAAAGATTATTCAATTACTCTTTCCACTTGTATTGATTACACCTGTTGAATTAGTGCAATTTTCATCTCATTATCTCTTATTTTTCCTAGGTCGGTGTGTCTCACATTGGAATCACCTAGGAAACTGGAAAACCAGCTTGATCCTACCTCTAGTGATTCTTATTTAACTAGTGAGGTCTGGGCATCAAACTTTTAGCAGCTCCCAGATAATTCTCATGAGCAGCCAGACTTGAAAAGCAGTGCTCTAGATGAATAAAGGAAGCATTGTGCCCCACAAACTTTGTTTTTCTGAGTAATTCTATGGTTACTAGTGTTTTTTGTAAATGTGGCAACATGGCACATAGTTTAAGGCCTGGTACATAGTATGCAATCAAACTTTGTTGAATAAGGCTTTCTTAATAGCACATTCATATAAGATACAAACACCTATTTTCAAAAATTAAAAATCACTCAAAGTGTTCAAATATCTTTTGGTACTTGCACCAAACTTAAAATTTGATTTTAATGTACAATGCAGGTAAAACTTTGGTTTGAGAGAAGATACAGAATTTAAAACAATTTCTTGTTTGTTGTGGTTTGGATGTTTACCCCCTCCAAACCTCATGTTGTAATTTGATTGCCAGTATTGGAGGTGGGGCCTGGTGGGAGGTGTTTGGGTCATGGGGGCAGATCCCTCAGGAATGGCTTGGTTCCCTCCCTGCAATAATGAGTCAGTTCTTGCTTTACTAGTTCATGTGATAGATTGTTTAAAGGATTCTGGCACCACCTCCTTCCTGTCTTGCTCCCTCTCTTGCCATGTGACACGCCTGCTCCCCCTTCGTCTTCTGCCTTGACAGGAAGTTCCCTGAAGACCTCACCAGAAACAGATGCTGGCGTCATGCTTATATAAGCTGCAGAACCATGAGCCAAGTAAACCTCTTTTCTTTTTCTAAATTGCCCAGTCACACATATTCCTTTATAGCAGCACAAAATGGACTAACATATTTTTCTTTGATAAGGCTCTTCTTTTATCATAAAGATCTCCCCCTAATTATGATAATTGTGAATTAGCGATATTTTCCCTCCTTTAATAGATGGAAATTAAGTTCACTTGGAATATATAGATATGTGTGTGTATGTGTGTGTATAAAAATTCCTTAGCTTACTATGTTATAGTATATGATTTCTTGATGCCATTACATAAATTTATAGTACCCATGTGCATTAATATTGACGGTATCAGAAATGGATGTACGTGATTGCACAAAATTAAGACCTCAGGAAATTGTCAGGCAACCCAACACAATTACTTTTGCCCAATAATTTAGATATTATAGGTAGAAATTCTCTAAAAGCTTGGATCATTTTCATAATTACTTCAGTTTTATCCTTCACTTTGCTTAAATTAATATACAAGCATTTTAAAATTTTATTTTAAGATGAATTATCTGTGAGAAGTATGAATTAATCACAGAATGCATCACTCCTTGTATCCAGGCAATTATTTAACCTCTCTGTGCTTCATTCTCTATACCTGGGACATTCTAGAGAATTGTTGTAACCAAATATATTCATATTTACCCAATATTGAGAAAACCTCATAAGTCTGGGGTCTGCATTTTGTCAGATATTATGTATTTACTTTTAAAATTGACTCTGTCTAAAATCTGTTATTTCTTCAAATACTAGTTACAAATACATTTTTTAAACAAAATAATCTAACTTCTCTAAAATGCATCACAATTTTAAGATAACAATTATGCATGCATATTGCCAGAAATTTCTATCTTGAATTGGAGTCCTGTGTAGGTGAGAAATAGGGAACAGGAAGAAAAATATTCAGCAAAGGGAGATACTTACTAGCCAACTTGTCTTCTCTTAAAAGGGAATTCTAAATTTTAAGAACTTTAAGGTTGGGTTCTAGAACTATTCTATTTTTATTGCTAGAGAGAAAACAGTTCCTGAATCACGGATTAGGAAAGCTTATAGGTTATTAGGAGAGCCCTTTTTAGAAAAATTGTAGCTATTAGGCTGCTGCTGAGAAAGTTGAGCTTCCTTCAAAGAATCTCTTAATCATCTTTCCTATTGCTGAAGCTGCAGTTAACATATAGAAAAAAGTGTTCTTCCCTTTAATGAATTCCCAAATGCTGTGGCATTTATTAAGGAAATATTTAAGTAGTACCATTATTCAGAGGATATCTTATTCTTGCCTTTCTACCACTGCCCCTGTCTCCATCTTATTAGTTTCCTAGTGGGAGGTGAAAAGAAATCTACAGGAATGTATTGTATTCTCTGTCTGGCTTTATTCCTTACTTAACTGGCACAAAAATAAAAATAAGTTTAGACTCTAGTAGGTGCTGATTAAGAAAACTCTTAAGCAGGTTACAAGTTGTTTAGTTTTACTAAAATTCTAACTTTTTTCTTAGCCCCAAAGAAAATTATTAATAATATGAAGAAAATTAAAGTCATAGTATTCACTTTTTTCAGTGTGTATTTACAAAGTATTTAATATGAACAAGGCATGGTATTCAGTTCTAGGTTACAAAGATGAATAATATAGACTTGCATCCTGGCCACAAAACCTTACAGTCTAGCTAGAGGGGGAAGAAAAATATACACTTACACAATGTGATAAGCACCCTATTAGGAAGAACACACGGGATAAGCACTCAGCCAGACATGGAAGATCAGCAGACTCCCAGGAGGAAGTGTGCAGATCTGCCTATGGGGTGAATATAATTGAACAACAGTAAGAATTTTGATGTAACTGGACTTTAAGAATCTGTGGAAGGGTGGGGAAAAGTGAGAGGATAAATAACATCTCTTTTGGGATGCTGCTAGGATACAAGCAAATAGTTAAATTAACCTATATTTGAGTTACATCTGCAAAAGAAGAAATATTTGGCAAGGAAGTTAAGAATATTGGCAAGAAAATTGTTGATTATAGAGTCCAACCTGGATCCCTGAATCCTGATTATAGTCCTTGGTTTTAAGAGGTGTACTTCCTCCCAGTGTAAAACAAACCTAATTACAACAACAGCCCCAAAGAGGCACTACCTGCCTATTTTTCTCATTCTGTGTAGTCTTCCTGGTTCAATGTCAGGTAGGATGATTATAGACCCTGTATCTTGCTCTATTGATACCTGAACTTGGGGTTCTTATCATTTAGACTTTATAGAAAGAACAAAAGAGTTAGTTGAATTTAATATAAGATTAAGAGGGCCTAATTGTATACAAATAAACTATAATGGCATAAAATATAGTTCTAATATTAATTTCATATTCTTCCTCAATAAATAAAACCCCTTGCCCAGATAAGTTTAAAAAAGAGAAAGGTTTCCTCTGGGACAGTCTACGTTTCTCTTCTTCTTTTGTCTTCAAATTTGGATGAGACTCTTCTATGTGTCTCACATTGTTCTTGTTCCACGGGAGTCTGAAGAGTCAATGTACATATTTATTGGTATCTCCAGGTTTTCTAAGGTTTCATTTGCAATCTCCAGGTTAACTTTTAATTACTGAAATCACTAAGGACATGCATTTTTTGCAATGCCCTCTGCAAAATTCCTGCCGCTAATTGTTACCAATGACTCTTCCTATTTACTTGAGATTTACCTCCATTTTCCAACCCAAACACTCTTTAATTATGGGCCATTGTCACTGTGGTCTGTCCCTGATATGGAAATAGGCTGAGTGTTTTAAACTATACTCTTACTTTTGAGAAGAGTAACCTTCTGATTGCAGTCTGGAAACTTAAAACTGATTTCTCACTGGATGATGAATCTGTAAATCAAGAAGGATTTGTGGTGTGTCTATGAATTTCCAAACAACATGCTAAGAACAGATAACGTGACGAATGAGACCAAATTTCTGCTTTCAGGAAGCATATATTCAAATGGTCAGGAACATGGTGCAATTATACTTTTATATAACATAATCCAACATCCCCTTCAGCCTCAGCAGCTCAGGTATTTTATTGTTTGACCACTTGAAGCTCAGAGTTATTGTGGAATGATAAATATAGAACTTGTATTTATTTCAAATCATTCCACCACCCTATTGGAGGCTATATTTCTCTTGTGTGTTCTCTTCACCCATTCTACCTATTTCTATTATAGCACATGGCATAATTAACTTTAAAATTTTTTCCCTTTTTTTCTTTTCTTTTTTCCTAAATTTTAAATTCTTTTATCTTTTTTCTTATTTCAGAATATTATGGGGGTACAACACTTTGTTTATATATATTGCCCATGCACTGCCCATGTCAGAGCTACAATCATGGAGATCCCCCAAACTGTGTGCCCCACATCCATTCAGTGAGAGTTTTCACATCCCCTCCATCCCGCCGCCTGCCCAACCCCTGATGAATATTATTGCCGTGTGTGACATAAGTATTGATCAGTTAGTACCAATTTGATGGTGAGTACCAGTGGTGCTTGTTTTTCATTCTTGTGACACTTCTCTTCAAAGAATGGGCTCTAGCTGCATCCAGGATAATACCAGATGTGTTAATTCACCATTGTTTTTTATTGCTGAGTAATACTCCATGGTATACATATACCACATTTTATTAATCCACTCGTGTATTGATGGGCATCTGGATTGTTTCCACATCTTTGCAATTGTGAATTGTGCTGCCATAAACATTCATGTGCAGATGTCTTTGTTATAGAATGTCTTTTTTTTCCTTTGTGTAAATACCTAGTAGTGGGATTGCTGGATCAAATGGTAGTTCTACTTTTAGTTCTTTGAGGTATCTCCATATTACTTTCCATAGAGGTTGTACTAATTTGCAGTCCTACCAGCAGTGTATGAGTGTTCCTATCTGTCTGCCATCCCCACCAACATTTGTTGTTTTGGGACTTTTTGATATGAGCCAATCTCACTGGAGTTAAGTGATATCTCATTGTGGTTTTGATTTGCATTTCCCTGATGATTAGAGAAGTTGAGAAATTTTTTATATGTTTCCTGGCCATTATTCTGTTTTCTTTTGGAAAGTTTCTATTCATGTCCTTTGCCCATTTTTTAATGGGGTTGTTTGATTTTTTCTTGTTGATTTTCCTAAGTTCTGTACAGATTCTGGTTATCAGCCCTTTATCAGATGTGTGGCATGCAAGTATTTTCCCCCATTCTGTAGGTTGTCTGTTCACTCTAGTGATAGTTTCCTTGGCTGTGCAGAAGCTTTTTAATTTGATCAGGTCCCATTTATTTATTTTTGTTGCTGCTGTGATTGCTTTGGGGGTCTTCTCCATAAGAGTTTTTCCAATGTTTTCTTCAAGAATTCTTATGGTTTCACGCCTTAGGTTTAAATCTGTTATCCATCATGAGTTGATTTTTGTGAGCGGTGAGAGGTATGGATCTAGTTTCAGTCTTCTACATGTGGCCATCCAGTTTTCCCAGCACCATTTATTGAATAGGGAGTCTTTTCCCCAGTGTATGTTTTTCTGGAATTTGTCAAAGATCAGATGACAGTATGAGGATGGTTTTATATTTGGGTTCTCAGTCCGTTCCATTGGTCTATGTCTCTGTTCTTGTGCCAGTACCATGCTGTTTTGGTTGCTATAGCCTTTTAGTATAGTTTGAAGTCTGGTAGATAGATGTCTCCCAATTTGTTCTTTTTGCTTAAGATTGCTTTGGCTAGACGGGGTCTTCTCTGGTTCCACACGAAGCGTAGAATTATTTTTTCTAGATCAGCAAAAAATGATGTTGGTATTTTGATAGGGACTGCATTGATTCTGTAAATCACTTTAGGTAGCAAAGACATTTTTACAATGTTGACTCTACCTATCCAAGAGCATGGTAGGGTTTTCCATCTGTTTACATCCTCTGCAATTTCTTTTCTCAGTGTTTTGTAATTCTCTTTATATAGGTCTTTCACCTCCTTACTTAGATATGTTCCTAAATATTTAATTTTCTTTGGTGCTATTATGAAAGGTATTGCATCTTTAATTTGTTTCTCAGCTTGACTGTTACTGGCATATATGAAGGCTATTGATTTGTGTGCATTGATTTTGAATCCTGAGACTTTGCTGAATTCATTTATCAATTCCAATAATCTCTTGGTTGAATCTTTGGCGTTTTCTAGATATAATATCATATCGTCTGCGAATGGTGAAAGTTTGACCTCTTCTGCCCCCGTTTGGACACCCCTGATTCCTCTCTCTTGTCTGATTGCTCTGGCCAGGACTTCCAGCACTATATGGAATAGAAGTGGAGATGGTGGGCAACCTTGTCTGGTTCCAGTTTTAAGGGGGAATGCTTTCAGTTTTTCCCCATTCAGTATGATATTGGCTGTGGGTTTATCATATATGGCTCTAATAATTTTGAGGTATGGGCCATCTATGCCTATATTGTTAAGAGTTCTTATCATAAAAGGGTGCTGGATTTTGTCAAAAGCCTTTTCTGCATCTATTGAAAGGATCATATAATCTTTGTTCCGGCTTTTATTTATGTGGTGAATTACATTTATAGATTTGCTTGTGTTGACCCATCCCTGCATCTTGGGGATGAAACCCACCTGATTGTGATGAATTTTTTTTTTTTGATGTACATTTGAATTCGGTTTGCTAGGATTTTATTGAGAATTTTTGCATCTGTATTCGTAAGGGATATTGGTCTGTAGTTTTCTTTTCTTGTTGTGTCCTTTCCTGGCTTTGGTATCAAGATGATATTGGCTTCATAGAATGAGTTTGGGAGGATTCCATCCTTCTGAATGTTTTTGAATAATTTCTGCAGTATAGGCACCAGTTCTTCTTTGTAGGTTTGGTAGAATTCCAGTGTGAACTCATCTGATCCAGGACTTTTTTTTGTTGGAAGATTTTTTATTACTGCTTCTATTTTGGTGCTTGATATTGGTCTGTTTAGGAATTCTATTTCTTCCCTTTTGAGCCTAGGGAGGTAGTATGTTTCTAAGAATTTGTCCCTTTCCTCCATGTTTTTGTGTTTTGGGTCATAGAGATTTTTGTAGTATTCGAAATGATGTTTTGTATTTCCATGATATCAGTTGTGACCTCTCCTTTTTCATTTCTAATTGAGCTTATTAGAGTCCTTTCCTTTCTGCTTCTGATCAACCTGGCAAGTGGCCTGTCTATTTTGTTTATCTTTTCAAAGAACAAACTTTTCGTTTTATTAATCTTCTGTATTGTTCTTTTGTTCTCAATTTCATTTAATTCTGCTCTGATCTTGGTTATTTCTTTTCTTCTGCTGGCTTTAGGATTGGTTTGCTCTTCCTTTTCCATTTCCTTAAGATGATTCATTAGTTTACTGATTTGTGACTTTTCTGTCTTTTGGATGTGAGCATTTAAGGTGATAAGTTTTCCTCTCAGGACTGTTTTTGCTGTATCCCACAGATTTTGATAACTTGTGTCCCTATTACTGTTTAGTTCGAGGAATCTTTTGATTAAAATTTTTTATCTTTTCTTTTTTTCTTCTTTTATGTCTACATCTTAACTGTTCATAATAATTACCTTTTAAAGTCAAATTTACTGAGTGTCTTGGGGAAAATTTACCCTTTTAAGTGGACAGTACGACTTTTGACAACCATACAGTCATGTAACTACCCCCACAATCAAGGCATAGAAATTTTCTGTCACCCCAAAAAGTTCTCTTTTGCCTCTTGCTAGTCAAATCTCTCCCTCTGCAACTGATCCGATTATTCTCCCTATAGTTTTGCCTTTCACTGAATGTCATATGAGTGGAATAATATAAGTAAATAGCCTTTAGTGTCTGGCTCTTTTCATTTGGCACAATGCTTTTGAATGTCATTCATATTGTTTCATGCACCCGTAGTTTTTGTTTTTATTGTTTAGTATTCCAATGTTTGAAAGTGCTAAATTTCATGATATATTAATAAGAGTTGTTTACTGGTTTGGGCTATTAAAACTGCCCCTTTATAATGAGTAGGGCTTCCAATACAAAGTTGAATAGAAATGGTGATGGTGCACATCTTTGCCTTGTTCTCAATCTTGGGAAAAAATATTCCGTTTCTAGCATTAAGTATAATATTAACTGTATTAAAAGCTGACTCTTTCTTTCATGGGTTCCTAGGATCATTTCCATTGGGAATGTTTCACAGCAGCTCCTTTGACATCCTTCTTCCCCTAGATGCACTCTGCAGCTTCTACAATCATCCATGGCATGCCACAGTTTCTAGCTGCTGTGAATACCTCACATCTGTCAGGAACCTCTCCTGGATATCTTTTAAAACAGTTCTTGTGCCTGTTCTTTTCCAATGAGCCCTTTCTCAGTCCATGGGGAACACACACAAAACTCTGACCTCGCTCGTCAGCTTGCTCACAGCGTTGCCATCTCTCTGACACCAGGGGCATCCTTTGTATTCCTTTGGGGACTTTAATCAACATGGAGGTAAAACAAGTCCCAATTTATAACTGTATTACAAATGAGTGAATTGATAGAAGAAGGTTGACCTTTCAACTTCAATTTGGTACTGTGCAGAGATTGAATTCTAAGGAGCAAAAATAGAAGTTGTAAGACCAATTAGGAGGCTATTACTGTGGTTCAGGAGAAAGATGATAATGACCTAGACTAGGCAGTAAAGATGGATGGATGTGAAGTGGAAGGATGGATGGCAGTGAAGATGGACAGAAGTAGCTGAAGAGGTGATATATTTTGAAGGTAGAGCTGATGGGACTTGTTTATGAAATGTACTTAGAATATAAATGAAAAAGAGTGATTCACTCTTGGACAATATGGCTGATTGAGAAGGCTGGATCAGAAACAGCTTTAGGAATCAGTTTTGCACAGATAATTTTGAGAAACCCATTAGACATTCAAGGGGAGGAGTCAAGTATACAGTAGCAGATGTATTGCAGTCTGGAGGTCAGTGGAGAGATCATGGAGATACAAATTTGGTATCTATTAGAATTTTGATGGCAGCCAAGGGACTAGATAAGATATTGTAGGGAAAGAACGTGAACTGAAAAAGGTCCAAGGATTGAACCTTGAAACATTCCAATATTTACAGGTGGAACATAAAATGTAACACCAATGAAGTAGACTAAGAAGGAGAAACCACTGAGGTAGTAGGAAAAAAACATGTGAATGTGCAACACAGAAACCAAGAGAGTAAAATTTGTCACAAAAGAGAAAGTGGTCAACTCTATTCTAATGTTTCTGACCTGTGGAAGAAGATGAGGAAAGAGAAATGACCTTTGGGATACATGTCATTGGTGACTTTTTTAAGCTTGTGTTGTCCTCCCCAGTCCACCCCTTCAAGAAAGCAGAGTCTGAAACAAAGGCTGTGGTGAAGGTAATTTATTTTGATATATGATCCCAGGGAATAAGAATGAAAGACTAAGAAGAGTGTAACAGGGAAGGAGAAAAGTGAAAACAAGCATGCATTAAGCTCATCATCACTGAAGACTTAATCCTCCTGGAACCTTCTGAGAAGTTATGTAGAATGTGCCTTAGAATTGACTGCCTGTGGGGCAATGAAGAAATTAAGAACAAAGTTTTAAAATTTCTTGAAACAAATGGAAATACAACAAGCCAAAATCTATGGGATATAGCAAAAGCAGTACTAAGAAGAAAATTTATAGCAATAAATCCCTATATCAAAAAAGAAGAAAGACTTCAAGCAAACAACCTAATAATGCACCTCAAGGAACTAGAAAAGCAAGAACAACCCAAACCCAAAATTAGTAGAAGGAAGGAAATAATAAAGATCAAAGCAGATAAATGAATTGAGACTAAAAAAAAAATACAGATGATCAACAAAATGAAATGTTAATTTTTCAAAAAGATAAACCAAATTGACAGACCTTTAGCTAGACTTACTAAGAAAAAAGAGAGAAGACCCAAATGAATAAAATCAGAAATGAAAAAGGAGCGATAACAATGGAGACCTCAGAAATACAAAGAATCATTAGAGGGTAGTATGAAGAACTATATAATAACAAATTGGAAAACCTAGAAGAAATGGACAAATTCCTGGTCACACACAACCTACCAAAATTGAACCATGAAGAAATAGAAAACCTCAACAAACCAATGAATAATAAGATCAAAGCCATAATAAAAAGTCTTCTATCAAAGAAAAACCCAGGAATTGATGGATTCACTACAGAATTCTACCAAACATTTAAAGAAGAACTAATACCAATCTTACTCAGACTCTTCAAAAAAACTGAAGAGGAGGTAATACTTTGAAACTCATTCTATTAGGCAAGCATTACCCTGATATCAAAACCAGACAAGGACACGACAAAAAAAGAAAACTACAGGTCAATATCACTGATGAGTCTAGATGCAAAAATCCTCAAAAAAAAATACTAGCAAAACTGAATCCAACAACATATTAAAAAGACTATTCAACATGGTTAAGTGGGATTCATCATAGAAATGCGAGTATGGTCCAACTTACACAAACCGATAAATGTGATACATTGCATTAATAGAACCAAGAACAAAAACCTTACAATTATTTCAATAGAAGACAAAAAAGCATTTGATAAAACTCAACATCTCTTCATGATAAAAACCCTAATGAAAATGAGTATAGAAAGAACATACTTTAAAATAATAACAGCCATATATGACAAACCCACAGCTAACATCATACTGAATAGGGAAAAATCGAAAGCCTTTCCTCTAAGGACTGGAACAAGGTAAGGATACCCACTTTCACCACTGTTATTCAACATAATACTGGAAGTCTTGGCTAGAGAAATTAGGCAAGAGAGAGAAATAAAAGGCATTTAAATTGGAAAGAAAAAAGTCAAATTATTTTGCTTGCAGATGACATAACCTTATACCTAAAAAAAAAAAACCTAAAGAATCCACCAAAAAACAACTGTTAGAACTAATAAACGAATTTGGTAAAGTAGCAGGATATAAAATCAACATACAAAAATCAGTAGCATTTATATATGCCAACAGCGAACAATCTGAGAAAGAAGTCAAGAAAGAAAACTCATTTATAAGAGCTACAAAAAATTTAAAATACCTAGGAATCAATGTAACCAAAGAAGTGAAAGGTCTATACAAGGGAAATTATAAAACTCTGATGAAAGAAATAGAAGAGGACACAAAAAAATCAAAAGATGTTCTATGCTCATGGATTAGAAGAATTAATATTTTTAAAATGACAATACAACCCAAAGCAATCTACAGATTTAATGTAATGTTTATCAAAATACCAATGACATTCTTCTGAGAAATAGAAAAAACAGTCCTAAAATTCATACGGAACCATAAAAGACCCAGAATAGCCAAAGCAATAATGACGAAAAGGAACAAAGCTGGAGTCATCACACCACCTGTTGTCACAATTTACTACAAAGCTATAGTAACCAAAACAGCATGGCATTAACATAAATACAGACACATAGACCAATGGAACAGAATAGAGAACCCAGATATAAACCCATTCATTTAAAACCAACTCATCTTTGACAAAGGTGCCAAGAATATACAATGGAGAAAGGACAGTCTTTTCAATAAATAATGATGGGGAAACTGAATCACTAAAAGCAGAAGAAGGAAACTAGACCCCTATCTCTCACCATACACAAAAATCAAATCAAAATGGCTTAAAGACTCAAATTTAAGACATGAAACTATAAAACTACCAGAAAAAAACATTGGGGAAATGCTCCAAGACATTGGTCTGGGCAAAGACTTTTTGTGTAAGACCTTAAAAGCTCGGGCAACAAAAACAAAAATAGTTAAAAATCTTCTGCACAGCAAAGGAAACAACCGATACAGTGAAGAGATAACTCACAGAATGAGAGAAAATATTTGCAAACTATCCATCTGACAAGGGATTAATAACCAGAATATACAAGAAGCTCAAACAACTCAATAGCAAAATTAATAATAATAATCTGCTTAAAAAATGGGCAAAAGACCTGAATAGACATTTCTCAGAAGAAGACATACAAATGACCGACAGGTGTATGAAAAAAGGCTCAACATCACTAATCATCAGAGAAATGCAAATCAAAACCACGACGAGATATAATATCACTCTAGTTAAAATGTCTTGTAACAAAAAGACAGGCAAGATGCTGGTAAGGATGTGGGGACGGGGGAACCCTGGTATACTCTTGGAGGGAATGTGAATTAGTACAGGCACTATGATGGACAGTATGAAGGGTCCTCAAAAAACTAAAAATAGAACTACCATATGATCCAGCAATCCCACTACTGGGTATTTATCCAAAGGAAAGGAAATCAGTATGTCAAAATGATACCTACACTCCCATGTTTATTGCTACACTATTCACAATAGCCAATATATGGAATCAACCTAAGTACCCATCAACAGATGAATGGATAAGGAAAATATGGTGTATCTACACAATGGAACATTGTTCAGCTCTAGGAAAGAATGAAATCCTGTCATTTGCAGCAACAGGGATGGAACTGAAAGCCATTATGATAAGTGAAATAAGCACAGAAATACATAAATACCACATGTTCTCAATCATATGTGGGAGCTAAAAAAATGGATCTTGTGAAGATGGAGAGTATATTGGTGGTTACAGAGTCTGGGAAGGGAAGGGGGAGGAGGAGTGGGATTAAGGGGAAAAATAAGAATATGAGTGTATTTGTTACTACTGAACTGTACACTCAAAAATGGTAAAAAAAAAAAAAAAGGTAAATTATATGTGTATATTTTACCTCAATAAATATATAAATAAATAAATAAGAAAACTACAGACCAGTATCCCTTATGAACATAGACATGAATATTCTTAGAACTTAGCGAACCAAATCTAACAACATATAAAAGGAATAATACATCACAACCTAGTAGTATTTATCTCAGGAATGCAAGGTTAGTTTAGCATTAAAAAATTAGTAAATTTCACCATATTAATGAACAAAACAAAACAAAAGATCATCTCAATTTGGCAAAGTCTGACATCCATTCTTGATAAAAACTCTCAGCTAAACTTCCTTCCAACTTAGTAAAAGACATCTATGAAACACAGATACTATATTTAATGATTAGAGACTGAATGCTGTTTCTATAAGATCAGGAACAAGGCAGACATATACATTATCTCCCACTTCCTTTCAACATTTTATTGGAAGTTCTAACCAGTGCGACAGGCAATAAAAAGAAATATAAAAGACTTCAGATTGGAAAGAAAGACGCAAAATTCTCTTTCTTCACAGGCAGCATCTTTGTAGAAAATCCTGTGGTGTCTACACAAAGCTACTAGAACTTATAGGTGAATTTAGCAGAGTTCCAAAATATAAGATTAATATCCCCAAATCCATTATATTTCTGTATACGAACAATCAGAAATTAAAATAACACACAATATCATTTACAATGGTATCAAAACATGAAATATCTAGAGATAAATCTGACAAAGTATATGCAAAACTTGTGAAGTAAAAACTACAAATATTTCTGAAAGAAAATTTAAAAATCCTAAATAAGTGGAAAGGTATATTGTGTTTTTGAGTTGGAAGACACAGTATTTTTTTTTTAATTTCAGAATATTACAGGGGTACAAACGCTTTGGTCACTTAAATTGCCTTTGCACCGCCCGAGTCAAAGCTACAAGCACGCCCATAAGATGTCAATTTTTCCAAATTAACCTGTATATTCAATTTAATCTCAAACAAAATGTGGGCAAGTGTTTTTTTTTTCATAGAAATTGACAAGTTGAATCTTAAATTCACATGAGTATACAAAGGACTCTAGAGAGCCAAAACAAATTTGAAAAAGAAGAGCAAAGTTGAGGACAAACTCTACCTGATTTTAAGACATAAAGCTGCAGTAATCAAGAGAGTATGGTATTGGTGTCAAGACAGACAAATAGACCAATAGAACAAAATAGAGATTCCAGAATTATCCGTACACATATGGACAACAAATATTGACAAAAAATGATTCTGAAGAGAAAGGATAGTATTTTTTCAACAAATGATGCTGGAGCAATGGCTATCCTATGCAAAAAGAGAAAATGAAAAGAAAAAGAACTTCAATTCATACCTCATACCATTAAAAAATTAACTCAAAATGAATCATTGACTGGCTGAAATGTAAGTTGAAAAGCTATAATAGTTCTAAAAAAAAACATAAGTGATTTTGGATTAGGCAATAATTCCCTAGATACAACACCATACCTGCAGGACATTATGCTAAGTGAAAAAGTCAAACACAGAAAGAAAAATATTGCATGATCTCACTTATATGTGAAATCTAAAAAAAAAATCAAACAAATAGAGCTAGAGACTAAAACTCTGGTTACAGGTGGGGGGAGGAAATGAGGAGATGTATGTCAAAGGATACAAGTAGCAGAAACGTGGGATGAACAAATCTAGAAATCGAATGTACAACATTAGGACTATAGTTAACAAAATTGTGTTGTATGAGATTCCTATTAAATAAGTAGATTTTCTCTGCTGTTCTCACAAAAAGTAACTCTGTGAGATGACAGATATATTAATCTGCTTCACTATAGTAACCATTTTACTATCTATACATAGTCTATAAATCATGTTAAATTCAAATATACACAAAATTTATTTTTTAAAAAAATGAAAAAAATGAAGATAAAAGCCACTCACTGAGAGATAATATTTACAAATTATTTATCTAACAAAAAACCTATATCCATAATATATAAAAAACTGTTAAAACTCAATAATAAGAAAACAAAATGGGCAAAAGATTTGAACCTACTCGTCGCCAAGGAAGTTATATGGATGGCAAATAAGTTGATGGACAAGTATTTAGGGAAATGTAAATTAAAATTTCAGTGAACTACTACTACATCTATTAGCATGTCTAAAATTAAAATGAGTCGTCATAACAAGTGCTGACAGGGATGTGGAGCAGATGGAACTCTCATTCTCTCTCATTCAAAAACAGTTCAGTAGGTTCTTAAAGTTAGTCTTATACTTACATATGGTATAGCCATTTCACTCCAAGGTATTTGCCAAAGAAAGATGGAAGTGTATTTCCATAAAAGATGTGTACATGAATATACATAGTGGATTTAATAGGCAAAACCTAGATACAATATGAATAATCATCAATAGATGAATGGATATATATTCATCTAATGGAATATTCAGTAATAAAAAAGTACTGATGTACTACTGGTATGTGCAATAATGTAGATGAGCCTAAAAAACAGTATGCACAAAAAAGAAAATATATAAACTACATATTTTATGATTTCATTTATATAAAATTCTAGAAGATGCCAATTAATCTGTAGTGTCAGAAAGCAGATCAATGGTTGCCTGGAGGGAGGGAGTGGCAGGGAAGTACAGGAAGAGGGTGTTGAAAAGGGGCATGAGGAAATTTTTAGGGTGTAAGGGATATGTTTATTATTTTGACTGTGACTATGGCTTTAAAGATATATTCATGTGTCAAAACTTATCAAGTTGTGCACCTTAAACATGTTCAGTGTACTGTATGTCAATTATACCTCATAAAGCTAATACAAAGAGACAGAGATACTTGGTACAGGTAAGACAAGGTGCTGCTGTGTTACATATGTGCTAAACTGGTTGCCCAACAATAACTGGAAAAAGAAAGGTGATTCAAAAAGATGTGAGGCACAACACAAGAGGTATCTGATGTAGTGATAATACAGTGTGGACAGAGACACCCAAAAAGTAATGTAGGCAGGAAATAATAATAGCTTAAAATTATGTAATGTTTATTTTCAACAGACTCTTTGTACTATAAACACATTTATTACACACACACATATTAGTACCTTATATATTAATTATATTTCCTATGACAATTATATATTTTATATAGTGTATGTTATAATTAAATAATAGGCATTATATATTATAATATAATATATATTTCATAGATAAATATGTATTTCCTCATAATAAACCCAGTAGTACTATATAATAGTAGTACCACATATAGTAGTTAGTATGATGTAATAAACCCAAATAAACCCAAGAATAGGTAATCTCCATTTTAAAGAAAACGAAACAGACACAGAGTCTTAGCTGGAGTTTTAGGGAGTTTGGGTTGCTATAACAAATTACCATTGTCTGGGTGGTTTAAACAACAGAAATTTATTTGTCACTTCTGAAGTCTGGGAAGTCCATGATCAAGGTGCCAACCCATGGTCATGTTCTGGTGAAGAACCTCTTCGTGGTTTAGCAGATGGCTGTCTTCTTGCTGTGTCCTCACATAGTGGAGAGAGAGAAAAACAGAGAGAAAGCAAACTCTCTTATAAGGGCACTAACCCCATCATAAGGGCTTCACCTTCATGACCTAATTACTTCCCCAAAAGCCCATCTTCAAATGCCATCACATTGGAGACTAAGCTTCAACATATGAATTTTGGGAGAACAGAAACATGCAATCCTTAACAACTGGTAAGGCACTGAAATGTGCACTTATTAAGGAAGTAGATAACACTTTGAGAAGTATCTGTGAAGGTGAGTATAGATACAGACAGATACAGACAGTAGCTAAGAGGGGTGAGTGGGAAAGAACTTAGCATTAAGGAAGAATTTTTAATTGAAGATGGTAAATTCTACTGCATCTATGTATGTTGAGAGAATGATCAAGAAGAAAGGTAAAAATTCTCTGCCTAGTTTGAGGGTTTTTATCATGTATGGATACTGGATTTTATTGAATGCTTTTTCCACATCTATTGAGATGATCATATGGTTTTTGTTTTTAATTCTGTTTATGTGGAGGATCACATTTATTAACTTGCATACGTTGAACCATCCTTGCATACCTGGGATGAAACCCACTTGATTGTGGTGTATTTTTTTTTTTTTTGATGTGCTGTTGGATTTAGTTTGCTAGTATTTTGTTGACTATTTTTGCATCTCTGTTCGTGGGTGATATTGGTCTGTAGTTTTCTTTTTTGTTGTGCCCTTTCCTGCCTTTGGTATCAAAGTGATACTGGCTTCATGGAATGAGTTAGGAAGGATTCTTTCCTTTTCAATCTTTTGGAACAGTTTCAGTAGGATTGGTACCAGTTCTTCTTTGTACATCTGGTAGAATTTTGCTATGAATCTGTCTGGTCCTGGGCTTTTTTTTTTTTTTTGATGGGAGTTTTTTTTTATTACTGATTCAATCTCACTACTTGATGTTGGTTTTTTCAGGGTTTCTGTTTCTTCCTGATTCAAGCTTGGGAGGTTGTATGTTTCCAGGAATTTATTCATTTCCTCTAGATTTTCTGGTTTGTGGGCAAAGAGATGTTCATAGTCACTCTCAAATGATCTTTTGCACTTCTGTGGTATCAGTTGTAACGTATGTTTTTTCATTTCTGATTGTGTTTATTTGGAACTTCTCTCTTCTTTTCTTGGTTAGTCTAGCTAAGGTTTATCAATGTTTATCTTTTCAAAGAACCAACTTTTCATTTTGTTGATCCTTTGTAATTTTTTTGTTTCAAATTTGTTTAGTTATGCTCTGATCTTTGTTATTTCTTGTCTTCAGCTACTTTGGGGATCACTTTGTTCTTGTTTTTCTAGTTCCTGGAAGTGTGATGTTAGGTTGTTAATTTGTGATCTTTCTGTCTTTTTGATGTAGGCATTTAGTGCTATAAAATTCCCTTCAGAACTGCTTTTTCTGTGTCCCGGAGGTTTTATGTTGTGTCACTATTATCATACATTCCAAAAAATTTTAATTTCCATCTTGATTTCATTATTGACCCAAAGATCATTCAGAAGCAGCTTGTTTAATTTCCATGTATTTTTATGGTTTTGAGAGTTCTTCTTGGAATTGATTTCTAATTTTATTCTGCTGTGGTCTGAGAAGATACTTGAAATGCTTTAAATTTTTAAAAATTTATTAAGACTTGTTTTGTGGCCTAACATATGTTCTATATTGGAAAATATTCCATGTGTTGATGATAAGAATGTATACTGCACAGTTGTTGGATAAAGTGTTCTGTAAAAGTCTGTTAGGTCAATATGTTCTAGAGTCCCATTTAAGTACAGTGTTTCCTTGTTGATTTTCTGTCTTGATGATCTGTCTAATGCTGTCAATGAAGTGTTAATTCCCCTGCTATTATTGCATTGTTGTCTATTTCTTTTCTTAGATCTAGTAGTATTTGTTTTTATGAATCTAGGAGCTCCAGTTTCCGGTGTATACCTCAAAATAATACAAGCCATATATGACAAACCCACAGCCAACATCATACTGAATGGGGAAAAATTAAAAGCATTTCCCCTAAGAACTAGAAGAACACAAGAATGCCCATTTTCACCACTTCTATTCAACATAGTACTGGAAGTCCTAGCCAGAGCAATCAGGCAACAGAAAGAAATAAAGGGCATCCAAACTGGAAAAGAGGAAAACAAATTATCTGTTTGCTGATGATATAATTTTATACCTTGAAAACCCTAAAGACTCCTCCAAAAGACTGCTAGATTTGATAAATGAATTCAGTAAAGTCTCAGATACAAAATCAATGTATGCAAATCAGTGGTATTTCTATATACTAATAATAATGACCACACTGAGAACCAAATCAAGAATGTAATCCCATTTACAATAGCTGCAAAAAATAAATAAGTAAAATACCTAGGAATATACTTAACCAAGAGGTGAAAGATCTCCACAAGGAAAAGTACAAATACTGATGAAAGAAAGCCTAGATGACAAGGAAATTAGATGGCAAACAAATGGGGAGACATCCCATGCTCATTAATTGGAAGAACCAATGTTGTTAAAATTACAGTACTGCCCAAAGCAATCTACATATTCAATACAATTCCCATCGAAGTACTAATATCATTTTTCACAGAATTAGAAAAACATTTCTAAAATTCATATGGACCCCCAAAATAGTCCTAATAGCAAAAGCAATCATAGGCAAAAAGAACAAAACTGGAGGCATCACATTACCTGACTTTAAACTATACTGCAAGGTGATAGTAATCAAAACAGCATGGCACGGGTATAAAGGTAGACACATAGATCAATGGAACAGAATAGAGAACACAGAAATAAAACTATATACCTACAACCAACTGATCTTCACTAAAGCAGACAAAGCATACACTGTCGAAAGGACACACTATTCAGTAATTGCTATTGGGAAGATTGGATAGCCATATGCAGAAGACTGAAACTGGATCCCTAAGTCTCACCATATTAAAAAAATTAAGATGGACTAAAGACTTAAATGTAGAACTGAAACCATAAAAATTCTTGAAGAAAACCTAGGAAAAACTCTTCTAGACATTGGCCTAGGCAAAGAATGTATGACTAAGACCCCAAAAAGCAAATAAAGAGAAAACAAAAAGACAAATGGAACTTAAACCAAAAAGCTCCTGCACAGAAAAAGAAACAATCTACAGAGTAAATAAACAACCTACAGAATGAGAGAAAATACTTGCAAACTATGTATCCAACAAAGAACTAATATCCTGAATCTACAAGGAACTCAAACAACTCAGCAAAAAATATATATATATTAAAAAGTGGACAAATGACATGAACAGAAAATTTTTAATAGAAGGTATAGAAATATCCAACAAACATATGAAAAAATGCTCAGCATCACTAATCATCGGAGAAAAGCAAATTAAAACCACAATGAGATACCACCTTACCCAAGTCAGAATGGCCATTATTAAAAAGTCAAAAAACAATAGATGTTGGTGTGGATGCAGTAAATATGTCTTGCTTATACACTGTTGGTGGGAATGTAAATTAGGACAACCTCTATGGAAAACAGTATGGTGAGTTCTCAAAGAACTAAAGGTAGATATACCATTTGATCCAGCAATCCCACTACTAGGTATCTAAGTCATTATGTCAAAAAGTTACTTGCACTCATATGCTTATTGCAACACAATTCATAATTACAAAGGTAAGTAATCAACCTAAGTGGCCATCAACCAATGAGTGGATAAAGAAAATGTGGTATATATAATCCACAAAATACTACTCAGCCATAAGAATGAAATAAAGTCTTTTGCAGCAACTTGGATGGAACAGGAGGCCATTATCCTAAGTGCAGTATCTCAGGAATGGAAAACCAAATGCCACATGTTGTTGTTACTTATAAATGGGAGCTAAGCTACGGGTATGCACAGTCATACAGAGTGGAATAATGGACATTAGAGACTCAAAAGGGGAGAATGTGGGGAGTGAGTGATGAAAAATTACCTATTGGGTGCAATGTACACTATTTGAGTAGTGGGCACACTAAAAGCCCAGATTTCACCACTATAAAATATATCCATGTATTAAAACAAAACTCTACTCATAGCCCCTGAATCTATTGAAATAAAAAAGGAAAGGTAAAAAGTTACTATTTAAAGGAAAAGACATAGATGCAGAAGTGAAGTCTTGGGAAGGCAAGCCACTGAATTGATTCCATGATGAACTAATCCATTGAGACCCTGCATTAGAATTGCATCCAAAATCCTTTTCAGCTCAGAACCAAGCCTACCTTTCCAAACTAATCTTTTTTTTTTTTTTAATTTATTTTTTTAATTTCAGAATATCATGGGGGTACAACACTTTGGCCATACACATTGCCCCTGTTCTGCCCGTGTCAGAGCCACAATCGTGGTCGTCTCCCAAACTGTGCTCCCCACATCCATTCAGTGAGAGTTTTTCCCATCCCTTCCACCCCCCTCCCGCCCGCCCGCCCTCTGATGAATGTTATTGCCCTGTGTGATGTAAGTGTTCATCAGTTATCCAAACTAATCTTTTATAAGTCCCCATTACATACATTAAACATCTGTATTCTGAATGCACCACATTTTCCATTCCTCTGGGCCTTTGCTCTATCTCTAACTTCCTATAAGAACATCTCTCACAGAACTCCTATACAGTGACCTCTACCTTCATTCTTCAAAACCCAGTTCAAATATCCATACCGGGTACCTGTGTGCAACTTTCTCCAACTTCCTAAGATAGTCTGTTACTCCCTTCCTTGCAACTCTGAAAGAACTTCGTATGACCCCTTATGGCTCCAATCACATTACATGGTAATGTTTGTTTATACATCTGCTTCCTCCATTAAATGGTTACATCTTTGAAAATTGGACTGTGTATTTTCTTTTTTAAAATTTTATCACCTTATGAACCACAATGCACGCTGTTTGTTCTCAAAATGTGTTTCAATGAGTTAATAAATTGTAACTGGCTCAACTGAATCTCAGAACATATTTACATGTAGGAAGAACTTCCAATATTTGATTATAACTCATTAGGGAACTGCTATACCATCTTAAACACTGCCTCTGTTAGCACACAAGAATATAGAGTGCAAAATGCCCAGGGCCAATAAGATAATGCCCCTAAGGTTAAGAATAGCACCAAAAACATTGCCTGATCTCTTGCCAGTGTACAGTCACTTGCTTTGTCCCCTGGTATCAAATGAACCCTGAAGATGGCATGAGTATCCCTGGGCTACTAGCAATTCTGTTGAGGGAGGCTCTATAGTTTTCCACTGAGCTATGTAGAAAGATTGAATTGAGCCACAAAGGCTAAAGGACCTGCCTGAGGCTAAAAAAAAAAAAAAGTCAATATTTGAGTCCTGTAAGCTCTGGACCCACTCATATATTTGGAGCATAACCTTCTTTACTTCAGCAAAGCTGCTAATAGTTTAAGCACTTACAGTAATAAAACAGAAAATATAAACAATGCTTTGCCCCAGTAATAGGCTTTTTCCATGGGTGTCAAATCTCTGCTACAATTTTTCTTCAACAAGCTGAGAGAACTAATGAAAGATGTTCCTCTTTTTTTTACATGTGTAAAATACCTCTTAGTTCTAAAGCTGATCCTGATATACCATGCCCAATGTGAGTCTTATACTTCCTATTTGAGATTTATAGCCGATTTTGAATTTGCTGCTGCTGCTGTTTGTTTCTCATCCTATTTCTCTGGGCTAGCAAACCTATAAATAGTTTACATGCAGTTCAATTTTTTAGTCTATTTCTTTGTCAGATTCTCAGGCTTTGAGCCTTCTAAAATGGCAAGAGTAATCAGAATTGGACTTAGGGTATGGGAAGCAGTACTTGGCAAAGGTATTACTGAAACCTTCTCTCTCACTGCCTTATTCTTACCCTTCATCACCAAATTTTCTGCAGTCCTTGCTGTCTAAGAAATGGGCTGCCCCTGCAGTAAAGGGGGTCTAGTTAGCAATTATGTCTTTGTGTAACGGCCTGATCAGATTCTGAGTTTATTTCATTTCTGTTACAGTCAAAACTGTTTTTGTATATGCTTATATTTAATGGTTTTCTCTTGGGACTCAAGTAATTCATATTTTATGTGAAGTAACATAATCTTATGATGTGTCTGGTATAAATAGATTTTTTTTCTCTCTACTTCTCTAAGACAATGACAATTTGATTTCCCATTTATGGTAACATTAATGTAATCTCCTAGAACTTAAGCACGTCATTTCTGTCTAGTTTCTAACAACATTCTCATTTGCCAAGCATCAGATTGAGTGCAGTGTTTAACACATTGACTGCCACACTAGAAAAAAATATTTTTTCCTTGGGGCCAGTGTTTTATTATGAAAATGTGATAAAAACTTCAAAAACAAAACAATCCTTTCTAATTTAATGAAAAATTTGTTATTTTTTGTTGTTTGCTGTGCACGAGTTATATGTAACTTATAAAATAGTTCTCGCAGTTCCTAAGGTGAAAAGATGTGTGTGTTACATATGCTTCACAAGGCCCCGGTCTCAAAACTCTAGCATGAGTTAAATACAACTCACATGGCAGTTAATGTGTTAATACAGACCTAGCACCACCAACATTAAGGAGAACTTTGGCTGAGTAACCAACCAGATTAAGGGGGGAGCTAAAAACCCCTATGATGACCTCTCAGCTTTGTCATGCTTTTCAGTTGATGGACTACCACCCATCTAGCTTCAGAAAAATTGTAAAGCTGCCTCTCCATACAGGCACACATTGTGCATGTCAGATTTCCGTTTTAAGTACTATGAATCTCATCTTAGTAAAGGTCCTTATACCATATTGGTTTGAAAGGCATTAAAAAAAACTAAAAGTTTCCACTGCTTATCATTAATGATCCCCATATACTCCTCCCCACTGCTAACATTGCTGTCAATCAGGTCAATTAGTGCTGAAAGTGCTATGCTCAAATTAAGCAGACTGGGCCTGGAAGTGTTCATTCCAGTTCCATTGTTCTGAGACATCATGCTGCTCTAACATAATAGCAATGGAGCTGAATCTCTGATGTTGTGCATTTTAACTAGAATATTTTGACATTCTGTTTTACTGGTTCTACTCTTTTCTAAGGAAGAAAAAAGAAAAAAGAGGATACTCTCAATTTTGCACAGAAAGAATATCATTTTTTGGAAGCCACTTTTGAAAGACTTAGTCATATTTAATTTTATAGAATCATATACACCTCTTAAAAAATGCCCCAGAAATACATGACATGTTAGCTCACAGTTTTTATTTCAACTCTTCTTTCCAATCAAGATCAATCCACTTTCTCCCACTAACTGCAATATACCTTTAAAAACTCTCTTTGGGTAGCTCCTGTGAAAATCAGGCCGGGCCCAAGGAATTTCAGAATTTCTATTAAAAATATTTATGATTTCTTAGTGAAAACAGTAGAATATCATCAGGACACTAATGATACTCTATACTACATCTTCTTTTCCTCTGTTCCGACAGTATAGCTTTAGAGTTTACCCAGTGCCTGGCTGAGCTAAGGACTCACATGAAGCCGACTGGCTGAGTTGCAAGCTATATAAAATAGAGGTGATGATGTTAGGAGTTGAGGGCTGAGAAGGGGCCAGGGACATTATTCTGTGGAGCCAGCATGTTTCACAAACATGCCTTGTTCACAATTCTATTATCTGTTGAATTGTAATTTTTCAAATGATGCCACAAGCTGATGGTAAACTCCTTGAAGGCAGGGTCCTTTATGTTCACTTTTGCATCTCTGGAGCTTAGTATAAAGCCTGGCATATAAGAAGAAACCAGTACCTATGTGTCAAATGAATGGATTGATGGATGGGTGAATGAATGAACATCCAGGCTAAACCAGTAAGTGGTTCCTGTTAATCCTAATCCTTAATACTGTGCTGAAAGATCTTTTGATTCTAACTGCAAAAGAAGTTTAATAAGGTGTATTACAGCTTCAGACACAACACCCAGGATGTAAGAAATATCAAACAGAGCCTCTGTGCTAATTAAGAATAGTTCTCCTTCTTCAAGGGCCTAGACAGATGCAGCCTCAAACAAGGGTGCATAGCTTGGCAAAGCGAACAAACTCTGGATTTCAGCCCTGGTTGAGCCCCTTGGCTAAGAGCTCTTGTACAGGGTGCAACCTGGAAGCTCTGTAGAACACCATTTCCCCAAAGCCTCATTTTACTGATATTTATAACCAAGCAGAAAATTGTCCTTTGCAGATAGGATAATGCCTTAATGTTAATAGATTCATTTTTTAGGGTGCTTATTTTATCCTTAATTTTTTAAATTTCAAAATATTAAGTGAGTACAAATGTTTTAAGTTACATGGATCGCTTTTATAATGCTTGAATCCCAGCTATAGGTGTGCCCGTCGCCCAAATAGTGTTCCTAGTACCCATTAGGTAGGTTTCCCCCGTCCCCTTCTCCCCTCTCCCACCTGGTTGATTTCCACTGAGTTTTACTTCCTTCTGTGCATATATGTGCTCATCGCTTAGTTCCAATTTAATAGTGAGTACATGTGGTGTTCGTTTTTTCATTCTTGAGATACTTCACTTAGGAGAATGGTCTCCAGTTCCATCCAGATTGTTGCAAAAGGTATTAATTCATCTTTTCTTATGGCTGAGTAGTACTCCATGGTATACATATACCACATTTTATTAATCCACTCATGTACTGATGGGCACTTGGGTTGATTCCACATCTTTGCAATTGTGAATTGTGCTGCAATAAACACTTGAGTGTGGTGTCTTTTTGATGAAAAGTCTTCTTTACCTTTGGGTAAATATCCAATGGTGAGATTTCTGGATTGAATGGTAGGTCTATTTTAGTTCTTTGAGGAATCTCCATAGTGTTTTCCATAGAGGTTGTACTAATTTGCAGTCCCATCAACAGAGTATAAGCATTCCTTTCTCTCTGCATCCATGCCAGCATCTATTGTTTTTGGACTTTTTAATAAAAGCCATTCTGACTGGGGTAAAGTGATATCTCATTGTGGTTTTAATTTGCATTTCCCTGATGATTAGTGATGATGTTAAGCATTGTTTCTTATGTTTATTGGGCATTTGCCTTTCTTCTTTTGAGAAGCTTCTGTTCATGTCTTTTGTCCACTTTTTAACAAGGTTGTTTTTTTCTTGCTGATTTGCTTGAGTTCTTTGTAAATTCTGGTTATTAACCCTTTATCAGATATTTAGCTTGTGAATATTTTCTCCCATTCTGTAGGTTATCTATTTGCTCTGTTGATTGTTTCCTTAGCTGTGCAGAAGCTTTTTAGTTTAATCAAATCACATTTATTTATTTTTGTTGTTGCCATGATTGCCCTTGGGGTCTTAGTCATAAATTCTTTGCCTAGGGCAATATCTGGAATAGTTTTGCCTACATTTTCCTCTAGAATTCTTATGGTTTCATGCCTTAGATCTAAGTCTTTTATCCATCTTGAATTAATTTTTGTGAGTGGTGAGAGGTGTGGGTCCTGTCTCATTCTTCTGCATGTGGCTATACAATTTTCCCAGCACCATTTATTGAATACGGCTTCTTTTCCCCAGTGTATCTTGTCTGCTTTGTCAAAGATCAGTTGGTTGTTGGTAGATGGTTTGATATCTAGGTTCTATGTTCTATTCCATTGGTCTGTGTCTCTGTTTTTGTACCAGTACTATTTGTGTTGGTTACTATATGGTTGTAGCATAGTTTGAAGTCTGGTAATGCGATGCCTCCAGATTTGTTCTTTTTGCTTAAGATTGCTTTGGCTATTTGGGCTCTTTTCTGATTCCAAATGAATCATAGAATTATTTTTTCTAGATCTATGAAGTATGACTTTGGTAATTTTGTGGGGATTGCATTGAATTTGTAAATCACTTTGGGTAGTATGGACATTTTAACAATGTTGATTCTGCCTATCCATTAGCATGATATGTTTTTCCATTTGTTTGTATCCTCTGTGATTTCTTTCCTTGGAGTTTCATAGTTCTTGTAGAGATCTTTCACCTCCTTGGCTAAGTATATTCCTAGGTATTTTATTTTCATTGTAGCTATTGTAAATGGTATTGAGTCTTTGATTTGACTCTTGGCTTGACTATTATTAGTATATAGAAATGCTACTGATTTATGTACATTGATTTTGTATCCTGAGATTTTGCTGAATTTATTTATCAATTCCAGGAGACTCCTGGGGGAATCTTTGGGTTTTCTAGATATAAGATTATATCATCAGTGAAGAGTGATAGTTTGAACTCCTCTTTCCTGATTTGGATACACTTAATATTCTCTTGCCTGATTGCTCTGGCTAGGACTTCCAGCACTATGTTGAATAGAAGTGGTGGCAGTGGGCATCCTTGTCTTGTTCCAGTTCTTAGAGGGAATGCTTTCAGCTTTTCCCCATTCAGTATGATGTTGGCTGTGGGTTTGTCATATATGGCTTTTATAATTCTGAGATATGTTCCCTCTATGCCTAAATTTGTTGAGGGTTGTTAATAGATTCTTAATAACTATTTAAGCTATTGGGCCCATTGCCCTAATAGGTTTATAATTTTTAAATCCCCAGTGTTTTAAGTTATAAATATATATATTTGTGCTCTAGAGTAGTTTTTCCAAGGAAGTTATTGAAAACATTAAATAAGGATTCTCCACCAATTTACTAAATGAGATTTCTTGACAAACCATCTTGCTGATTGGCAGTCAAAATTAAATGCTAGGACACTTCAATAATGAACTGACAAACATTTAATTGAGAGTTTATATAAAATTAGTTATTTTCTAGATTTAAGAAAGCTTACAAATAGCTAAGACCCAGCTGAAGTTCACAGTAAGATGTCTCATTCCTCTATGATAAACAGAATTCCCAGTTTGTCTTCCTTTCACAGCATACTATATTGCATAATATTGCACTGAAAAACAAAGAATGAGTTCCAAAAAATATTCTAAGGGATCTAATCATTTAAGCTGATTACAGCAGACACAGTCTGATTTTGATGAGATGAACAAGTTAGTTCAAGTCAGAAGAGCAATTTTAAGTGGTTGACTCCACAGACTCCATTGTACAAGGAAAAAATTGTGAAGATGTAGTCCCTATTATCTGAAAGTGTTACCTACATAGCTCTGTGCAGAGTGACTTGGAACAGGTATCCAAGTATGTATACAATTCTCAGTTTAAGTCATCTGTGTAGTCTATGCAAAAGAATCCAGATAATGATGGAAATAACCTATACAGTGAGATAACTTTGTCACTTTTAATTTTAAAAAAATGTTTTTGATAGATACATAATTGTACATATTTATGGGGTACATGTGATATTTTGATACATGCATACAATGTGTAATGATCAAATCAGGGTAATTGGGATATCCATCACCTCAAACGTTTATCATTTCTCTGGGTTAAGAACATTTCAAATATTCTCTTCTAGCTATTTTGAAATATACAGTAAACTGTTGTTAAATATAGTCACCCCACTGTTATATTGAACACTAGAACTTATTCCTTATACATAACTGTATGCTTGTACCCATTAACCAACCTTTCTTTATTCTCCCTTTCCTGCTACTCTTCCCAGCCTCTGGTAATCATTATTCTACTCTTTACCTCTATGAGATCAACATTTTTAGTTCCTGCGTGTGACTGAGAACACGCAACATTTGTCTTTCTGTGTCCAGATTATTTCACTTAATGTAATGATCTCCAGTTCCATCCATCTTGCTGCAAATGACAGCATTTCATTCTTTTTATGGATGAATAGTATTCCATTGAGTATATATACCACATTTTCTTTATCCATTCATCCATTTTTTGACACTTAGGTTGATTCCATATCTTCGCTATTATGAATAGTGCTACAATAAACATGAAAGTGCAGTATATCTTTTCAATATACTGAATTCCCTTCTTTTGGATATATACCTAGCAGTGGAATTGCTGGGTCATATGGTAGTTCTATTTTTGTTTTTTTGAGAAACTTCCATACTGTTTTCCATATTGTCTGTACTAATTTACATTCCCACCAACAGTTCTCCTTTCTCCACATCCTCAGGAGCATTTTTTGGTTTTTGTCTTTTTGATAATAGCTAATCTAACTAGGGTAAGATGATATCTCATGGTGGTTTTTATTTGCGTTTCCCTGGTGATTAGTGATGTTGAGCATTTTTTCATATACCTGTTGGCCATTTGAATGTCTTCTTTTGAGAAGTGTCTATTCAGATCCTTTGCTCACTTTTTAATAGGATTATCTGCTTTTTTTTTCTGTTGAGTTGAGTTCCTTGTATATTCTGGTTATTAGTCCCTTGTAGATGAATAGTTTGCAAACATTTTCTTCCATTCCACAGACTATCTCTTCACTCTGTTGATTGTTTCCTTTGATGTGTATAAGCTTTTTGTTTAATATAGTCCCATTTGTATATTTTCTTCTTTTTATTGCCTCTGCTTTTGAAGTCTTAGCCATAAAATCTTTGCTTAGACAAATGTCCTGAAGTATTCCCCCTGTTATTTCTTCTAGCAGTTTTATAGTTTTAGGTCTTACCTTTAAGTCTTTAATGCATTTTGAGTTGACTTGTGAATATGGTGAGTGATAGGAGTCTAAGTTTCATTCTTCTGCATATGGATATCTGGTTTTCCCAGCATTATTTATTGAAGACACTGTTTTGTCCCCAGTGTATATTCTTGGCACCTTTGTTGAAAATCAGTTCAGGCATATTGGTCTATAGTTTTTAGAGAATATATGGATCTATTTCTGGATTCTCTATTCTGTTCCATCAATCTGCATGTCTTTTTATACTAGTACCATGTTGTTTGGGTTACTATAGCTTTGTAGTATATTGTGAAGTCAGGTATGATGCCTCCAGCTTTGTTCTTTTTGCTCAGTATTGCTTTAGCTATTTTGGGTCTTTTGTGGTTCCATATAAATTTTAGAATTGTGTTTTCTATTTCCAAGAAGAATGTCATTGGTCTTTTCAAAGGAATTGCATTGAATGTGTAGATTGCCTTGGGTAGTATTGTTATTTTAACAATATCAATTCTTCCAATCCATGAGCATAGGATGACTTTCCATTTGCTTGTGTCCTCTTAATTTCTTTCATCAGTGTTTTGTAGTTTTCCTTGTAGAAGTCTTTCATCTCCTAGGTTAAATTTATTTCTAGGTATTTTTTTGTAGCTATTGTAAATGGGATTGCTTTCTTGATTACCTTTTCAGCTAGTTTGTTATTAGTGTATATACATGCTACCAATTTTTGTATGTTAATTTTGTATCCTGCAAATTTACTGAATTCATTTTTCAGTTTTCAAAGTTTTCTGATGGAGTCTTTATGTTTTTCTATATATAAAATCATGTCATCTGCAAAGAAGAACAATTTGACTTAGTCTTTTCCAATTTGGATATCTTCTATTTCTTTCTTTTTCCTAATTGCTCTGGCTAGGACTTTCAGTATTATGTTGAATAAGAGTGGCGAAAGTGGGCATCCTTTTCTTGTTCCAGTTTTTAAAGAGAAGACTTTCAGCTTTTCTTCATTCAGTATGATGTTACCTGTGGGTTTGTCTTATATGGCCTCTATTACGTTGAGTTATGTTCCTTCTATATCTAATTTGTTAGGAATTTTTATCATGAAGAGATGTTGAATTTTATCAAATAGGTTTTCTGTGTCTATTGAGGTGATCATATGGTTTTTGTCCTTCATTATGTTGATGTGATGTATCATATTTATTGATTTGCATATATTAAATGTATGATTACATCTCTGGGATAAATGCCACTTGATTATGGTATATTATCTTTTTGACAAGTTGTTGGATTTGGTTCGCTTGAAAATTTTTTACATCTATGTTCATCAGCCATATTGGTCTGTAGTTTTCTGGGTTTTGTTGTGTCTTGTCTGGTTTTGGTATTAGAGTAATGCTGGACTTATAGAATGAGTTAGGAAGAATTCCTTCCTCTTCAATTTTTTGGAATAGTTTGAGAATAATTGGTGGTAGTTCTTCTGTATAATTTTGATAGAATTCAGCAGTAAGATTATCTGGTTCTAGGTTTTTCTTGGTGGAAGACTTTTTATTACTGCTTCATTCTTAATACGCATTATTTGTTTGTTCAGGTTTTCTATTTCTTTCTGGTTTAATCTTGGCAGTTTGTATGTGTCCAGGAATTTATTCGTTTCCTCTAGGTTTTCCAATTTGTTAGGGTATAGGGGATCATAATAGTCTTTAATTATCCTTTGTATTTCTGTTGTATCAGTTGCAGTGTCTCCTTTTTGTTTCTGATTTTATTTATTTGGGTCCCCATTCCTTTTTTCTTGGCTAGTCTAGCTAGTGGTTTATCTTTTGAAAAACCCAACCTTTCATCTCTATTTCATTTATTTTTATTTCTGTTGTGATCTTTATTATTTCTTTTTATTAATTTTGAGTTTGGTTTATTCTTGCTTTTCTAGTTCCTTAAGGTGCATTTTTAGGTTATTTATTTGAAATCTTTCCATTTTTTTGATGTAAGTGTTTATTTGCTATAAACTTCCCACTTAACACTGATTTTACTGTGTTTTACAGGTTTTTGGTAAGGTGTGTTTCCATTTTCATTTGTTTTAAGAAATTGTTAAATTTATTTCTTAATTTCTTCATTGACCCAATGGTTGTTCAGAAGCATGTTGTTTAATTTCCATGTAGTTGTACTGTTATCAAAGTTCCTCTTGTTATTGTTCCTACTTTTATTCCATTGTAGTCTGAGAAGACCAAAACATCATTAGGTGGCACATGACTGTATTTAAAAATGACAGCACTTTGGTTAGCCTGGGCCTCAGACTAGCTGTATAGGGAAGGGGTCTACTCACATGTTCACTGACCCAACACAAATGCCCAAGAAATAAGCATCCACTTTGTTTAAGCTGTTAGGCATTTTGAGGTCTCCTTGATGCTCTAAACAATACATACATTTCAAAACTTTTATAATAATTATTGTCATAATGACATGCAAAATAAGTAATTTCCTAACTTATTTTATATAATATTGGCAATTGCGATTTTATTACCTTTTGAAAACTCATCAAGCAAGCAAAAAATGATATGTCCCATTCTAATTTGTATTCTTTATTTATTAGTGAGGCTGAATGCTTTTTCATATACTTACTAGTAACTGCATTTGAAACAAAATAATGAATACTCTTTTCTAACCACTAACCATCCTAAAAAGTAGTGGTTAGTTGTAATATTGACTTCCAGAAAATTAGAAATTAGGAAGTGTTACAAATGTATCCTTAAAATTTAAAAGTAAATAAGAAAATAATAGGATTAATTTATTTTAAATTATTATGTTTTAAGAAGGAGTTAAAGTGATAAACTTCTTAATCTATGTAATATTTTAAGCTTTGCATAATAGCAAAAGTTATGGGGAATACATTTCACAGGTTATTATTGACTCATGATCATTAAGCATTTTATTCAAGGAAGAACAGAAAGTTGGATGTAAACCACAGCTTTTATAATTAAAAGAAAAAGAACTTTAAGCCACATACAGTATTTTCCAATTGTTCTTCTTTATCTCATATTCTATGGTTAAGTGTGTTCTGCTTATTATTGAATACATACTATATACACAAATCTCTCACTTAAAGAAAAAAAGGCAAAATAAAATTATTTACAAAATAATCAAATTTTAACTAATCCCTCCTTCAGTATTTCCTGTTACCTGAAGACCTTCCTCCTGTTAGAGGAGCCAAACCATGCTGCCCTATAGACTCATAACTCAAGGCAAAAAATGAACTTGTGAGTTTCAAAAGCCTATCCCTGAGGTTACTAAGGACTTAGATCAATCAGATGAAGCCAAAGCAACATTTTTCCCCTGCTCCCTGAGACCAGATCTTTTCCTGGTTCAGGAGCCAGCAAGGAAGCAGTGCTCCCTTGAGCACCAGCAGGTCCCTGAGAAGGACTGGGGAATCCTGAGCCTTCTTAACCCGCCAACCCCCACAAACCTTCACTTGGGGAGGGGTGACAGCATCTTGGTAACCCTGGGAGAACAGAGAGTAGAAGAGGCCCAAAACCCTTTTCTAGGGAGTAGAAAGAATCTCAGAATAGAGATGATTTCATAGAAAATCTAGGTCACAATTGGCAGCTGTGGTAGGCAGAATAATGGTTCCCCGAAGATGCCCACAATCCTAATCCTCAGATCCTATGAATATGTTTCCTTACATGACAAAAGAGAATTTACAAAAGTGATTAATGAGATGAGGAGATTATCCTGGGTTACCCACATGGGCCCAATCTAGTCACATGAGTCCTTAAAAATGGACAGCCCTTACCAGCTGTGGTCAGAGAGAGATGTGACAACAGATGAAGGAGCAGAGCGACATGACATTGCTGGCTTTGAAGATGAAAGAAGGGGGCCATGAGCCAAGGAATGTGGATGGCCTCTCTAAGCTGGAAAAATCCAGGAAACAGAATCTCCCCCAAGAGTCTTCAAAAAGGAACACAGACTGCCAACACACTGATTTTAGCCCAGGGAGATCCATGTCAGACTTCTGACCTACTAAACTATAAGATAATAAAGTTGTGTTGTTTTAAGCTAGAGTTTGTAATAATTTGTTAAACCAGCAATAGGAAACTAATAAAGCTGCCCACATGCTAGATATGGCCTGCTGTTAGGAAATTTCACATATAACCATATTTATAATTTCTTGAAAACCCAGAAAATCTGTTAACATTGGTCCATGTTTGCACATAGAACAATCTGCTAGAGCTCAATAATGGCCTCCATCTTTCCACAGAACAAGTTCCTTTCCAGGTCATCACAACCCCCTCTACCCACCTACCTCAGTTGTCTGTTTACCCATCTAGTCAATGCAAGTATTTGATTTGCAACATAGATCTGGGCATATGGACTGGAAATAGCCTCACATAATTCACTAGACCATTAGCATTATGTAAGAGCAGTAGAATAATTCCCCTGTGGCCAAAGAATATCTTGGAGATTGTAAAGTCTTAGATAGCCCTGATAAATTTCCTATGCCAGGGGAGAAATTATGGGTAACAGCTGAGAGTAATAGTTGATGACGTCTTACAGTCAGAAATAAAGGACAATACAGCAATGATCTGTGATAGTAAGAACAATTGAAAGCAGCAGGAATGAGGACATCTCATTGCATGCCAGTAGTTGTCCTTTCCCCATGCTTTGGCGATATATAAATAAGCTTCCCCAAATCTAGGCACAGCACCAGGGAAAGGAAACCCTAAATTGACTAAGATTAATTTTATTCCACAGTGATAAAGGAGAGTATAGTAAAATCCTTTAATAAAACAATTAGTTGGGTACATTAAATGCAATTATGTAAAAGAAGGGTCTGCATTAAACCAAGGTTAATAACAATAGTTTTGGGTTTATCTGTTATGTTGAAAAATAAAGCACAATAAAGGTGGTGAAAATTGTAGTGTAAACAACTACACTGAACTGAAAAGTCCTCTATGTCATAATGAGACAGTTTTTTCCCATCTCTCATACCGATCCACAAAAGAGAATATAAAGCTCTAGTCCACTGTTCCTTTCCTCTTTGAGAAAAGGAGCAGAGTAGAAGACAGGAATGAATTGTCAATTGTATTAAATCTAAATTCATGCTATGGCAGAAAGTATTATAGCACTGTTTTAATATTAGACATCAGATTCAGTTATTAATTCAAAGAATTTATACTTCGTGAATGCATAAATTTGTGACTGAGATTTTAAAATTCAATTTATTAAGATAAAATTCATATAAAATACAATGCATGTAAAATAAACATTTTAAGTCTGCAATCTGATGAATTATGATAAATGTATACATTCATGAATCCATCATTCCCAACGAAGATGCAGAATATTTCCACCACCTCCAGTGAGGGTATAGAACAATTCATGAAGTTTCCTCATGCTCTTTTGAAGTAAATCTTAGCCCTCATTCTAGGTAACTGCTGATCTGGCTTCTATCATAAATTAGTTTTGCCTTTTCTAGAATTTCACATAACTGGAATAATACACTATGAAGTCTTTTTTGTCTGGCGTCTTTCGCTCAGTGTAATGCCTTAGAAACTTAATCATGTTTTGGATGAATTCATTCCTTTTCATTGCCGAGTAGTATTTCATTGCATGAATAAAAATAGTTTATACATTTATATGTTGATGAAGTTGGTTTGTTTCCAGGTTTTGGCTATTATAAATAAACTTCCTATAAAAGGCCTTTAGATGTTAATGGCCCTTTTATGTTTTCTTTTCTTTGTGTTAACACCTAGGAATAAAATCACTATGTCTTATGGTAAGCATATGATTCATTTTATAAAAAGCTGCCATTTTCTAAAAATTAATAGTTGTACTCTTCCAACAGCAAAGTATAAGTGTTTCACTTACTCCACATCTTCACCAATGTGAGGATTGTCAGTCATTTGATTTCAGCCATTCTAGTAGGTATGATGTAGTATCTTGTGGTTTTAATTTACATTCCCTGATACCTAACAATGTTGAGCATCTTTTTATGTGCTTATTGTCAATTTGAATACCTTTCTTTGTGGTGTATCTACACAAATCTTTTGCCTGTTTGTATTGGATTATTTTCCTCTGTTTTTGAGTTCTAAGCATTCTTTATATAGTTGTGTTACGAGTCCTTTATCAGGTGTGTGTTGCAAGTATTTTCTTCCAGCTTACCTATTGTCTTTTCATTGTTTCAATGATGTCTTTTGAAGAACAGAGTTTTTATTTTGATGAAATCCAACATATCATTTTTCCCTTTTATTTTATGGTTAGTTCATAAGAAATCTTGGCCAATACCAAAGTTAAAAAGATTTTCTTCTATGTTTCTTTCAGTAAGTCGCATAGTTTTAGCTTTGATGTTTAGGTATGAGCCATTTCCAATTAATGTTGGGCATAAGAGAGGAGGCAAAGGTCAGAGTTCATTTTTTTCCACATGGATAACCAATTATTCCAATGCCATATTTTGAAAAGTCTATACTTTCCCCTTTGAAGTGGACACCTTTGTCAGAGTTAATTGACCATAAATATGTAAGGTCTGTTTCAAGACTCCTTTTTTCATTGTTTTATGTGGTTATCTGTGTAAATATCACACTGTCTTGATTATTGCATCTTTAAAGTAAACCTTGAACTCAAGAAACATGTCATCCAACTTTATTCTTTTTTGTCAAAATTGTTTGTTCTAGGTCCTTTGTATTTCCACATTACTTTTAGACAAGTTTTTTAATTTCTATAAAAAGGTCTGCTGTGATTTTGATAGAGATTGTTTTGGATTTATAGATCTATTTGTATTGAATGGGCATCTTAATATTATTGAATCTTCTACTCTGTGAACATGACATATCTTTCCATTTATGTAGATCCCACTCATTTTGCTGAGCAATGTCTTATAGCTATTAGTGTCAAAGTCTTAAATTTATTCCTGTGTTAACTGGTTTTCCCTCTCTTGTAAGTGGCATTATTTTTAAATTTTATTTTCTAATTGTTGCTAATGTATGGAAATGATTGATTTTTATACACTGGCTTTGTATCTGATTAATACTAGTAGCTGTGTGTGTAGACTCCTTAGGATTCTCTACATAGAGATTATGTTATTTGGAAATTAAAAACAGTTAATTTTATCCTTTTTAGTGTTTATGAATTTTTTTTCTTGTTTCATTGCATTGGCCAGGATTCTACTACAATGTCTAACCAAAATAATGGAAGGTTATCCTTTTCTTTTTCCCAATTTTAGGGGGAAAACATTAAGTATGTTAGGTGTACATTTTTTGTAGGGGTCCTTTTTCAGATTAAGGATGTTATCTATTTCTAATTTGCTGAGAATCTTTATCATAAATATATGTTTTATAGTGACTAAGATTTGTGACTAATATAAATCAGTGTATACATAGCTTTTGCATTTAGACAAGTTGTTTGTGACCTGGCTTTTAATGTAAAACACTTTAAGAAAAAATATTAAATTTACAATGTGCTGCTGTCTATATCTATTCAGATATGGGTAAAGGGGTAAGAAGTACATTATTAGAAGACATATCGAGTAAGAAATGCCCTCCCAAAAGAGACTGTATCTATTCCAAGAATTTTATTCCTTCAATCAAGATAATAGCTACTTACCTTTGCATAATACTTCACAGTTTACCAAAGAGTTTTTAACTTGTAAGATCTCATTTGATCCTTAAAACCTCTGAGATAGATTAAACAGGTTATTTTTTTTACGGTATTTATTCTACCAAGTAAGAAATAGGGCTTCGAGAGATTACACGGAACACTGTCATAGATACAAAATGTTAACTGAGGAATTTCTGCTTCCATGTACAACTCCATACTATTCAAACATTCTGTTGGTTATTAGGAACAAAATGGTTACTAAAGATGGTGACATGGAATCTCCTCATTCTTAGTCCAATTATATGTCTTCAGAGATAATTTAGTACTTAAGTGACAAATTCTGACGCATGGAATTTCTTGGAATAAATTTCCACCTAGGCTGTAAACTCATCCCTTAATAAATGTAAGTTATCTGAGGGACAGGGCCTGATACTTAGTCTCTTGTGCATGCCATTGCACATAGCTTAGTGCCTGAACCTGGTACATAGGAGGTCACAATAAAAATGTGTGGATTAGCAGTCCAGAATACTACATGCTACTGCTTCTTCTGAGAGGAAGTATCGAACTTAAACTCTAACAACTGATTTTAGAATCTCATAATTATATTTTATTACAGCAAAAGTAAATAACAAAAAATAATTTCACCCCTCAGGAGTTACATTCTAATTCTCAATTTCTTACTAACTGTCCTCTACTGAGTTTTAAAAAAATAATATGGAGCAGTTATTATCTATTTATACTTTACTTAAAATGAAAGGACAAAATCTGCTTTCGATGGGTGTAATAAAAATGTTGACTCAATAAAATCTATAATGTATGGTTAAAGGGGAAGAATCTGGGATGTCACCTGTGGACCATGACATAGTAATAAACACTTAGCAACATCCCTCAGTATTACAAAGGTCTGTTTGTTTTTCTTTCTTTCCTACTAGACTGTAAACTCCCTGCAGGCTACGGCTGTGTCTTGCTCCCAAGAACTGAATTGGGTTCTTACTATAATACCTAACACATGGTAGCACTAAATACCTAAATACATATTTGGTGAAATTATGAATGGAATGAGTACCAACGCTGAAAGCTACCAGCTTAAGTTCTGAATGAAACTACTTGTGCTTTTTCAATTTAATGCCAGAAGAGCTTGAACATAAGAACACATGCTGGGGAGCAGGACATTTTTCTATCAAATGCTTTATTTATCCCTACATCTTTCAGACAGGCAGAGGGAATGTATTCCAGGAAGAAGAGTGGGATGCTGGGTGTGAAGTCTCCAGAGTTTAATTCCCAACTCTGAATCTCACCAGCTTCAGGGCCTTGGGCAAGTCACTTAACCTCTGTTCCAAACAGAAATAATACCACCTCTTCCCAAGAGCGCACCAAGGCGAGTTTGATTGACGGCTAAGCTCTTGGAGTCTTTGATGAAATGTGCTGAATGTCTGCCAAGTATTACTACTGCTAATAATAATAATGTTTTTCTAACACAGTCCCACGGAGCAATATAAATCGGTAACAAGGGACAGATTGCTCCATGGAAGAAAATTGTGACCAATTCTTTTTGAAAGAAGTATGATAGGCTTAATTCCACAATGGCATCATTTTCTGCAATCTGTTCTCTCCTTACTTATAAGGAGAACAAGTCGTCAAATGTCTACATGAGATGCTTAGGATTCTTTAGAAAGGGGAAATGAAGGGGAAAGATTGGAACAAAGAACAAACAGTCATATTATGGAAATATTATGTTTCTTGGGTAGGTTAATCAATTTATAAAAAATAAAAAGGTGATTAGTAATGTTCAAACGTTGTCATTTGTTATTTCATCAGTTACATGGTTTTATTGTATCCAAAAAGAAAACCTAAGGAAACTCTAAACCTTCAATTTAGTTTCAGAGCATCTATTTCCTGAAATAGAAATATTATTCTACACTACTTAGAAGTTCAATCCTTACAATACCTACTGATGATTTAAAAATAAGATTGATAAATTTTTTTGTTTAAAATAATAATACATAGTCTAGAAAATTTGGACAAAGATATAAAATATAAATGAATAAAAATTGGGACATTATTGCAGTGAACTAATTAAAAATAAATTGTCTGTGTAGATTTCTAGGGTTCAACCCCATGTCTTCTGTTTTCAGTTTGACCAAGCCTCTTAATTTCTATATACCTCAATTTCCTTATCTTCTCAGTGGGAGCAATAATGTGTATCTTCCTGGCTGTTGTGAAAATTATATTAGATAGTACATGTGAAGCACTTAGAAGAGTGCCTGGCACAGGGAATATTGTTCAATAAACTATTATTGTTATTATTTAATCACTCAATCCTTAAACATAAAAATTAAATGTTAAGATATAGCTTCTCTTAAAAAATTGAGATCATACCATACAAACTCTTTTTAACCTGCTTTTCCTCACTTAGTACATTACAAGGATTTTCTTATGACATTAGACATTTTTCTACATTATGATACAGTCATTTGGGACTGCAAAATATTTTATTGATGACTTTGTCTTGAACTAACGAAACACCTTCTTATTGTCAGCCATTTACATTGCTTCTAATTTTTGTTTTTATAAAGAATGTTTCAATGACCATCATTTTGTGCATCTCAGTGTCTTTTAAATTACAGCTTCGGGAAAGATCACTAGAAGTAGAATTTTTGAAAAGCAAAGGATATGCATACTTTTAAATTTTTTGCTATTAAATTGTCCTCCAAAAAGGTTGAGACAGTAGCCTATATGTCATAATAATTTAATGTTGTCCTTTTAAAGCTACATAAACATACTATTTATCCTTGTATGTACCCAAGATGCTGTCTTATAGGAAGTTAAGAGGCAGAGAAATAAATGAGGAGAGAGTGAAATAGATTAAAAGAGTGTGGATGACTTTTGTATTTTTCCAAGATCAATTTTTACTGAGGAAAAAACCTATGGATGCACATCTCAGAAGATTTATAAACCTTGGTAAAAACTGGCAATCGTAGGCTCTGCCCATTTCCTCTGTTTAGAAGAATTTGTTTTCAAATCTCTGTTATTTTCTTCTCTTTTATCTTACAGTACATAATATCAAGGCTATTTTGAAATAGCTATATTCTGGCATAGTTTTTATTATATTCTTATAAGTTACTTATTTTGAAAAATTGGTTAACAGAAAGCCAAATTCTCAGACATTTTTAAGTTTTATTTTTAAATGACACAATAATAATTGTACATATTTATGGGGTACAGTGTAATGTTTTGACACATGTATACATTTTTATCCCAGCAAGATGTAAACCTTCATAGAAATACTGATGCAAATAAAAGATAGCTTCCGATATATATTGGGAAACTGATGTCAGTTTTTATTTTTCTATTCACTAACTCATACTTGCCCAACAGTTGTTCTCGTCACCTTCTTAACCTTGCTTTTTTTTCTCTGAACTGCCCTCCAAAAGCAGGACAATGACTTTAAAACTGAGATTATATTCATTATATCCCGAAAAGGCAATATATAAGTTAAGTTTGGTGACAGGAGAACAGAGAATAGAGGCTCAGTTATTGGAATCAAGATCTTCTCCTTTCTGTTAATGTATCTAGTACCTATTGGTAATAGGAACATTCTTCATGTATTGCAATGACTAGTGTATGTCTAAACTCTACATATAAAGCTGTAATTTCATTAAGGGGTCTAGCGACATTGACAAATGATGTCACTGGTAAACTGAGCGTGAATTACAACTTTAATTATTTACATCTGGGTCTGCATCATTCCTATATTATACCTGTCATAGTACTCTCTTGTCCTGGACCTGCTGACAGGACCGTGATGATAATTTACTTCATCCATGGGTCAGGTAGAACAGCATAGCAGCAGCAGCATTTAACCACTTCAAACAGAGATGAGAGTGATGCAGGAACTGCTTAGAGTATGAGAAGTAGAATTTCCATAGAAGCTGTTGTGCAAACTCTCTCACCTAGTGAAAAGAGGGCTTCCTGGGGTCTCCAGGGAGCAGCATCTCTAAACTGCTAAGCTCTTAAAAGTAGAAAACTGTTTTGGTAATTCTCTCTCTTTCTCTTTCTCTTTTTCTCTTGCTATTATTTGGCTTACAGATACCTCTGAGATTATTTTGATAATGACAGAGAACCCAGAAGATTTATTTTAGGTATTTTCATTTTGAACTTATGTGTGCCTGATGAGCAGACCCCAGTCTCTTCTAACAAAATCACCTTGTTTGTGACTTGCCTTATATTAAAAGACCAAGAAAAAGGTAATCTGGTTTGAGCGCATAAAGGTGACTAAGAGGTGCATCCATTTTATTTTCCAAATATTTCACTAAAGGAAATCTTTGGGTTAAAGTTACTTTAAATTATTCATTAAAGAATAATTGTGTGGTACAAATGAAATTAAACGTGGTGTTTTAACATGAGTTTATACATTATAAAGCTCAATGCCAGATAATGGTATTATTGGGAACTATTCCTACTTGGTAGGGATGTTTATGCACCTTTTTAACCACTCTCCCATGAAGAAGATGAAAGAGATGGTGTGAGAAGGGCTTTAACTGGACATTAATCACAACTATCACCCAAGGTCCCCAAGGAGCCCAAGAAATTCACATGACAACCTAAATGAAGAGAAGTTTCTTGGTGCAAAAGGCAGACACCCATCATATGTAAGTGATTCCACCAGTTATATGTAAGAGAAAAATATTTTGAAATCGGCTTGTGTACAACTGTAATAGTTACAGATTTTAAAAATATATGTATTGGATATTAGCTGATAAATAAGTACTATTAGAGAAAAAGTACATAAGACTAATCTGTCTTCTTGAGAAAGAGGCTAACAGAGGGAGAGACTAGACGGGAAAATACAAAAATAAAAATAGTAATTGAGTTGGGTATTGTTGATTATTATTGATTATTGATGCTTCTTAATTATTTTAAAATAGCTGTGGTTCCCCTTGTGTTCTAAAAACTAAGAAAAAGCAAATCCCATCAACGTAACATCTAACACCTGGTAGGTGTTCAGCCTCCTACCAGGCCAATAAAAACTTTAGAAGCACAGCAGACACTCCAAAATCACTTTTTATAAATTTTGTATCTGCCCATATATTTTTCTCTAGAAATAAAATATGACTTATTAGAAGAAAGCCACTGTACAAAATTCCAAACTTATAGAAAATGTATTATACTTCTGTACAATATCTTACAGTTTTCAAACTACTTGCAAAAAATTCAAAAATATTACATGTGAATTGAATTCTTACTAAAATATGCTAGAAAAATTATTTTTAAAAATTCTATGGATCTATTTTCCATCTTGAATTTAAAACTCTCTGGTTTATAAAGCAACATAAGTTTTACAGATGGGCAAGAAGAAAAATCAACATTAACTCTAGGTGGTCAATGTGATTTATTATCCATACTACAAACATTGCAATGTTGAACAAATGGTTAACTAGCCTTTATTCGCATTATGTAAATTTAATAACTGGGGCAGAATATTAGCAAAGTCCTTGGGATTTGCTAATTCCCTACCCAACCTCTCAGTGTTTTAATATTAAAACAATTCTTTAAAAGCCGAGTCTAAAGTGTTGGCCTGGCCTCATGTTCCCTGGAGGGAACTTCCAATAGACTGGTGCTTGTGGCCTTCCTCACTCTCTCACAGACTTACTTCTCATGGGATTTTCTGACTGGCAAGTTGGGAAAGCACACAAGATAATTCCAGGTGCTCTTTGTCAAGCCGCCTGCCCATGGAAAGTCTACATTCTGCTCTGCTGTGCCAAACTTCTTGGGTCAGGAGGATCCTACAGAGGTGTCCTGTGGTGATCCACCTCATTGTGACCATGTGGCTATGTATAAATCTGGAATGAAGAATCGGAAAAATGCAAACCTAATCCATATCCTCTAACTTAACTTTTATCCATAAGAAAGCTAATATTTTGATCTATGTCTACTTCCTGTTGCTATGGAGTATCATTTATTTATTGAGTGTTTCAAGAGAAGAAAATCATGACACACAGTCTATTAAGTTTGAAAGATGGACACAAGGACAAATGTTTAGGGACCAACGTAACGTGTGGTGATCTTTGCTTGTGATGGCACAGCTAGGAGACTAAGGCATTTAGTATTTTGTAAATCCAGGTCTTCTGGAATTGAATCCTGGTATTTTGAGGCAGCATCTGTGTGGCTGTTATTCCAGCAGTGTGGCTGTTTATTAACTGGGACAGACCCAAGTAAACTTGCTGCTCAGGCCTGCGTGTATACATCATTGTTGCTGCCCATGAATTGCACAGAGGCAGTTTGGCTGAACATTGCAGTTGAGGCCCAGAAAAGGGTTATAAGATCATGGAAAAAGAGATTCCTTTGGCCAGATATCACTGTGCAGGCTTTTTAGGCACTAGATGTATGGAATGATTTTAGCTTTCATTGTTTGTTTTGTTGTTGTTGTTTTCATCAAGGCCTTTAAGCTAGGACTTTAAACTTCAAAAGCTGTTAAGTTCTATTCAAGCAACAGAGCTTCTTGGCAGGCATAAGTAGAGATCTGAATCAGTCTTTTTCCTGAACTGTATTTAATGCCAGGGGGTGAACTGTGGAGGGACTCACTCCCTGTATTCGTGTGGTTTGTCTCAAGAGAACTCTGTCCCCGCACATTATCTTCAGGTAACTCTGGATTTAGACTTAGAAGGGTAGTGATTTCATCAACAAACAGCCCCAATAGAGGAGTTCTTATTAAATAAGGGATAGACAATCTTTGCTTGAGGTTGAAAAGGAACCAATGAAATTTATTCAAACCCCCAAACTAAGAAGGTAAATATAAAGGTCTGTGCCAGGAATACTCTGTCCTTAGGAACCAAGTTTATTCAGGTAATGAGGAGAAACTAGATTAGTTTTTAAAGCTATCAGAACATGATCATTGGCAGAGTGAAAGAAAAATAAAGGATGTTTGGTTAAAGGGGGGAAGAGAAAGATTTTCTTAGGAGCAAGGTTAATCTCTCATAGAAGAGAGTAAGCCAATATGAGCAGGAAAAAGAAACTGTGGAGGACAGGCTGGGCAAATAAGAAAGGAGAAAGGTCATGAACCCAAGTTTAGCTGTCCTTATAGATAGGATTAGAAAAGAGTATTTTGATTGTTACATGAGAGAGAGGGTGATTGGGGTTCAAAGAAAACTACCAGAGGAAAGGCAGCAAGATCTCTAGAAGCTCACTGGAATGATTCTCCCAGAGGGAGTCCTGAATCCAGAAAACCAAGGAGAGACATACCTTTAAAGCTTCAACTAATCACCCCCTTAAGGCTTGAGTCAACTGTCAATGAGCAGTTTTATAAAAGTGGGACATATATCAGAAGAGAAGACTAGAGTACCACGTTTAAGGCATTAGTAGGTGTGTTTGAAGGTCCCATAGTGATTGTAGGTGGTACAATCTTTCCTGAGGTAAAATACCTGAGAAATGTATGGCTATAGGAAGTTAGGACATTATACTTATTGATACATATTAGGTATTAATCTCAGACTTTTGCATATGAGCTGGTTTAATATTTATAATAATCTCAGAAGGGAGGGACTATTAATATTCCAATTCTACAGATAAGGAAATTGAGGCACGGTAATTTAAGTGAGTTGCCCAAGGATATGTATAACTAGTAATTAAAGTACCTAGATTTCAAATTCATGTGGTCTAGCTCCAGAATCTGGGCTCTTGAGCATTATGATTTACTGTCTTATATTGAAGTTTAGTGCTGGGTTAGATGTTCATCTGATGAGAGAATGCTTCCTAGGTGGGATTACCTGACACAGGTCGGGGTAGAGAGAGTAGACACATTTGTTTGAAAAGTGTGCACATACTTTTTTGGCAGACTCACAGCTCATTAAATTCATGCTTCTTATAGAACAGGTAGGGTGGTGGCGTTGGAACAAGGCTAAATCTAGAGGAACATGTTAGAAAAATAAATGTCTGAAAAGAAAAGTGGAAGTTGCAGACAACAGGGTAAGCTTTTCAGGTGGTATAAAAAGAAAAGGACAAGTTTAAGTGTTTTTAATTGTAAAAACGCAGCTGAGAATCCCTAAAATGAATTGGGACATAAAGAGAACAGAAGAGACATGTTCCAGTACTCCAGAAAAGATTATGGCAGAAGACAATATTTTTGCTGACATTAAAGTTTCTGAGTTATTCAAGACCTGAAGAGACAAAGAGCTGAGGAAAATCCAGGCTCTAAGGAATGGCACATGGCAAAATATCGGGTCTGACTAGGCCTTGAGGGCACAGATTCCCAAACTCCAACATCAGTTTTGTTCAGCAATCTGCTAGGGTGAAGCAAAACAAATGTTCTAGGTGAAATAAGACAAATGCAACCTAAGAGGCAGAATTCATGGGCCTTAGTTCTATCATCAGAAGCAGGAAGAAACACCAGCTCATAAAAATAGAATGGGGATCATGCGATTAGACAGAGGCCACAGTAGATTCAGTGCAGAGGTGTCAAAAGCAAAGAAGTCAAAAGGTAACACAAGATGAGATTTTAAATATAATGAATGGGAAAGAAAGGTGACCTAGAGAAGGCTTGGGAAATTTCTAAATTCTCCAAGAAGCCAGTGATGTTGCAAATGCTACTCTCTGAGAATACACATAGGTGCATTTTCCACCCAACATGATAAATATCTGCATCTGTAATAGCTCTCAATGAGAGAGTTCTCCCAACTGACTTCATGTTCATAAGCCACAAATTTCATATAATCATACTAGACTTATTGGCAACTAAATCACCAAGTATTACTGAGTTTCTTCTGGTGTCTGTCACAAGGATCTAGATTTCTAGCAAACATTGGTTTTTAGGAAAAATATTTTACTTAGATAACTGCCTCAAAAGCCTGGAAATTTGCTTGTGTTTCAAACTCTCATGGGTATAGGACTAGTACCAGAGTAATCTTTAAACTCTTAGCTTTGGCCAGTGAGAGGCATTCACATGGAGTGGAAAATGGAAGAGAAGCCATTGGAAACAGGAAGCTCAAAGAAACAGTGGTGATTTCCCATAGCTTCTGGGATTTATTTTTGAGAATTGCTTACCTGGCTAAGGCTGGGATCATTTGTTGTGACTTCCCTGTGGGTGCTATAATTCAAGATTTCCTGAAAGAAGCATTCTGATCTTAGCTCCAGCAGCTCTTCAAATGATTGTATAAACATTCTTCTTTCATATAATAAATATCTCTTCAATCAAACTAACCTGGAGTGGCTTCTGTTTTCTGATCAAACCCTTATTGACAACATTGGTGTCAAAAGAACTCAAATTCTGAATCCTAAAGGGAATTTATTTCCATAGAAGATAGCCAAGGCTTCAAATAGCAAAGAAACCTTCAACTCTACTCAGGTATTAGAATGACCTGCCTTTGGCTAAGAATGAACAGAATAAGAAAATTTTTTGATAGGGATAATTTTGAGGATTTAAAAAATTTCTCTTGAATTTAAGAAGGCTGGATTAAAGTTTGTTTGTTTTTTTTTCACTTGCTGCAAATTTTTTGTCTTTGATTTATCTAGAAAAGGCCACAAATTTAATTTTTGATCATGTCTTCCTAGAAATTGATGAGTATTATGGTTAAATTTGAGACATTTTGATATACAGCTTGAGTATACCTTATCTGAAATGCTTAAGACCAGAAGTGTTTCGGATTTCAGATTTTTTCAGATTCTGGAATATTTGCATATACATAATGGGATATCTTGGGAATGGGACCTAAGTCTAAACATGAAATTAATTTATGTTTCACATACACATTATACAAATAACCTGAAAGTAACTTTATACAAAATTTTAAAATAATTTTGTGCATGAAATAAAGTTTGTGTACACTGAACCATCAGAGAGCAAATGTGTCACTATCTCAGCCACCCATGTGAACAATCTGCAATTGTTTGGCATATCCATTATTCCTGATCCTGAATTGATATGCTACCAATAAGAAATCATTTTCTTATGCTTATTCACACCTAAGTACTTGAAAGTAAAAAAATATGACATACCATTAATACAGTGAAAAAATAATATGTTCAGGGTAACTAAGCAGCTCAGTAGCATCACCAGAATACCTGTATCAGCTGTTAAACAACAGCAACAACAAATAATGGCAGGCTTTCCATCTCCATCTATGTGTTTTGTTTTGATTAAAAGGTTACTGTACACTGTATTTCATTTTTTTAGGTGAGAAGAAACATGAGAAATAGTTGAGAGACCAGGAAGTTGGTCCTCTAGGGATGAAGAAGCATTATGCTGGGTAGCTTTTTTAAATGTTTCCACCAGAGTTAACTGACTCATTAACAATGGTTTTTGTCTTAGGAGTGTTTGTTTGATTTTATAAACTGATATGACTTTGTTTTGTTATGGATGCATATTGCTCTAGTCTTTCAATAAGCCCATTGCACATTTTACCATGTCATTTACAGGCACGTTTTCTGCAGTCTTAACAACACTATCTTCACTGTCACTATTATCACAAACACTTTGATTCAGAACCATTTTGGGTATTTCATCATTGGTCAATGAATGAGCAACTGAAGCCTTGTTATTAATGTTAAAAAGTTATTTGATATCAATTTCTTTCAGCTTACTGACAGACTCTGAAGGTATATTTTTTGCATATGTGAGGAGGTCAGACGTCATTTTTTTCTCACTTGATGTGCAGAATCCTTCAAAGTCACCACCTTGTTCATTATCATCATTGAACATAGTTACAGTCTGGAGGTTGTGCCAGGCATGCACAACTATGCCTTTAGTCACTGTGTTCCACATATTGGCAACAGCATATATGGCATATTTCATGCCAAACACCTTTTGAAAACCTTCCACATCCACATCTCTGTTCACTGATGCTAGAATGCTGTTCAAGGAAGTGTTTTTATAGTCATTCTTCATTAATCTAAGGATACCCTGGTCACATGGCTGAATTAATGAATTCACATTTGGGAGAAAGTACATGGCATAAACATTATTTTTGATGATAATTTCAGCCAGAAGATGAGCAGAAGTGTTGTGAAGGAATAATAAAATCTTATAGTCGCCATCCAGTTGAGCGTCACCACAGTGAGCACCAGCCACTGGTACAAAACATTTATCAAACCAATCAAAAAAGATGTCTCTGGGAGAGGGGGCACAGCAAAAAGGCCAAATAGAAACCTTCAGCAATTGTCCCTCTGCACAAACACCTAATCCATGCAAGCACGCACCTTAGGAAGACACAAAAATCAGCTGAGCAATCATACTATCTGGTTTTAACATTATATCAAGGAAAGAGGTACTGAAGAGGGCAGAAAAGACAGTCTTGCATTGCCTAAGCCATCCCCCAGCAGTGCCTTGTCAAACCAACAGGTAGCAGAGAGAGAATCTGTGTGCCTGAGGGAGGGAAAGTGAAGTGATTGTGGGGCTTTGCGTTGAAACTCAGGGTCACCCTGGCACAGAGGAACACAACACAGGGCAGAATTCTGCTGGTACCCATGGAGAGAGCATTTTGACCAGCCCAGCCAGAAGCCCTAGTTCCAGCTAGCCTCACCACCAGCAGAAAAAAAAAGCAGCCTGGGATCTGGACTAAATTGATTAAGGCAGTCAGGCCACAAAGGCTGCAGTCCTTCAGCAATTCCTCTGGCTGTGCTGGCTCAGTGACAGTGGACTTGGGGTGTACATGACCCAGTGAGACACCAGCAGCTGTGGCCAGGCCAGTGCCTGTGTCATCCCTCCCCCAACTACAGGCAGTGCAGGGAGAGTCTTCTTCCACTTGAGGAAAGGAAAGGGAAGAGCTCAGAGGACTTTATTTTGCAACATGTGTACCAATGAGCCTCAGTAAAATGAAGTACCAAGCAGACAGCTGAGGTCCGTAAGTCCAGGGCTTAGTTCCTGGACAGCATTTCTAGACCCACTCTGGACCAGAAGGAAACATGCTGCCTTGAGGAGAAGGACCCAGTCCTGACAGAATTCACAACCTGCTAACTAGAGAGCCCTTGGGCTTTGAATAAACATCTGAGGTAGCCAGGCAACAGTCACCACTAGCTTTGGGTGAGACTGGGCTGCCTTCAGGTGTGACCTGGTGATGGTGGCCATGAGAGAGTAGCCACATCACTCCTCCCCCAACTCCAGCAGCCCAGCACAGAGCATGAGGGAAGAGAGTGAGAGAATTTGCCTGGTAATCCAGGGAATTCTCTTGTATCTTACCCAAGCTCACCAAAGCAGTACCACCAAGAGTCTCCAAGAGTCACAGCATTACTGGGCTTGGGGCATCCGCAGTGCTGATATATAGCTGCAGCAACCGGAGACTTAGACCACAACACTCAATTCCATTTGAGTATCTGGAAAGCCTTCTCAAGAAGGACAGGTTCAAACAAGCCCAGACTGTGAAGATTAAAACAAATACCTATCTCTTCAATGCTCAGACATAGACAAACATCCACAAGCATCAAGAACATCCAGGAAGACACGACCTCACCAAACAAACTAAATAAGGTACCAGTGACCAATCCTGTAGTGATGGAGATAGGTGACCTTTCAGACAAAGAATTCAAAATATCTGTCCTGAAGAAGCTCAGTGAGCTTCCAGACAACACAGAGAAGGAATTCAGAAGCCTATCAGAGAAATGTAATAAAGAGACTGAAATAACAAAAACAAAATCAAACAGAAATTCTAGAGCTTAAGAATTCACTTGACAAACTGAGAAATGCATCAGAATCTCTCAACAGCAGAATTGACCAAGAAGAAGAGAGAATTAGTGAGTTTGAAGACAGGCTATTTGAAAAGACACAGTCAGAAGAGAAAAAAGAATAAATAATAATGAAGCAAGCCTATGAGATCTAGAAAATAGCCTCAAAAAAGCAAATCTAAGAGTTATTGGCCTTAAAGAGGCGGTAGAGAGAGAGAGAGAGAGATTGGGGTAGAAAGTTTATTCAAAGAAAAAATAAAAGAGAACTTCCCAAAAATAGAGAAATATATCTATATTCAGGTACAAGAAGGTAATAGAACACCAAGCAGATTTAACCCAAACACGGCCACCTCCAGGCAGTCAATAATCAAGTTCCCAAAGGTCACAGATAAAGAAAATGTCCTAAGGGAAGCAAGAAAAAAATAACATATAAAAAAGCTCCAATATATCTGGCAGCAGACTTCTCAATGGAAACATTATAGGCCTGGAGACAGTGGCATGACATATTCAAAGTGCTAAAGGAAAAACACCTTAACCCTAGAATATTATATCCTGCAAAAATATCCTTCAAACATGAAGGAGAAATAAAGACTTTCCCAGACAAACAAAAGCTGAGGGATTTCATCAACACCAGACCTATCCTACAAGAAATGCTAAAAGGAGTTCTTCAATCTGAAAGAAAAGGATGATAATGAACAATAAGAAATCTTCTGAAGATATACAACTCACTAGTAACAGTGAGGACACAAATACAGAATACTCTATTGCTGTAACTGCAGTGTATAAGCCATTTATACCTTGAGTCAGAAGACTAAAAGACAAACCTATCAAAAATAAAAACAAAAATGTTTTGAGAGACAGGTAATATAAAAACATATGGATGGAAAAAACAAAAAGTTAAAAAGCAGGGGAGGATGGAGTTAAAGGGTACAATTTCTGTTAGATTTCTCTTTGCTTGCTTATTTGTTTGTAAGCAGAGTTGTCATATGTATAAAATAGTTGGTTATAAAATGTTTTTGCAAGCCTATAGTAACCTCAAATCAAAAAACCTATGCCATGTACACAAAAAAAGAAAAACAAGAAATTAAAACACACTACCAGAGAAAATCACTTTTAACAAAGGAATACAGGAGGAAGTAAGAAAGAGAGGACCAAAAAACAATCAGAAATCAAATAACAACATGGCAGTAGTAAGTCCTTACTTATCAATGATTACATTGAATGTGAATGGACTAAACTCTCCAATCAAAAGGCATACAGTGGCTGAATGGATGAAAAAACAAGAGCCAACCATATGTGGTCTGCAAGAAACACACTTCACCTATAAAGACACATATAGACTAAAAATAAAGGGATGGAAAAAGATATTTCCATGCAAATGGAAACAAAAAAAAAAAGAGCAAGAGTAGCTATACTTCTATCAGATAGAATATATTTCTTTGTGTGTGTGTGTGTGTGTTCTTTTTTTTAATTTCAGAATATTATGGGGGTACAACACTTTTCATTAACTACTTCTTATCACTTTCATTGTAGAAATTCAACAGTTTATTCTTCTGTTTCTTTAGGCCGTATGTGATGGTCATTCCAACACCATGCTCTTCTATAAGACGTTTCACACTTATGTTGCCATCCAGTTTCCCCAATAGCTTTATTTTCTGTGCTATAGATAAACATAAATGCTCCATCTTTTTCTTTTCACTGTTAATCATAAGGGTATCTGCAGGCTTTCTTGACATTTTCAACAATATCTTTAAACCACAGAGCAGGGACTATATAAAAAATACCCACACTGAGTATTGCAAGTAGGTCTTGGCCCCATGTGGGGCATCATGAGGAACCTGCTGTTAGTACATCCCACCTGCACACATGCCATTGTATTACTCTTTGTGGGCATGCTAGTATGGAGGAGTCTGGGCATGTGTGGAAAAGGTATATCTCCTGGGTACTAAAGTTTAATTGCCCACAGAGGTCCCAGGAGGATATACAAAGAAAAGGTAGTTCATATGTGGTGGGGGCAGGACTATCTTAATAAGCTATTATTTCTTTCCCCCAATGGATTTGCCATGCCTCAGCTGACTATATAGCTCTCAAACTAAGGAAGGTAAGTTGGGGAAGGTGGTGATTGTTCAAGTGCTACTCTCTGAAAGAAAAAACTATATATAGGTGAATTCACAGGATTTATTTTTTTATTTTTGTGTTCCCGTGAGGGGCTTCTGCTAGCATAACACTCTGGGCCTCTATTCCACATCTGCCCTCACTCATCCAGATCAGTCATCTAGACTTCTCTCAGTTATTCTGCCCATTAGGAGAGGAAGTATGAAGTACCTTATTGATGAGTTTGGATGAAGGAATGCTTCTGAGTTCTTTTTCTTTTGGATCCCCTGGTCCACGGAATCAGTCATATGATAAGGCTATTAGAGCAGTGCTGACCCAGATAAGATCTGTAATGATTTAGTTCTGCATGCAACTGGGTGAAATATACCCCTGATACTTCTAGTGTGATGTGTTAGGAAGCCCACAGTGACCATCTGTCTAAGCCAGTTCTTCAGTACAATTTTGTCAATAATATGAGTGATATATTTTCCTCCATGATTAGCTTGGAACTTAGCAAGGAAAGTGTTAACACAAGATGAGGTCATTCTCTTCAAAGGGAAAACATGTTGCAAGCATCAAGCTTTTCTATAGTCTTACTAAAACTATCTGTTCTGTTTTCTGGGTGTTGACTAGATGCATTATTCCTCAAACTCTTTTTGACTATAAATCATAGGAAGAAATACATTCTACATTGTGTGCTAGTACACATACAGAAAATAGCAATTTTCATAAAATCACTTTTTATTTAGTGTACTGTCTCTGATATTTTCTATTCTATTTCATATTATAAAAAATAATGGTCATGCTCCCTAAATAAATTTCCTGACCTAGTAATAAATCACAACTCATAGTTGAAAAATGCTAGATCAGAGCATAATATGTTTGTGTACTAAGAAAGAACAGACATTGAGAGCAACTTCTAGACAGAGATGTTATACAAAAGAAAATGTCATTTTGATTTTCTTCAAACATTCGTAGTGATTTGCTTTGCTCTCCAAGAGAGCAAACATTATGTGAACCTCATATGTGAAGCTCCTTAGGAAGCTGATTACACTCCTGAGTTTAGTATTTTATTTGCCTGTTGAGTTGATGGAATATCTAGAGCACTATCATTTGCATCTTGTTATATGGAAAACATTGCTTAAGAGTTACAGATCAGCATCTATCTTTGGCTGGAATGCATGCTCCTTGAGGGCAAAGACCATATCTTCTATTTCTTTTGTATCATTCATCCACATTTAATATATGGCCAACATGGTTCCCACCTTCAAGGAATACATAGTCTAGTTGAAGAAAGATAATAAACTGCAATTATTAAGAACTTTTATCATGTAACCAAGAGCCAAGTATTTTTATAGACTCACAACTGAAATTCTGAGAATAATGTGGAATTGATCTAAATCAAGTACAATTAGTCAATGACAATTTCTGGAATAGGTATATTCTGAATTGACTTTTAAAAGATTGTCAGCTAATTGGGAAGGGGGGGAATCTGTAGCAGCTTTACTTTCTGGGTCTTAGCACATCCCCTATTTAAGAAACAATTTCATTGTGAAGGACTCAGAAATTCTTTCCCCTAGATGTGTGCTTTGAACCAATTATAACTCAGTGCCAAAGAGAACCAGAGCTGAAGTTTATCTAATATACATGTACAGCATCACTTATCTTTATAAATCAAGAAGAAAATAAAGAATGGTTTGCAATTTTCAGGGCTGATCTAGACAGCAATGGCATGGAGTGGGCTTTAACAAATTACTTATATCTGTGGTCCCCAACCCCCAGGCCGCAGACCAGTACTGGTCTGTGGCCTGTTAGGAACTGGGCCGCACAGCAAGAGGTGAGTAGCAGGTGAGCCAGTGAAGCTTCATCTGTATTTACAGCTGCTCCCCATCCGTGCATCACTACATAAGCTCCGCCTCCTGTCAGATCAGCTGCGGCATTAGATTCTCATAGGAGCACAAACCCTACTGTAAAACTGTGCATACAAGGGATCTAGGTTGCACGCTCCTTATGAGAATCTAATGCCTGATGATCTGAGGTGGAGCTGAGGCAGTGATGCTAGCACTGGGGAGTGGCTGCAAATACAAATTATCATTAGCAGAGAGGTTTGACTGCACAATAAATGTAATACATTTGAATCATCCCAAAACTACCCCCAACCCCTGGGCCGTGGAAAAATTGTCCTCCATGAAACAGGTTCCTGGTGCCAAAAAGGTTGGGGACCACTGACTTATATAATTGGTTAATATGAGGTTGAGAAAAGGAAGCAAAAGCTCAAAGGCATTATGTCACAAAACTAGCCTCATCCTAAAAATCACAAGGGATGAGAAATGACTGTTCCTATTTTAGGTCTCAGAAAAGATGACTAGTGGTTCTGGAGAAGGGCCCACATTTGGAAATCTCTGGTCAAAGAGTAAGTAAAACAAATAAGCATATTCCAATAGTTGTTCTTCAATAAAAACAATTACCTCTGTACTAAGCACTTAGGTGCACTGGACATTGCATCTATGTTATATAATTTAATCCTGACAAAAATCTCTATGAAATAACTATTATCTTCATTTCATAGATGAGGCTTAGAGCTCACTCAATTAACACAGTTGGAAGTGCAAGAACCCAGAGTTGTTCCACTTCAGTCCTATTTTCCTGATAGCCAAGTCTGCTTCCTCCAAAGAGGTGTAATTCTCCGTAGTTCAGCCTCACATTCAGGATCTTGGGCTCTAAAGTGTCACAGACCTGATACAGAATTCCAGTTGTATAATTCACCAGCTGCATGAACTTTCTAACTGTATTAAGTTGTTGAATAATAGTAAATGGCAGCTTTCTCAACTGTGAAATAGGAATATTAATAGTACCTACTGCTACTAGAGTTATGAAGAATAATTGCTTAAAATATATTAGAAAAAGACAAGTACCCTTGTTGGAAGTATGATGCCTTTGTCAGTAAATGTGAATTCAGTGTATGTGAAAATATCACATTTTTTGTTATCTTTTTAAAAACCTGAAAGACTTTACAAAGTTTTGTCTTCCCTTAAGTGTACCTCCCCCATATTTCCCTAATGAGAAGTTGCCATTTTCTTTTGCGAATACAAGACATTCATCCAAAAAAATGAATATTGCCTCAGTACAGCTTTTCAAAGCATTAAGAAAGTATACTAAATTACCCTTCCTTTAACCAGATGCCAGAAGGTTTTCTCTTACCCTCTCAACTAAACGTAATGTATCTTAAGTCCTAACAGATTCACAGGCTTAAATCCTATGACTAATATTGGACAGGCTCACCCAGGATTTATTAGGGATCAATGTGACCAATGGGTTTGGCAGCTGGCAGTTGTCCTCCTTTCTCCTAATGCTGTAAAAATAACATTGTTGCCATTATTACATCACTTCGGTGTCTCCAAATATGTTCATCAGTCTGACCACTGCTAAATGTTTTTATTAAAAAAAAACAAAAAAACTTTCTGCTTCTCGAAAGGTTAGCCGACATCTGAGTGCTGGCAAGTCACCAAGACACAAATCTTTGTCTCCTTCCTCACCTCCCACTGCCCAGCTGATTGAACAAGTAATACTCAAAATATTTGGGGAGCTTGGTGTTGTCTGCAGGAACATCAAGTTTCTCCTACTGATTAATTCTTACTGTTCCAAATTAGCAATGCAGTTCTTGTCCAAGTGCTAAAACTGCCAGTAATGGTCTTACTTTTGTCTTAAAGATATCACATCTGAAGCTTAGTGGCAGCACTAATCCTGATTTATTCCTCCAAATGCCAAACCTGGAAGGAAAGGTCAGAATGGTCAGTGGGTTCCCCTTATAGTGAGCTTTAAAATAAAACAAGAGGAAACACGGCCAGAAGAGGCAAATGTAGGATGGCCTTAGGCTTGCCCTCATTTACTCAGACAGTCCACTTACAGCTCATCTGTCACCCAGGATCATGGTGAGCCTTCCTGGGTGGTTGCTGCCTTCGTCCCTGAAATACTTTGTTCATTCTTTCCCATTGGAGCCAAGTGTCTCTTTAAAAAAAACTGCACTGCTCATGTTCCTAAGACCTCAAGATTACCTCCCCCTTAAAACCATGCCAACTAGGAGGGACCTCTCCTGTCTCAATTCCCTCCTTTCACAAAAGTTTGCTCTCTTGTTAATCTTTTACATTCAAAACATTTTTGGCATACTAGACCTGTATTTAATTAGTACAGACACTTGGAAGACTAAGTGTCCTGGCCTTACAAGGAAAGGAAGGAAGGAAGAAATGTTTCAGGCCCAGAGATCTGACACTCTAAAACCTAACAGCTTATCCCCATCATCTCACAGCTATTGAGGTTAGAGGGTGGAAGCAGTACTAAGTTTATAAACTATCTGGAAGCAACCCCTATTAGGATTAGCGCTCTACCTTATGTGAACAGGGGAGTTATCAGCCTCTGACACCATGAACCGCAGCTGATCCAGCTCTCAATGTTTGAGCAGTGAAAGAGGTACCTTTAAATCCCAGCACTACTCATAATCTGGTTTGCTCTTGCTATCTCGTCTCCATCAGCTTGCTGACATCGATGCCCACCAGTAGCTTCAATGTTGGATGTTCTCTTTTGTGATTTCATGCTTTCCCAACACAGCCAAGCCACTCGTGACCTTGCAGACATCACCAGGGTAAGAAATAGATCCTGTGCATTCCTCCCAGGAGTGCAAAGGGAGCTATAGATACCAATTGCTTTCAGTACAGCCTCATTATGCTCACAAATATCCAAAGTGGTTGGGCACATGCAAACAATTTCCCTTTAAAATAAGAGTTGCACCATTGTGATGAATAGTCATATTTCAAATTCACAACATTCAAGAATATCTTAGTGATTCAATAACATAAAAATAGTCCTGCTTATTTTCCACCTCATTATTTAGATTAGATCATCTCCACTCTTGCCTATATTATAACATGAGGGAAAAAAGCTACAGATACTACTTTGTTTTCCAAGGGATAAAAAAGGAATGTTCCACAGACAATACTTCCAACATTAAAGACCACATGGGTATTAGTTAAAGTTTCCATTAAGTATAATCTCTTTTAGCAATCCACTTAGGCTACATTATTCCCTACCTTCCAAGACTTACAGCTATTAACAAGGACTGTCTGTAATTTAGTTGTCCTCCTGCAGTTATTAACCTGGAGACACTCACACCATTAGAACCAGATATATAGATCATTTCTATCACTCCTTTCCTTAAAATTACTTGCTTTTGAATCATCATTTGCAAATATTTTATTGCATTTAAATTTACTATTTTGTTTTTCTGGGGAAAGGAGTTTCCATTTTCCTTACTCCACTTTTCTGTAGGTAATTTATGGCAATCAGTGCACAAGATTCTCACTTGAGCCTTCTTGTACAAGGTCCATTGTGTGTACATGCATTTTTAATTCCCTCTCTTCTCCAATCCCTTTCTCTTAACTGCCTTTTAGAATTCTGCATACCTTTTCATGCATTCCATGAGAAATACACTGTAAAGATGTAGAAAATAGAAACATTTTACATTAAATTCATGTAAGCAGCTTGAGTATAATTTTCATTCATCCGCATGGCCCCATCCCTACCCCTTGACCAAACCCCATGGACCTTCCATGTCTTCCCGACAGCCAAGGGATCCTTTATTCATATAACATAGATTTTGCTCCTCGATGTGACTTCTGGGTGACCTGGATACAACAGGAAGACTTGATCTTGCCTAGGAAGAATCAGAATGAATACCGTGCTCTATGTGTGTATGTGTGTGTGTGTATGTGTGCACGTGCATGTGCAAATATATGGGTGCATATGAGCACATATGGTCAGTATGTTAAGGAATGGAAACTCAGACCAGTAAAGGTAGCCCCTGGGAAGAAAGGTCATACCAAGAATGGGTCTGGTCTGGAGCATTGGTATCTGGAAGTCTTGAGTCAGAGGGAAAGAAAGAGGATAAGTAGGACTTGCTAACTGGTCTCTTTGCCTCCAGTCTTTGTCCTCCTTCAGTTCTCCTCCACACTGTAGCTGCCAGAAAGTAGAAATCTGATCATGATAATCCCTTACTTAAAAGTCTTTAATAGCTCTCTGCTAACCCACAAGATAAAGTCCAGACTCTTTAGCATGATATATAAAGCCCTTCATTATCTGGTTCCGGCCTTCATGGCCAGCTTTATCTCCCTCCACTCTCCATGAAGCTAGACACATACAGTTTTTCTATGTTCCTGGAACATGCTACGAGAACCAGAGTGTTTCTTTTACTTAGCACCATTATGATGAGAAGAATTCTGTGGCCCCCAAGAAGCATTGAAAACTTTGTACCTCTGAGTGTTTTGTTTCCTTAATCTGGGGCTTAAATATAACCTAAGTACCTTGATTACTGAAAAAGATCACAGGACAGAATTTTGTTGCTGTAGGGTGCTGTTTAAAAACATGTCCATTCGATTTTACTTCCTAAGACTACTTGGTTCCATTAAGGTGAAAATGCATTTGGATTTAGTAGGGTATCATTTATTTTAGTTTGTTGTGTTCTGTTCAGCTCCCATTAAAGTAAATCACCTAATGTTTTAGCTCTTCAACCTTATTGTATGTGTGTTTTAATATATGCTTGGAAAATTCCCCTTAGCAACGTGTCTAGATTGTCATGAAAATTGGAAAATGTGGTAGAAGATTGCACTTATTTTTAAGGTACTTTGGTAACTATCTAAAAGACTTAGATCTGGACTTAGGACAGGGCTGTCTGGTTTCTGCCCTGCCGTCAAACAGCTGCACAAATGACCTGGCCTCAATTTTGACTTCTACCCCATCTTGAATTCTGTCTGTGTGGTACTGAGTGAGCCCCTAAACTTCTTAAAGAAGAAGCTTCTACCCTGTTTCTACTTTATTCACTGTGCAGCAATTCCCAGTTCATTGCAATATCTCTTTCTTTCCAATATCTTTACTGGTAAAGTTATCATTAGACACTTCTCATCACCAAATTCAATAATCATTTCTCAGTCCTCATCCTTCTGGATTTCTTTATACCACTAAAGAGGATTGATCACTCTCTCTGTGAAACTTCTGCCTCCCCTAAGCTTCTTATCCTCATTGTACACTTGGCAGTATCTTCTTTTCCATCTTCATGGGATCCTTTCTTCTTTTTACCCTTTAAACGTAAGTGTTCCCCAAGGTTGAGTTGTGAGCCCACTGCTCATCTCATTGTCACAGCTCGTGAGCCCTCTATTCTTTTTTTTTTTTTTTTTTTTTTTATTTATTTTTTTAATTTCAGAATATCATGGGGGTACAACATTTTGGCCATACACATTGCCCCTGTTCTGCCCGTGTCAGAGCCACAATCGTGGTCGTCTCCCAAACTGTGCTCCCCACATCCATTCAGTGAGAGTTTTTCCCATCCCTTCCACCCCCCTCCCGCCCGCCCGCCCTCTGATGAATGTTATTGCCCTGTGTGATGTAAGTGTTCATCAGTTAGTACCAGTTTGATGGTGAGTACCAGTGATGCTTGTTTTTCCAATCCTGTGACACTTCGCTTCGAAGAATGGGTTCTAGCTCCGACCAGGATAATACCAGATGTGTTAATTCACTATTGTTCCTTATTGCTGAGTAATACTCCATGGTATACATATACCACATTTTATTGATCCACTCGTGTATTGATGGGCACCTGGGTTGTTTCCACAACTTTGCAATTGTGAATTGTGCTGCTATGAACATTCGAGAGCAGATGTCTTTATTATAAAATGTCTTTTTTTCTTTTGGATAAATACCCAGTAGTGGGATTGCTGGGTCAAATGGTAATTCTACTTTTAATTCTTTGAGATATCTCCATATTCTTTTCCATAGAGGTTGTACTAATTTGCAGTCCCACCAGCAGTGTATGAGTGTTCCTACCTGTCCACATCCCCGCCAACATTTGTTATTTGGGGATTTTTTGATATGAGCCAATCTCACTGGAGTTAAGTGATATCTCATTGTGGTTTTGATTTGCATTTCCCTGATGATTAGAGAAGTTGAGCACTTTTTTATATGTTTGCTGGCCATCATTCTGTCTTCTTTGGAAAAGTTTTGTTCATGTCCTTTGCCTGTTTTTTAATAGGGTTGTTTGATTTTTCTTGTTGATTTTCCTAAGTTCTGTATAGATTCTGGTTATCAGCCCTTTATCAGAGGTGTAGCATGCAAATATTTTCTCCCATTCTGTAGGTTGTCTGTTCACTCTAGTGATAGTTTCCTTGGCTGTGCAGAAGCTTTTCAATTTGATCAGGTCCCATGTATTTATTTTTGTTGCTGCTGTGATTGCTTTGGGGTCTTCTTCATAAATTCTTTGCCTAGGCCAATGTCCATAAGAGTTTTTCCAACATTTTCTTCGAGAATTCTTATGGTTTCATGTCTTAGGTTTAGATCTGTTATCCATTGTGAATTGATTTTTGTGAGAGGTGAGAGGTGTGGGTCCACTTTCAGTCTTCTACATATGGCCATCCAATTTTCCCAGCACCATTTGTTGAATAGGGAATCTTTTCCCCAGTGTACGTTTTTCTGGAATTTGTCAAAGATCAGGTGACTGTATGAGGTTGGTTTTATATTTGGGTTCTCAGTCCTGTTCCATTGGTCTACATGTCTGTTCTTGTGCCAATACCATGCAGTTTTGGTTACTATAGCCTTGTAGTATAGTTTGAAGTCTGGTAGACAGATGCCTCCCAATTTGTTCTTTTTGCTTAAGATTGCTTTGGCTAGACGGGGTCTTCTCTGGTTCCACACGAAGCGTAGAATTATTTTTTCTAGATCGGCAAAAAATGATGTTGGTATTTTGATAGGGATTGCATTGATTCTGTAAATTAATTTAGGTAGCAAAGCCATTTTTACTATGTTGACTCTGCCTATCCAAGAGCATGGTAAGGTTTTCCATCTATTTACATCCTCTGCAATTTCCTTTCTCAGTGTTTCATAATTCTCTCTATATAGGTCTTTGATCTCCTTAGTTAGATATATTCCTAAATATTTAATTTTCTTTGTTGCTATTGCAAAAGGTATAGCATCTTTAATTTGTTTCTCGGCTTGATTGTTATTAGCATATATGAAGGCTATGGATTTGTGTGTATTAATTTTGTATCCTGAGACTTTGCTGAATTCATTTATCAATTCCAGTAATCTCTTGGTTGAATCTTTGGGGTTTTCTATGTATAATATCATATCGTCTGCGAATAGTGAAAGTTTGACCTCTTCTGCCCCTATCTGGACGCCCCTGATTCCTCTGTCTTGTCTAATTGCTGTGGCCAGGACTTCCAGCACTATGTTGAAAAGAAGTGGAGATAGTGGACACCCTTGTCTGGTGCCAGTTTTAAGGGGGAATGCCTTCAATTTTTCCCCATTCAGTATGATATTGGCTGTGGGTTTATCGTATATGGCTTTAATAGTTTCTAGGAATGAGCCATCTATGCCTATATTGTTAAGAGTTCTTATCATAAAAGGGTGTTGGATTTTGTCAAAAGCCTTTTCTGCATCTATTGAAAGGATCATATAATCTTTGTTCTTGCTTTATTTATATGGTGAATTACATTTATAGATTTGCGTACGTTGAACCATCCCTGCATCTCGGGAATAAAGCCCACCTGATCATGATGGATTATTTTTTGATGTACATTTGAATTCGGTTTGCAAGGATTTTATTGAGAATTTTGCATCTATATTCATAAGGATATTGGTCTGTAGTTTTCTTTTTTTGTTGTGTCTTTTCCTGGCTTTGGTATCAAGGTGATATTGGCTTCGTAGAATGAGTTTGGTAGGATTCCATCCTTCTGGATATTTTCAAATAATTTCTGCAGTATAGGCACCAGTTCTTCTTTGTAGGCTTGGTAGAATTCGGGTGTGAACCCATCTGGTCCGGGACTTTTTTTTGTGGGGTAGATTTTTAATTACTGCTTCAATTTCGGTGCTTGATATTGGTCTGTTTAGAAATTCAGTTTCTTCCTGGTTGAGCCTAGGGAGGTAGTGTGTTTCTAAGAATTTGTCCATTTCCTCCACGTTTTCGTGTTTGTGGGCATAGAGATTTTTGTAGTATTCAAAGATGATGTTTTGTATTTCCATGGTATCAGTTGTGACTTCTCCTTTTTCATTTCTAATTGAGCTTATTAGAGTCCTTTCCTTTCTGCTTCTGGTCAACCTGGCAAGTGGCCTGTCTATTTTGTTTATCTTTTCAAAGAACCAGCTTTTCGTTTCATTGATCTTCTGTATTGTTCTTTTGTTCTCGATTTCATTTAATTATGCTCTAATTTTGGTTATTTCTTTTCTTCTGCTGGTTTTAGGATTGCTTTGCTCTTCCTTTTCCATTTCCTTAAGATGATTCATTAGTTTACTGATTTGTGACTTTTCTGTCTTTTGGATGTGGGAATTAGGGCGATAAATTTTCCTCTCAAGACTGCTTTTGCTGTATCCCACAGATTTTGATAACTTGTGTCCCATTATCGTTTAGATCGAAGAATCTTTTGATTTCATTTTGAATCTCCTCTTTGACCCAATACTCATTCATCAATAGATTGTTTAGTTTCCAAGTTTTTGGAGGAAGATGTGAGTTTCTGTTGGAATTGATATCTAATTTTATTCCGCTGTGGTCTGAAAAGATACATGGTATGATTTCTATTTTTTTGAATTTGTTTAGATCTGTTTTGTGGCCTAGGATGTGGTCAATTTTAGAGAAAGTTCCATGAGCTGATGAGAAGAATGTATATTCAGTGTTATTTGGGTGGAGTGTTCTGTAGATATCTGTTAGGCCCAAATGTTCTAGAGTCCTGTTTAGGTCTTTTATTTCTCTATTTACTTTTTGTTTGGAGGATCTGTCCAGTTCCGTCAGTGGGGTGTTGAAGTCCCCTGCAATTATGGCATTCCTGCTTATTATGTTGTCTAGATCTAGCAGCATTTGCTTTATGTACCTGGGTGCTCCTGTGTTGGGTGCATAAATGTTTAGGATTGTTAAATCCTCTTGTGAAATTTTTCCCTTCACCACTATATAGTGTCCATTTTTGTCCTTCTTTACTTTTATTGCTTTAAAGTTGATGTCATCTGAAATGAGGATGGCTACTCCAGATTTCTTTTGGTTTCCATTAGCCTGAAAAATTGTATTCCATCCTTTCACCTTGAGTCTGAATGCGTCTTTGTGTGTGAGGGTGTTTTCCTGAAGACAACAGATACTTGGTTTGTATTTTTTAATCCATTCAGCCAGCCTATGTCTCTTCAATGGGCAGTTCAAGCCATTTACATTTATTGAGAGAATTGATATTTGGGGTAAATTTCTGATTATTCTGTTGGGTGGTATCTTTTGTTTTACCTCTTGCGTCATTGTGGAATCTGGTTTCTGGGGTTTTAGCCTTTGCATAATTTTACATAGGTGGGTGTCTGTTGCGCTGGTTAGTGTATAATGCAGGTCTAAGCATTTCTTGCAAGGCCGGTCTGGATTTCGCAAATTCTATCAGTGATTGCTTATCTGGAAAGGTCTTTATTTCTCCCTCATATAAGAAGCTTAGTTTGGCAGGATACAGAATTCTGGGTTGACCTTTGTTTTGTTTTAGGAGATTGATGATGTCTCCCCATTCCCTTCTGGCTTGTAAGGTTTCAGTTGAGAAATCTGCAGTTAATCTGATGGGTTTCCCTTTGTAGGTTACCTCCTTTTTTCGTCTTACAGCTCTGAGGAGTGCCTCTTTTGTGTTTACTTTGGTCAGTCTAATAATTATGTGGCGTGGTGAATGCCTATTCACGTTGACTCTCCCAGGAGTCCTGTGTGCTTCTTGTACTTGGATGTCGAGATTTCTGGCTAAGCCATGGAAATTTTCCTCTATTATTCCTTCAAATAAATTTCCAGCCCATGCAAATTTTCTTCCTCTCCTCAGGGATACCTATTATCCTTATGTTTGGCCTCTTACATAATCCCACATTTCTTGTATGCTTTTTTCCTGTCTCTTGTTTTGTGTTCTTTCTCTTCAGCTGATTTATTTAGTGCATAGGAGCTGTCTTCTAGCTCTGAAATTCTTTCCTCTGCATGGTCCAGCCTATTCTTAAGGCTTTCCACTGTGTTTTGTAGATCCTTGAATGCTTCTTTCATTTCTAGGATTTCTATTTGATTTTTCCGTAATATTTCTATTTCTTTGGAGAATTTTTCATTCATTTCTTGCATTTTTCTTGTGGTTTCTTTGTGCTGGGATTCAATTTTTCTTGAATTTCATTGAGCTTTCTTATAATACATAAACAAAATTCCTCTTCTGTCATTCTACCCATTTCATTTGGGTTGGTATCCATTGCTGATGAACTGATAATTTCTTTTGGGGGTGACTTTTCACTCTGATTTTTCATGTTCCCTGAGTTCTTTCGCTGGTTTTTTCTCATCTGGTCTCTTGGTCGAGAGCTGGGGGTGTTAGAGCTAGTTTATGGCCCTGTCACCAGGCCCACAATTATTTTTCCTTGGCAAAGCCAGGGAGAGAAGTAGTGGCCTGTATTGCCTTAGGTGTATTTTAGCAAGTTTGTTGGATCTTGAGTTAACTCTGACCTGTGGTCTTCTCCTCTTCCCAGTGGAGTGTGGTGAGAATGACCTCCCAGCGTGGGCTCTGAGCTAATGGATTGTACTTGAGAATATGAGTCTTCCGCTCTCTATTAGCTAGGTATTCTGTTATGTCCGTAGCAGACTCTGATTCCCCAGTTGGGGTATGCGAAAGCCCTGTGCTTTGGGAGGGGTCTTGTAGCTCCTAGGGGTTACTTTGACCCTGCTCTTCCTGAGGTTCTGGTAGAAACACAATTTCCTTTGGCTGCAGTGTGAGAGCTGAGTTGGGAAAATTTTACACAGCTCAGAGGTTGCTCATCTAGCCACGTGTGGCTGCCCTTCTGATGTGTGTCTCCGCGTGAAACTGGTTGATAGGGGGATCTCCAATTGTGTACCCCTTTTCCACCACTAGACCTCAAGGCGAGGCAGGTGGCCGTCTCTATCCCCAGCAGTCTCCACCGGGGGGATGTTCCCACGGGGAGGGGGGAGTAGTGGCAGCTGGAAGCACTCTTGGGTGGCGCGAAATTCCCTATTGAAGTGGGCAGGATTATGGGGAGCTGCTCTGGTTCAGCCTGTGGCTCTTGAGGTATTTGGTTGTCATGGGAACCAGCAGTTATACCAAATGAGTCACTATGGCCAGCAACCTTCAAAATGAGCGATCTCTGGGGTACAGGAGGGCTGGGACCTGAGGGGCGGGAACTAGGACCGGCACGGAGCGGAGTTGTCGGAGGCCAGAGCCGGGGTAGCAGAACCAGATGGACGAGCTGCAAACTGTTTCCAATACTCAAAGGTCCCGCCGCTACAGTTCCGGGATCTCGTCCCACCTGGAACCCACGGATGCCGCTGTCCCTGGCCACCACAGGCAAAGCCTGTCTCGCCCCAGCGGATGAGCCCTGGGCCGGGGCGGGGCGGAGCTAGAGACGCGGCTCACGGCTCCGCGCGGGCGGCTGTAAAGATGGCGGCCGCCGCCAGCCTGGCGCACAGCCGGGCTCCGATCGCGCCGGGAGCGCAGTTTTTCTCCGCCGGTAGTTGTAAGCAACCTCTAAGGGCGCGTCCCGCTCTCCGATAAACTCCTGGGCCCAGTCCCGCTGACTTCTAGTGGCGCAGTGCCGGCCTGCGGGTTCCCGCGCACTGTCCTGGGAAGCTGAATCTCGGTCCCCGCCCAGTTCCTCTCCAGCCCTCGGCAGTCTCTGTATATTGCAGCTGCGAGTTGTGTCTGGCTCTGGCTACTTCCTCCTCTCCACAGGGCTCGCCGTCCCTAGCAACTGCCCTGTCCCAACTCTGGGCTTGTCCCTGACTGCGTGTATGGGGAGGCGCGTAACCGCTTGGGGGGCTGGTCTCGCTGCGCCGACCTGGCGAGTGCGTCCTTCCCGCGCTCTGGGCTCTATTGTGCTCCGTGCGCCCTCCGATCTTTGTGAAAATTTTGTACCTGTTTTCTTGGGCTGGGCGTTCGGCGTTGTTTCTCTGTCATTCGCAATGCTGTTTTTGGAGTGAGCGGTCCGTGCTCGCAGGCAGCCGCTGGCGTTCTTCACCTCCTTTCCTGGGAGCGGTATGGTGGGAGGACCCTATCACACTGCCATTTTTTCTCCTATGAGCCCTCTATTCTTGTGGTGTCATCTTTCATCCAAATTTATATAATTCCCAAATCTTCATCTCAAGCTAGGACCTGGATTTAGAAAATTTCTGCTAGTTGACTCCACCTGGAATTCCCACTGGCAATTCTACCTTAACAAGTCCAGAATAAACTTCTTCATCTTCCTCTTCAAATGGACTATTTTTCCAATAAGCCATGTCTAAATTGATAGTACCAGTCATCTGAAGTAGAAATCTGTAACATTTTTGATCCTTCTTCTTAATGTCCCACATTAAATCAGTTTCTCTACCTTGCCAATTATACCTCTAATATATTTCAAAACTGTCTTTTTTCTTCATCTCTATTGTATTGTCTGGGTTTTGGTAAGTGTACTCATAGACTACTATGCATCCTAACTGATACATTTGTCTAATGAAAGAATAAATGGGGCCAGGCAGGGTGACTCACACCTGTAATCCTTAGCACTCTGGGAGGCTGAAGCAGGAGGATGGCTTGAGCCCAGGAGTTTGAGGTTGCTGTGAGCTAGGCTGAAGCCATGGCACTCTAGCCCAGGTGACAGAGCGAGACTATGTCTCAAAAAAAAAAAGAAGAAGTGGATGGATGGATGAGATGTTGTGTCTTATGATATACAAATACACTTCACTTTACTCATTTGTAAATAAAGAAATTGAAAATGTTCTATCATATAACCCTGCCATTTTTCATTGTTTCTAAAGCTTATCAATCAATTTGTCCTCAGTAAACAAATATAGAATATTATGCCTCCAGCCATAAAATTACAATCAAAAACCGGATTTAGAGAAGCGATATTTGAAAATCTTTTATAAGTGATGTGCTTTTCATACACTCCAAATGTCATCACTGGATCAAGTTAGAAAACTAGAAAATTATATATGACACCCCTTCAGTTTAGCCGACAAAACCTTGCTTTCATTAAGATTCATTTTAAAATTATGCCCTTTTCTTTCAATGAAGGTAAATTTTTGCAAATACAATGGCAAATTGCATATATTGGTGATAACATTAAATTTTACAGTGAACATTGAACTGAATGTTAGATTGCCATCTTAGATATTTCTTTCAATATGTAGTGCTAGAAAAATTGTTTCCCCTAAGGACCTGTTCCTTCTTGTGAATCAAGAGAAGAAAACATTAGAGACAAATTTAGGCAGAAATTCAGCAATTATTTTGGCTTTTAGGGTTGGTAGACTTGTGTCCTCTTTTCCAATTCAATTTTTATTTTAATGTTTTATTATTTTTATTGTAAAATACCTTAAGTAAGCATTGACGGAAAAAGCAATGTGTAGTATGCATATAAATGAAAACTTCAGTATTTACGATAATATTTGAGGGTTATTTTAATGTTATTTTATGTGGCTACATGAGTAAGGCAGAGATAATGAGACAAAATCTATATAGTTTGTAAGAGCAGGGATAGAAAGCTACCTTTTTAGTCCCCCCAAAAATGTTTCTTTAGTTCAGACTTACCAAAATGCCATTTTTTGATTGCAAAATAAATATTTCTTCTATAAATTTTAAATAATAAAAATAGAATACTAAACCTTTTTTTAAAAAATCACACAAACCCTACTACTAGACAATAATTTTATTATCATTTTCTATCTTCTAATTTTTTAAACATATATTGTGTATATATATATATATATAATATGTTTCTTAATGAATAAAACCATGTGAACATGCATAAATTTTTTTCATGTTCTACACCACTTTTTTAATATTTTAAATGTACTTGGATGATGTAATTTTAAAGATTAAATAATTTTCTACTTTGTAACTTTTAACCAGTTGCTTGTTATTGTACTGGATAAGAAGAAAATGGGTTTAGAAAATTAAATTTTTAAAAGATACAATATACTGCCAACTCTTAAGAAGCAGAGAAATTAATAATATACAAAAGTAGAGAGATACATCTTAACTGTACCATCTAGAAATAAAACTGAAAGAATTAGACAGATGGAAAGTCTGGTGTGAGGAAGTAACCACTTGAACTAAAACCACAATGATATATTATCTCACCCCAGTTAAAATGCTTTTATCGAAAAGAGAGGCAATAATGGACGCTGGCAAGGATTGGAGAAAGGTAAGTACTTGTACATTGTTGGTGGGAATGTAAATTAATGTAACCACTATGAAGAACAGTTTAGAGGTTCCTCAAAACCAAAAATAGAACTACTATATGATCCAGCAATTCCATTATTGGGTATATATCCAAAAGAAAGGAAATCAATATATTGAAGAGGTACCTACACTCCCATGTTTATTGCAGCACTATTCACAATAGCTAAACTATGGAATCAACCGAAGTTCTCATCAATGGATGAATGGATAAAGAAAATATGGTATATATACTCAATGGAATACTATTCAGCCATAAAAAAGAGTGAAATCTTGTCATCAGCAGCAACATGGATAGAATTGGAGGTCGTTATGTTAAGAGAAATAAGCCAAGCACAGAAAGACAGATATCACATGTTCTCACCCATATGTGGGAGCTAAAAAAGTAGATCTCATGAAGATAGATAATAGATTTGATGGTTACCAGAGGCTGGGAACAGGAAGGGAGGGGAGTGAAGAGAAGTTGATTAATGGGTATAAAGGTTTGTTTGATAGAGGAAGTAAGACCCAGTGTTTGATAGATCAGTAAGGTGACTATAGTTTACAATAATGTGTTGTGCATTTCAAAATAGCTAGAAGAGAATAATTTGAATTTTTCAAGTATAAAAAAGATAAACATTTAAGGTGATGGATATCCCAAGTACACCGATTTGATCTTTATAAATTATGTGAATGTATCAAATTATCACATGTAATAACTATGTACTTCTAAAACTATGTACTTCTATTATGCATCAATTAAAAAATTTTAATTAAATCAAATTAAAACTAAAAATGAAGTCAACAGAGATCCACTATTAAAAACAAACAAAGAATTAATACCTACTATGGCAGTGACATTGCAACAAGTAGCTTCTTTATGTGAACTGATTAAATCTTATTGTAAAATATTCTTTTCTCAAACAGAAAGACTATAGAGCTGTAAATAAATAGCTTTCTAATATCACAAGGCCACCATAGGCATTTTTCTCATTAAAATGAATGAATCCTCTATTTAAAATATATTACCATAGTTTCTAACCATACTTAAGTAAAGATGAGATGACGATCAAATAAATCTGACTCAAAAAGCTCTTCAGTTTAAGGAATCTCCTACTGGGAACTAATCTTTAAACCAGGCATATGTGATAAATCTGGAAGGTACATTCACCATTAGAGGTAGGTACAGAGGAGTTCTTTCCTAAACTATAGTTATAGCTGGTGCTCAGTGGGTAGAATAAATATTTGGTTTAATGCCCCATTACTCCTACATAGTGATGTCTCCACATCCTTTACTGCCTCTGATAATCTTTCCAGAAGAATTTTCAAATATGGGTTTTGGGTGAGACAGGAACTCTGAAAGAAATCTCCAGAAATCTTTGCCTTTGGTAAATTTGTGTGTATACGTTTGTATGTGTGCATGTGCATTTTACCAGAAGCAGCAACAGATGAAATGCAGGAAGAATTTTATTAGGCTCCCATTTTTTTAAAGTCTGACAATTTATTTCTCTTGGGAAAAGGAGGGGAAGAAAGAATGTTCTTCTGGAAAGATATCACAAATCATTACCCTTCTCTGTCCCATGTAAACCCTTGCTTTAATCATTCCTTGCATTGCCAGATTAGAGAAAAACAAAATCAGATGTAAAACTCTTTATTCCCAGAATTCAAGTGTAAGTGGAGCAAATTTTATGTTCAGACCAAGGAGTCACTTACTTTGGATCTGGAACACTAATAGTAATGTCATCTAGAAGTTAGTTATATAACACCTAAGAACTCAAGGGCTGTCATAAAATTGTACTGTCTACTTTCACATTTTTTAGATAAGGTTATGGTAGATATTTCAATACAAGTTCAATACAAAGTTACAGTGGAAAAGAGAGTTTATAGTGTGACAAACCTAATGTCACTGAATTTTAGAGCTAGGATTTAATGTTAGAAATATTTGCATTTTGTTTAGAACTTTTTCTTAGACTAAATTTTGAGAGACTTTTTTGCCTTACATAGCATGGTCTTTTAGTTGTTCCAAACTAATGCTAAGGTTTGGATGGGCCCAGAATATGAAACCCCTCTTCCAACTTCTGAATCAAGAGTCAATATGCCTGGTCCAACAGATTGTGAACTTCAAACTCTGTAAGAAGCCATTCACACTCACACAGACCAAAGTGCTTGCTATCTTCAGACAGGCACATCCTAAAGAGAGGGAAAAAAGGAAGGACAGAGCTAGGCATGCTTAGTTGTTCCAGATCCACCAGCCAGAGAAGTTCCTTCATCCTTCAGAAAGAGTAACCGAGGGGGTGGAGAGAGGCATGGAGTGTTACATTAAGGATGCCTGCCACAGAGAAACACAAAGTCACAGGCAAAAAAGGTTACCCCTTCGCCCCCGACCCTGTGAAAATTATTTTTCATAAAAAATGTTTAAGACTACTATATCCAATAAATATTGTAGGGAAATTAAAGGCAAAGGTAAAAATATTAACTGATGTAAACTAATTCTATATTCTGTCAGTAATTAATTAACTATTCAAGGAAGTGACCAGAACTTTTTCTGGAGCCATTTCTATAAGCGAAATAGGGAAAGTTAGTTTTTAATATTATTATTAATATAGACTATCTCAATATTGTTAGTATTTATATCCAAAAAAGAATTGTGACTTCAAAAGGAATGATATATAGTAAAAGACTTCCCTTTTCTGGTGAGAATTACAAACTTATCAGGAAACACAGACCGGACTCTGATGCTCAGTAATAACAACTCTATCAACACGCATGCTTAGTATGTTTCCTCTTGTTCACTATTTACATTTTAAAATCTTATCCATATAGATAAACAGTTTCTAGGTGTCTGTAACAGCATTAAAAGGAAAAGGCTGAAAAGATTTTTACCAACTTCAGAGAATATTAGTCTAATGTAAAAATTTTGCTATGTGAAATAAAACTTATTCTGGGGCCTGGGGTATGGTGGGAAATTTCAATGGCCAAGACAATCACTCTCAGAGTATCATGAGATGGCCTTACCAAGAGACCAAGGAGTTGTTTCAAGTATGAATCCCCAAGCAAAAGCCACAAGGGCAGACACACAGAATTGCAGGCACTAACGTGAAATGAAGCAGCTTCTCACATGGGCAACTCTAAGAGAGCATGTTGCAGGGCGAGAAGAGCAGGGATTTATTTATTAGAGTTGGTTAGATTTGTTCCCTTTTTAAGGCAGTCCAAAATAATTTTTATAAAGAGGGAAAAATGAATTAATTAACCACTTTTAACTTGTCTAAAGAGATCCATCTTTAGTGGCCGAATAGATGAGACACATTTTTAGCATAAGCTTCAACCTCTTCAGGCACTTGAAGCCACAGGTTCCCTCCTTCATACTAAGGATGTTGTGTTGTTCTTCCTTAGGTCAACAATTACCTGTCTGCCTTGCTTGGAGCACTAGTCAAAGAACTGACCTCTTTCTGCAACATTTCATTCGTTCATTCATTTATTCATTCCCTTTACTCTGGGAGTCAAACATACTGAATTCAATTTCTAACTCTGCTGCTTAATAACTGTGTAACCTCAGGCAGGTTTCTTGCCTTCTTTGAGAACAATGAGTATTCACTTCACAGGGCTGTTGTGAGGATTCCGTGAGAAATTTCACGTAAAGCACAAAAGCTTTACTTGGAACTCAGTAAGCATCAATATATTATTATGTTCATAAATATTAACCACACTACTAAACCTTGTGGATTCAAAGATTATTAATAAGTTGTTCCTTCTCCAAGGATAGCAGACAGCCAAGTGGCTGATCATAATGTTATATGAAGAAGTTTAAGGTAATAGCTAGATCGTTAGCCCTGAGATCATCAGTCTGCCTGGTTTGCTGCTTAATTCCCAGAATTTAAAGCAGTGACTGGCCATCATTATGCAGAAAATACTCAATAAGCACTTTTTAAACAAATGCATGAATGAATTAATGCCTGAATTATTGAACAAATGAATTATAGAGAGAATGAATATATTAATAATTATGGATAATTATATTATTGTATATATACACAAATAAAAGATCGATTAATTCTTCAGGACAATTGGGAATAAGGCATGGATTTGTTAAGAGGAGGTAGAAAGGGCAAAGCTGTCTGTTTGTTAAAGGTGTGGCCATGGTGGGGGGTAGGGTAGGAAGATTTCTGAGGTGGGCCTATACGCTCAGGTAGAAAATTTCCAGGTTGTACAATTAGGGTATTTGAATTTAAAGGTGTAATAGGATCAAATGTTTAAGGCTAAGAACACAAGTGGCATTTTTAAGGGATAGATGGAGCATGGGTATACGGGGCAAAGAAGGACAGGAAGGAAGAGGCAGCAGAGGCTGGTCTGAAACCTACATAAAGAGCTGCTGTGAATTCTAACTGATTTGACTTCATCCTGTAAGCAATAGGGAACCACTGGCAGTTTCTGAGGAAGGGAGACACAGCTTAGGTTCTGACAGTGCTTTTGTGTAGCAAAGTTTCTGACTTCCACCATGAAGCTTTGCCCCCCACAAATTCCTTCTCATAAACGAAAAGGCTGTCATTTATGCTGTCTGTGTAAGTCCTGCTCCAGGCACTTGTACATGAGGTGTTTTTCCATTTTATCTTGCAACATCTAATGCCATCAGCTTTGAAGGAAGCATCCTTTCGTTCAAGTTGCTTGGTATGCTTAATTCTGTGGTTACCTGATAAAGTTCCCAATGTTGTAAACTTTAGAGCTTATTTCTTAACACTATAGATAAGTCAAAAAGAAGAGTGATCGTAGCTTTGGATTGGAGTTCATCAAGGAAAGGTTTCTCCAAGAGTTAAGGGTTAGGTACTGAATATAATGCAGTGAATCCATTTTATGCATGATATTAAGTGGAAAACAAATATGGATCTGAGAAGAAAATCCAATTTAAAGACTTCAGAGATCTGCTATCTCCTTAAAATAGTGCCATCTACAATATACTCTTTCACTGAAGAAATATTTATTTGCCTCATGAATCTTGGACCTATGAGGGAAAATGGCAGTTGCTGAAATATAATTTAGGACTGTATAAAAAGCGAATTGATGAAAAAAAGTTGAAAGTCAGGATGTCTTATATAGAGATCTTAGGAAAAAGAATACAAAGAACAAAGTCAGATGCAAGGATTTTAGACTAATTGCTCATGTTGGAAAACAGGAGTACAAAATTATCCTTCAGAATTTTAGAAGTAAAACTTGATCTTGTGTTTAATACAAAAAGCCCCCTTGGCCTTAACACATCCTTCATACATCCCCACTTAGAGGACAAGAGAGTTCAAGACATTTATGGCAGGAATGTCTACCTTTGGGCTTTTTAAACCAGGTTCAAACCAATCACAATCTCTTTCTTAGGTCTTAAAATAAGATCAAACAGTGCAAAATTCCCTTACTAGTGTTTAAGCCCAGTTGCCTCTGTCCAGATGACTCCTATAATCCAGCCAGGCAGAACACCTCACCCTGCTGTTCCTGCTGATTTTCTGCCTTGTGCTTTGATTGTAAGTAATTATCTCCAGCTGTCCCTGCACCCTGGCCTCCTTTAACTCCTCAATGTCTGGCCTCAGAGACTGCCATGAAGGGAGGAAACTTAGGGTCTGAGTATTCCTGCATAAAGTGCTTGAGCACTGGCCATAAAAATAAATATATTTTGGCATCTAGTTGGTGCCATGTGCTGAGATTCTTCTCCAAGTTCTTGAGTGTACAAAGTCAAGAGCAAGAAAGAAACTTCCCCAGGAAGCCTTCCCAAATTTTAGTCCAATACTCTTTCCCAGACTAAGATGTCCCCAGAGTCCATCTACCATTGTGTTAATCATAAAAAATTAACAACAAAACAAACAAAAAACACCTAAAGGAATCTTTATTTTCCTTGATATTTTCCCTTTATTCTTCTTAAAATGATCATGTATAGTTTGTGAAATGTAATTTGAGGTTGAAGTATGGTCTCTCATTTTTGCATTGATTTTTGCATTGGAAGGCAAAAAGGAACATAAAATTTTTACTGGAACAAATAGGTAGGTATGCATGCATATATATTTATGTAGGAGTGAAATTAAAAGTCTAGTTTTTAAAAATTTTTACACTTGATGTTATTTGCTGTAGTCAAAAGATGCTTTATTTTGCAACTTAAAATTTAAGAAATTTGAGGGAATTCTTGACTTCCATAGGCATTAGTTGTGATAACAATATTTTTCACAAAGCAAAATTACCAGACAGATCTCTAACGACATTGCAATATCTGACAAAAGTTCCCGACTATAAATCTCTAACAACTAAGAAGCAGAGAGCTTTGGAAGAAGCCTTGAGTTGAGTTGTATGATAGATTGTATTGGGTAGTTGGCTGTGCCTTTGTTCCTTCTGGATAGAGGATTATAGCATGAAGGGTAAAAAAGACATATATGAGATTAATAATAAATGCAGATGACTTAATATGTGGTACAGTGTATTAGTCAGGGTTCTCCAGAGAAACTAAACCAATAAGATGTATAGAGATACACAGAAAGAGATTTATTATGAGGCTTACCTGATTATGGAGGCCAAGAAGAAGGCCATGATCTGCCTTCTGCAAGCCGGAGGCCCAGGAATGCTGGTGGTATAGTTCCCGGACAAGCCCAGAGGCCTGAGAACCAATGGTGTAAGTCCCCATCCAAGTCTGAAGGCCCGAGAACCAGGAGTGCTGATGTTTAAGAGCACAAGAAGATGGATGTGCCAGCTGAAGAAGAGAGAGCAAATTTGACTTTCCTCCACCTTTTTGTTCTATTTAGGCCCTCAATGGATTGGATGATGCCCACCCACATTAGCCAGGGCGATATTCTTGACTCAGTCTACTGATTCATATGCTACTCCCTTCTGGAAACACCCTTGCAGACACACCCAGAAATAATATTTTACCAACTATTGGAGTATCCTTTAGCCCAATCAATCTGATACGTAAAAGTAACCATCACAAAGAGCAACAGCACCAACTTAAGCACCCAACAATGTAAAATGAGCTAATTAATAATGGTACACGTTTTAAGTTGTAATACTATGTTGTCAATAAATGTCAGCATATAAAAATATATTTAATAATATGAAAATATAGTAACATATGTCTGAGGGGAAAGTCTCATTAGAAAATGTGTGCAACATGATTCCAACGTAATCAAATATGTCTGTATTAGGGTTATTAAGGACACTGATTCTATTGTCAGCCAGCTCAGGTGTGAGTGGCCTCCACCATTGGAGCTGGTTACTTTGGGAAGTCTGGCTCATCTCTCTAGGACTTTGGTTCCTCCTTGGTAAATGGAGATAAGAATAGTGCTTACCCTCTACAGTATCGTCAGGGCCAAGTAGTTTAATCTATGTGAAGTACTTATAAAAACCCCTGGTTCATGAAAGGACTCAATAAAGGCTAGTTATTATTATCATTATTAATAATATTATCTATACTTATGTGAATTTATATATAAAATATATAAGGGTAAAAGGTAGTAATGAATTTTCTTCTTTATTTGTTTCTGTGTTTTTAAACTTTTCTACAATAAGCCTGTGTTTATTTTGAAATCACACACACACGATCAACCCACAGTAAACATTATTTGTAAGGAAGAAAACATGAATGTGAATTATACTTCGTCTCTTTGAGGTCAGTTTTTCTGACCTTCAGCAAAGCATTTTGTCTATTTTAGCCTCAGTATCCTCATCCATAAAACAGGACTACTTAAAAACTACTTCACAGGATTTTCGTGAAATAAGATGAGTATATCTCTTTACTTATAATTTCTTAAGCAGTTTCTATGTTCTGTGCACTGAACTAAGTGCTTTAAATATATTTTCCCATTTAATCCTCACTAAGAGGGGGTAAAACACACAAAAGAGCTATTATCTTTGTTTTCAAATGAGGATGGAAATGATACATAAACATTTCAATAAAAGCAATTTGCCCAAGCATACACTGAAATAAGAGCTAGGCCTGGGCATAAACCCTTATTTCCATTAACATATTTTTCTGAGTTTGGTCTTTCTTAGTCACTGGAAAATTTCTATTTGACTCTGCAGTTAATTTTAAAGTAATAGAATATAGTTTCCAGATACAAAACAATATTTCTTCTGTAACATACTTTTTCCCAGCAGTATAAGTTACAGAAATATGTTCCTACCATACGTCAAAAAGAGTCTGTTCATTCAAAGTTTCCATAGTCTATGCTACCCATCACATAGCAATAGCTCTCCATTTACCCTCTGTGGATGACATGATTTCACTGTATAGGTCGACTTATTATCCCTAGCACGGAGGGTGAATGTATGTATAAGGTGGGTGTGTTAGTTTTCTGAAATAGCCACTTTCTCTGGATATGAGTTTGCCTTCCCTACATACAAATCTTCTGCCAAAACTACCATCCATGGACTTATAGAATGCCTTATCCACCATCGTGGTATTTTACACAGCATTACTTCTGATCCAGGAACTCACTTCATAGTGGATGAAGTGGGTCAATGGACCCACGGTCATGGAATTCACTGGTCTTATCATGTAGCCCATCATTTGGAGGAAGCTGACTTGCAAGAATGGTAGAATGACCTTTTAAAGACCCCATTACAGCACAAGTTAGGTGGTAACACCTTGCAGGACTAAAGCAATGTTCCCAGGAAGCTGTATATGCTCTAAATCAAGGTCTAATACATGCTGCTGTGTCTCCCGTAGCCAGGATCCACTGGCCAGTAGACACAGGGTCGAAATGGAAGTGGCGCCACTCACTAGTACCTGTAGTGATTCCTCAGCAAAATTTTTGCTTCCTGTCTTCACAACCTTATGCTCTGCTGGTATCTTAGTCTTTTGGGACTGCTATAACACAATATTGTAAATTGGCTTATACACTACAGAAATTTATTTCTCATAGTTCCTGAGGTCCAAGATCGAGGTGTAGGCATATTTGGTGTCTGGTGAGGGCCTGCTTTCTGCTTCATAGATGACTTTTTCTCACTGTGTTCTCACATGCTAAAAGGAGTGAGGAAGGTCTCTGAGGTCTCTTTTATAAAAAGACTAATCAAAATCATGACTCTCCTGACCTGCTCACCTCCCAAAAGCCCCTCTTCCAAATACTCTCACATTGAGGATTAGGTTTCAACATATGAATTTAGGGAACACAAACATTTAGTCTATAGCAGCTGGTCTAGAAATCTTAGAATGTTGCTACTGGAAGACACAGCCATGATTGTACTGAACTAGAAGTTAAGACTGCCACCTAGCCACCTTGAACTTCTCATGCTTCTGAATCAACAGGCAAAGGAGGAAGTTGCTGGCTGGAGTGATTGACCCTGGCTACCAAGGGGAATTGGACTGCTACTACTCAATGGAGGTGTGGAATGGTGAGTCTGAAATACAGGAGATCCCTCAGGGCATGTCTTGATACTACCATGCCATATGATTAAAGTCAATAGAAAACTATAACAATCCAATTTAGGTAGGACTACTAATGGCCTAGACCCCTTCAAAATGCAGGTTAACTCACCCCACCAGGCAAAGAACCATGACCAGCTGAGGTGTTGGCTAAAGGCAAAGGAAATATGGAATAGGTAGGTAGTAGGAGAAAGCAGTTTATAAATACAAATATGACCACATAACCAGCTGCAGAATTGATGACTGTAACTGTTATGAGTATTTATTCCTTATTTTGTTATGAATTTATTTGTGTGTGTATGTATATATCTCAAATATCTTTGTTTTATTCTCTCTTATTCCATTATCATATGACATAAGTAAGATACACTCACGATAGTTAACTTTACATCACAGTTTTAAAGTTACAAGATATCAAGAAAGAAAGCAAACATCACCTAAGGACTTTATGTACTCTTCTTGAAAAAAGGGTTAGTGTGTTTTGGTTACATGCAGGATTGTTGTTTCATGTTAGGTAGATGTATGACCTTGTTATTGTCTTTCTTTGGAGATTAAGCGTGGTTTAATGAGATATTATGGGTGCCATGTTCACAAAGGGTGGACTATGATGGTTAATTTTGTGTGTCAACTTGTCTAGGCTATAGTACCCAGGTATTTATTCAAACAGTAAATGTTGCTGTGAAAGTATTTCATAGTGTGATTAACACCTACAATCTGTTGACTTTGGGTAAAGATTACCCTCACTAATCTGGGCAGGCCTCATCCAATCAGTTGAAGGCCTTAGAAGCAAAAACAAGTTTTCCATACAAGAAATCCTGCCTCAAGACTAAAGCATTAATTCCTGCCTGAGTTCTAGCCTGTCTGCTCTACAGTTTTCAGGCTTGCCAGTCCTTACAATTACATAACCCCATTCTTTAACAACAAGATATATTTTACAGATTTTTAAAATATATATACATATATATGATCTATTGTTTCTGTTTCTCTAGCTGATACAATAGCATACCTCATTCCATGTATTAGATATATATAAGTGTAATAGGGCATCCTGAGAATTGGCCCTTCTTTTTTTTTTGTATTTCATGATATCTCTAAAGTTAGAATTTATACTAAGGACAAAAGCTTCTTATATTCTTAGAAGGGGCCACTTGTGTAAACTCTTTCAGCCATATGTAGGACAAGTCCTTACCTATAGTTCTTGGACAGAGCTGTTAGGATTTCCTAGAAAAGTTTTCTAAATATATTTGTTTCATACTGAGGTATTAATTATTCTATTTTAATAATGCAAAAGGTATTTCTCATTGTCAGGAATATTTTTGCAGATAGCATTATAAAACAAACTAAATTGTGCTACTTCTCTGGATTCAGGGCCTAAAAAAGGGACTCCAATATGAAAGAAAAAAGCAGGCCTCTCTAACGTAGGCGCTAAGATGGGAGACAGTAAAGAACCATCTTGAAAGGCATGGCCAATGTACTTAAGGAGCAGTGATAGATCCCTTGGTTATATACAACACAGATGAGCAATCCAAGTCAGGAAGAATAACAGAAATACTATGGATCAGGCTTGTGTGATGCAGCTGTTCTTCTGAGATGATACAGAAAAGCACAATAGGACCAATAAAAGAATCACCCAGTAGAGTTGATAGTATCTGGGGAGCAGATATCTTGTAATATGAAGCATCTTGTGATGCTTTGTCTGAACCTAGTTTATAGATGTCCAACTCACTACATAGAACATGGCAAATGTAATTTTTAGAAAAGCCATCTTTAACATTGGAAAGAGGAATCATCTTTCCTGACTTGTACTTCATTAAGAAACCTTTGGAGTTCATATTATATTCCACATATTGCTCCCATTATTGAAAAACTACTGGACTATAGCCAGTAGTCCCAACATATTTATGTATCAGTCCCCAATAATAAGGGTAATAAGCAAGGCCATGTGATAACCTCATATCAGTTACTAGGGGCAGATGGAAGTCATTACTCTAAGTTACTGGGTTTCTTATATCTTGTGGATAGAGTAGATTTTCTCTGGTCTTTATTAAGAGTGGATTTCTTTAATTTACATTGCCCGAGAAAGTGTACTTTAAAAGGTTATATTTATGAATCTGGAAAAGGTCTTATAAAACATGAAGATTAACTGCAGGGTTAATGAGGAGACTTCCAGTGGCTCAAAAAGGCCACATGCTATCACAGAGAAAAGTCTTAAAGGGAAGTCAAAGTTTATTCCCAAGGCCTACATCTGATTTATTGTGTCTCCTTGGACAAGTCACTTAACTTACCATCATCTCTTTCTCCAGCTGTAATAATATTTCTACCTCATATCTCAGAGGACTATTACAAAAATACTTACTAAACATAGACTAGAATTTTGTTACTGCTAGGGAATAGCTTTTGGCACCTCAGAAGATAGGGTGGGGAAAAAAACATTAAATATAGATGTGATTGTGATGATCGCATTATATATCACATCTTATCTCTCTTCTTAGGTTACAGAAAACTTTAAGTTAAATTAGATCATGCTACTCTTTTAGAGAATGCTCATGATTAAATCAACTTCAAGATTTTTTCTGAAAAAACAAGAGCAAACTCCTATGTGAGTTTTTGCCAATTGCTATTCACAGAAGCATTTTTACAGAAACACTAGAGGTTTTATTAACTTATATTTAGGATGTGTGATAATAACAACTAAAAAAAATAGTAGTGCTATTTATACTATTCCTACAGTTTCCTAGAATTAAAGCACAGCATATAATTCCTGCAGTAGGTGTTACCTTTGGCATTCAATATAAGAAATGTGTTGAAATTCTGAAGTGTTATGTAAGTGTTGATTATTGGTAGCAATATACTATGAGAGAAAATTTAAAAGGCAGGATTGGAGGTATTTTTCACTTTCTTTTTTGCTCACATTCAGAATTTCATGAAAATGTTAGATTTTTACTTTCTCCTTCATAATTATCCCCTTTCAAACAAAAACTAGATGTCTGTCCTGGTATTATTAACATATGTTTTATAGGTAACAGAGAGGAGTGTGTGTGTGTGTGTGTGTGTGTGTGTGTATTCAATGATTGTAAATATCAAGCATTAAAAATTACATACAACATGCTACATCATGGGTGACCCTTGAAGGTATTAGGCTAAACGAAAGAAGCACAAAAGGCCATATACGATGTGATTCTATTTGTATGAAATATCCAGCATAAGTAAATCCACACATACAGAAAGTACTTAGTGGAGGAGGGGAGAATGGGAAGCAACTGCTAACAGGTACAGAGGTTTTTTTTTAGGATGATGAAAATGTTCTGGAATTAGAGAGTGGTGATATTAACACACTTGTAAATATACCAAAAACCAATGAACTGCACACTTTAAAATAATCAATTTTGTGGTATCTGAATATATCTCAATAAATAACATTACACGCAGAGAGAAATTGATAAGAACAAAACATTTATTTAATTTTAGGTCTGCTAAATCTGGCAGTGTCAAAGTAATATATTTTCAATCTTTTAAACATAATAATGATTTATTTTATGTTTAATGTTGCATAAATTGTTCTATCATCCTAAATACCCTTGGTGAGGAACCAATATCTTTTAGAAATAATATTGTACTTGAATTTTTCTATTGAAAAGTACATTTTCCTTGTCCTATATGATTTTTTTATCCCTTATAGTGATTTAGAATCAGAAGACCCAGGTTTCAGTTCTCTTTTCCATGAAATATGCCTTGTGCTATAGAACTTGACAGAAACAGTCTGGAGCTCATGTGTGTGACCCAGGCTCAGACAGAAACTGCTACATGCTCACCCAACCCAATGTAACAGCCTGGGTCCAACCAGAAGGCAAAAACCATACAGCAATTTCAATAGGGAAAGTTTATTATAAAAAATTATTAAACTATGGTAGAGAAGTAACTATAAAGACGTAAAGAAAACTCTACGTAAAGGGAATCCTAGAGCTGAGGGAGAATGTCCAAGGAAGGACAAACTTGGATCCCCAGGCTTGGGGCTCAGAACTCATTGGAGAAGTGTGGTTTCAGCCAACTGGATGATGAAGAAGTTTGCTGGTTTGCCCAGGTTGGAGCTGGTCCACAGTCACAGGCAAACAGGAAACAACACGCCAGGGTGCAGGTGAGCTCAGGCTTGTGGGTGGGTGCTCATAAAGAGTCAGGTGTTGCTGCTAGTGTGAGGCCTAAAATGTGTGGTATCCACACCAGGAGGGATGCTGGCGGCAGTCACCAGTCCTGTACTTAAGCTGCAGGTTGTTAAGGGCCTGTATCCTCCAGGCATGCAGCTGGGACACAGCACTGCTCGGTGCTACCACACACAAGCACCAGGAAGAGAATCCCCCTTCCAATGGCAGCATTCTTCCAGCAACACCTAGTGACAAAGCTTTATATCAAGCTCACTGTGCAGAAAAAATGTTGAGAGTCTAGTCCAATATTGCAGAGCAGGCATTGAAGTATCAATTTAACGGTGAGACACTGTAAACTGATAACTGGTGCATTCGGTTTCCTTTTCTTCCTGGGGATGTGGCTTGACAATATTTATCAGTTAAGTGGGGGATTGAAATCAGTTCTGCCCATGAGATAGATGCAGAAGTGCTAGGATACACTTTCAGAAGTCACCCCTCGAAACGACGTCTGTCCCTAAAACACCCACTCACAATACTGGAAACAAAGGGTTCTACATCCCCAGGAGATGGCAGATTCACAAGGTAATATTCTGGATCCTGGATTTATCTCTTTGAGGAGGACTCCAAGAGAGTTACCTGACTGGGATTATTGATGCTGAGGTTGTTGCATAAATTAAGAACAATCTTTATGGTGATCTGCCATTGGAATTTTGCAGTTGTCTATAACAGTAGTTAGCCTTTTTTGACTAATCTGGGTAATGGGGTAAATGAGTATCTTTTTGACTAATGGGTATCTTGAAATTGGGTGCTACCATAACAATAACTTAAAATATGTGACATTTGCTTAGTGGTCAGACAGTGGGCAACAAGGAAAGAGATATCAGAAGTTAAGAAGCTGATACCCCATTATGCAATGGCAAAATATTTGGTGAACCGTGCCTGTAATAATTTAGAAGGCAGGCTTCCCCAGTGAGCTTATGTTTCTAGGAAAAGTGGTTGAGACGTGTTGGCTTATTGATGGCCTTCAGCAAAATACTGCAAGAAAGAGTTGAGCTCAGAAAGGAATTGGTCAGTTTGCCAGTAGCAATGAAAAGAAGGAGAAGGAGTTTCGAAATTTGGGGCTTTATAGGGTTGGAGAACCTGACTGTTTCTAGACCTCAGATGGTAACACATAAGACAGTAGTTTTGAGAAACAAAGGCCTATTTATAACCATCGTGTGGCAAATAACAGATTAATTTCTATATGCCTTTTCTTTCAGATTTCTTCAAGGTAGGCGCCATTAAGTTCAGAAAGAGGGAGAGAGAGATGGAGAGAGAGAAGGGGTGGAGGAGGGAGAGAAACAGGGACAAGGCTAGAAAGAAGAGAAACAGAGTATGCTTGAAAATTATACCTAGGAAAAAACTGTGGGTGTGACTGGATACAATGAACTGACTAGAAGCAAACAGATCAGAAAACTGTCAAGGGATCAGGCTGATAAAGCTGTGCATCCCCCAAGGAGAACATATACATCCCAACATCCTCTTCAGATATGGCCATACAAAATGGTCTTGAGGCTAAGCCACCTTGGGGGTAGAGTCGGAGTCACAGAAAACAATGGACAAGGGAGTTTCCTTCAGGGAACAGAATGAGGATCTATTGAAGGACTACCCCCTTCTACTAGGATAGAAGCTCTTCAAAATGTATATCCAACAGCATTTCAGAATTGCTACAGACCAGCGACTGCTGCATTTCTCATTCTTTCTCTTTCCAAATGGGTTGTTGTGGCTACCCTATCCATGCTCCTTCTTTGTGTATCTGGCACTGTGGCGGGGGTATAGATAATTAATCTTTTTACTTCATGTGTCACTGGATCACAGGGATCCACATCTGAACCTGACAGGGAGGAATCATCCCTCGTGAAACCCTGGACTTTAAGTTGAAGGCAGGAACTGGATGTGACTTCATGTTACCTCCCATCAGGAGGGGATTATTTTCTATGTGTGAGAGAAAAAATGAAATGGGTATTTGATGACTAGAAGGCAGATGTTAGCAGACTTTAGAACCAAACTCTGTTTCCTCTTCTTCTTGTACAGAAAATTAAACTGGTGATATGCTACCTTTCTAAATTTCGGCCAATAGAATGTGGATGGAAGTGCTGCATACCACTGCCAGCTCTGTCCTCCATTGTCTTTTGTCCTTTCCTAGCAGCTGAAAGAGAACTCTGATCCGAGCAGATAATGGGGCCATAAGATGAAAGGAGTCTTTGAGTCATCATTGGGAAAATAATTGCCTAGAAGAACCACTGGACCAGGAGCCCTCATGTAGAACTACTGCATGAGTGAGAAGTATACTTTTATTTCAATGTAACCCACTGAAACTTTGTGGTTGTTACAGCAGTTAGCCTTCCCAGACATGCTCACAACCAGCTTGAGTGAGGCTATGGAGTCAGGATGTGGATCTGTTTTAAAAGGAGTAGTGACGATTTGGGTGAAGGGGTAGAAAGAAATTAGGGTTCAGAGAAATAAAGAACAAAAAGAATCAGGCAAGGGACGGTGATGAAATATTTCTATATCAAACTGCTGCTACTTGAGCAGACTTTTGAGTATTAAAGCACAGTTTAGCTTTGATTAAATAATGTTGGGGGTGTGATTTAATATCTGTCACCCTGGAGTGGCCATTTTACTTATTCTCCAAACTAGAATTCTGTTCAACAGTGTCAGAGATGCTATTCATAATTACAGAACAACAGATAGAAACCACAGTAATCACGGGGAAACTAGATGTGTGGTCATATTTCCCAGACTTACAGTTCTGTTCAGTTTTAAGATCAAGTAGGTAAAATCAAATAAGGACAAACTCCTTCTAAATGGAAAAGTGCCCAAGATCCCAGTGCATATTTTTAAATCAATGAATAAATGAAACACCCCATCATTGTATCTTTAACAGATTTTTAAGTATCCATTTCTTAAGGAGGAACTTTGGTGTACCTGTAGCAACTTCTAAAAACAGGGCATTTCTTACAAATCTTGTTCACAGTGTGTTATCAGGACACAAATCCAGATTTTCTCTGCCACCCGTAAAAGGAAAGACCTTTAACTCTCCCCATCCACAACATACAGCTCTACACAGCAAGCCCCAACGTCATCGTGGCAGGGAGCAATTCATTTTCATGTTTACCTCATGAAGAGATGCCTGCAGTGTGCCTGCAGCTGAGAGCAAAGTGCAGATTAGGAAGTCAAGTCCCTGCTCCCTTGATGTATTAACACATGCTCCATTAAGTTGCTCTACCCAGTGGGGCAATCCTGGGGCCCGGGGGGAGCTTTCCTGCCCAAGGGCTCTTTTCTCCTGGGGCCATTTTCAGAGGGGTGCCAGCCCAGCACAAGTGCATTTTTAGTTTCTTCCCACATGTGGCTCTCTGACATTTGCTGCCTATGTTCCCTTTCCCACCCCCCAACCCAGCCCCAGTTTAGAAACTGAATGTTAAAATAATTGAATAGACATTTTTTGCATAATTAGTTTCTTAGCTATGCATTGTATAAATTGTCATTTAAAAGACTAAACATAAAGCAAAATTTCCATTATGAATATTAATGTTGGAAAGAACATCAGGAGATTGTGTGAACCAGTTCCCATCTTTTGGTGAGAAGGAAAGTTATAACCACCAAGGAGGCATAGACTCCTGAAGAGCCTGAATATAGAAGCTCCATGGATGTGACCGTCCTTCATGTCAAATCGCAGTACAGCTCTCCCCCGAGATCACAGAAAGCCCTTATAATAAGTAGCATGAATTGTTTCATGTAAATGGGTTAATATACACAAAGTCTTTAGAATACTGGGTATATATAATAAGCACTGTGCATTAGCTTTGATTATTGCTATTCTTAATAGTGGTGGACTATTACATTAATAACCAATATTAGTTGGTTTTATAGTAATTAATATATATTAGTTATATATATAGATAATATTAATGTATCTGAAAAATATACTAAATTATTATTCAAAGGGTAAAGAAACTTGTTTTATGCTAAAAAATAGAGAAAGCAAGGGGGGGCAGACAGAGAGAGAGAATCTTAGATCTGTGTGTTAATGTTTGGGGTGAGGAGGGAGGTTCAGAGGGGAAGCAGAGAGGAGGTAAGGGTGGCCATGATAACTGGGTAAGTGACTCAAGTTTGGAAGCCTTCCCACCATTTGGTAGAAACGGTAAGATTTGTTCCATATTATCCCACATTATCCTAGTACCTGTAGATGAGAGTTATATCAAGGCAAATTTCATTCTCTGCTTGGGGAAACAAGAGGAAATAGAGGGTAAGAGGAGGTCTCTGGAATCTCCCTGCCGGAGCCCAAATCTGGAATGTGTGACTCCTTCACTATGTGACCCTGAGCAAGTGCTTACCATCTCTGTCGCTTACTTTCCTTATTCATACAATGGAAATGGTAATACTGCCTGCTTGTTAGGCTTCTTAAGAAGATTAGTTTAGCTACCATGAGTTAATGAGTTAATATAAAACACTTAAAACTATGCCTGGTACATAGTGGTCACTGTGTATGAGTGCACTTTAAGTTTTACAAACACTAAAGGGGATTTTTAAGGTAAAAGTTTGTAAAAGTGGAATAGGGTATCTAAGGAGGTGGTGAGTTCACTACCTACTGGGAGGTCCACATACAAATTTCTCACAACCCTGGGACTATCATATGTAGCTGGATAATGTGTTTAAAATATCAACTAAGTTTGTTCTTCCCAGTATTTCACTCTCATCTCCTAGCCCCACACCCCCTGACTTCATAATCTCTTCTCTATTGGGACAACTTTACTGTTGGATGGTCTTTATTTCAGAGGATGTCAAAAGCAGAGGGAAGAGAGAGAAGGGAACCCCCGCCTGGCTTTTGTAGTTCTATAGCTTGGGCCTTGAGGGAGAATGTGAAGGACTCAGGGCATAGAAAAAACTCAGTGAGATACAAAACTTCAGGATCTGGGAAGCGGTAAGAATGCTCTAGGCTAGAGAGTAGGGAGCAGGTA